>VZRO01005853.1:23101-60414 GCA_013397915.1 Daphoenositta chrysoptera | reverse complement strand
GGGCTGCAGGGGCACAGCTCCTTCCCCATGTCCATCACCCCGGCCTGCAGAGGAATCTCAGCTCAGGTGCCTGGAGAACCTCCCCCCTCCTTCTTCACTGACCTTGGTGTCTCCAGGTTGTTTTCTCTCACATGTTCTCACCTCCTCCTCTTCTCTGGCTAGAAGAAAAACTGTGTGTCCTTTGTTTTGATTTTCTTCTTAAATATGTCATCACAAGGCATTACCAACATCTCTCACATTGTTCCAGCCTTGGCCAGCAGCGTGTCCATATTCAGAGCCACCAGGGATTGGCTCTGCTGGACATGGTGGAAGCTTCCAGCAGCTTCTCACAGGAGCCTCCTCTGTGGCCCCCCCGCTACCAAAAACCAGGCCATGCAAAACCAATACAAATGGGTTCAGTGAGACCCTGCTGAAATAAATCTGCAGTAGCACTACCTCTATACATTTTAGCTTAGGTACAAGTTTACTGTAGAGACAATATCGGTATCAGCATAGGCAGAAAGCTCATTTCCTTCTAAATATCATTATGTGATCTGCCAACTCTTAATATATTTTGATCATTATCAGTACAGACTACATAATACAGCTATGATCATGGTGACTGAACAATTATAGACTAACAACATGAAGAAATGTGTGTGCTTTTTACCCAGGAAAGAAAAAATATCATTTTTGCTCACTGAAAAAAGAAGCATATGATTTATTGCTAATTCCAACTGTGCCCTTGTTTCAAGAAAGTACAGTATCATGGCACAGTCCTGTTGATTCAGTGGAACTCTGATCCTATTAGAATTGCCTTACTGTAAGTGTTGATTACTTTTAATGATGGCTGAAAGTAAAATGATTCAACTGTCATAAATCATAAAATCTTTAAGCTTGGGGAAGACCTCTAAGATCATTGAATTAGCCTAGCACTGCCTAGTGCATTACTAAACCATGCCTCCAGGTGCCACACCTCCACAATTTTTGAGCACTTACAGGATGGTGACTCTACCACTTGCCTGGGCATCCTGTTCCAATGCCTGACTACCATTTTCTAAAATCCATTCCAAATCTCCCATCTCACAACTTGAGGCCATTTCCACTCATCCTTTTACTTGTTATTTGGGAGAAGACACTGATCCCACTTCACTACAATCTCCAATGAAGTAGCCTCCCCCTGAGCCTCCTTTTCTCCAAGCTGAACACCCCTATCTCCCTCTGCCACTCCTCAGCAGACTTTTGGTCCAGATCCTCGCTCAGCTCCATTGTCCTTCTCTGGACTTGCTCCGGCAGTTCCATGCNCTGGACTTGCTCCAGCAGTTCCACGTCTTTCTTGTAGTGAGGGGCCTAATACTGAACACAGAATTCAAGGTGAGGGCTCAGTAGAGGGGACAATCACTGCCCTGGTTCACCTGGCTGATTGCTGCTGCAGGCCAGGATGCTCTTGGCCACCTTGGCCACCTGGGCACAGGCTGGCTCGTGTTCAGCCGCTGTGACCATCACCCCTCTGCCTTTTCCACCAGGCTGCTCTACAGCCACTCCTTCCCATGATGTGTGTGGATCTAGGCCACAAAAGAAGCACTCTGAAACAGAGTTCTTTGCAGGTCGCAGGCCAGAAGAAAAAGAGGGCCTGGTTGTTTATTCTTTACATATTTATATGTTTCTAGGAACAACCGTGGATTGGAGGACAATGTTACCACCTCCTCCATCCTTACAGGTTCACAGAATAGTCCATCACACATTCTCCACCCAGGAGAAAAGAATGTAAACTAAAGTTACAGTTCACTAAAACATAGCTATGTTTATAGAAAGTGTGTGAGAAACATTATCAAAGAATCAACACATAGAAAACTGCAAGAGACAGGGCAACACATGTGGTGTTGCATGGGGTTGCTGTGACAGAAATGCAGGACCTGGGACTTCTGAACCTCAGACAATTGGCCTCAGTCCATCGATCCAGCCTATCCAGATCCATCTGCAGAGCCTTGATACCTGTCAGCAGATCAACACTCCTACCCAGCTTTGAGTCACACGCAGTCCGACTGAGGCTGCATGAAATAGCTTGCAAAACACCATATATTTAGGCTGGGTTTTATGAACACCTATTTATACATTTAAAGTATGCATATGAGTGCCTTAGGGCCTAGGTTTTAAATATCAGTTCAATTACAATTAACCACTCATTGCATAATTAGGATCTTGATTTCCGTAGTCTTATATACAGTAATTTCAAATACAGAAAGAGCAAGAAATTCAGCTCTTGCAGAATATAGCATAGAAAAAACTGCTGTAACTGAGTGCTCTAAGTTTCATTGTAAGTGGAAGAAAAGAATAATATTTTTGCTAAACCTTTCCTCTTATAACTGCACTGTGCCAGAAGAAAACAAACAGAAAACAGTTAAATGAGATTATGGAGAATGTGCTTTGCTTAACAAAATGTGGGCTATATGATTAATGGAAGGTAATATTTTTTGCCACCTAAGTATTCCCTTTTCCTTCATGTTACAGATTCATAGATAAAAAACCAGAACATGCAACATCAAATGTTATCAAAAATATGTTAATGTTTGAAATAGAAATTCTGTCAAGTAACTACAGCTGAAAAATAGGTGATTTCATAATTTTATCTTTTTAATATTCTAATATTTTTAATATTCCTATTCTAATAGGAATAGATAAAATTTATGAACTACATTATTTTTTGCCACAAAAAACTTCATTTAAAACATTGAACCAGAGCATCCTCTTAAAATTAAAAGCAAAACAAAACATATATACTTACTCCTTTCACCAACTCTAAGGAGACAAGCCAATTGGCTTTCCACATTTTCCAAGTTGAAGAACCATCTAATAATATGGAAAAGCAGTTAATATGAGAGGTACAGTTCTGAGATTTGGTGAAATGTTTTTTTCTCAGTAACCTATTGATGTCATCTGTGTAAGTCTTAGTATTACTTAAATGGACCTTTCCTAAGCTATATGAAGAAGTGATAGTACGGTATACACAGTCTTCCAGGAATTATTTACAATCAGAATGCAATCTAAATGGAAATTTAGACGAAAGAAAAAGAACCACCTTGCCTTCTAGTACATAATCTGACTGAATCCAAACAACTACTTAATACATGTACTATTACAAGTGAGATTGTAAGGACATGGAAGGAAAAATTACCTTTACAAAATGCCTCCAAAAACCTTTAATAGGAGTTAGAGCACTAGCATGTAACAAACTAGTTGCATTTCCCAACTTGTGAAACATTATATGCTAAAAGGAAGGAAGAAAATGTAATTATTCATTACAAGATTAAAAATATTGATGGGATGCCCTAATAAGCAGAGGAGATTACCAGAGCAGGGTTACGTAAAGTACATGAAAACCTCAGTGGTAGCTATAAATACTAATTTGGAGGTGTAGGCATTGCCATACATACCAGATCAGATGAAAGTCTCTTCTGATGTTTTTTCAATTAAGTATGTTAGGTAATATGCAAAAAAGCTAAGCAGTTCTGAACACTGGAAATTTCTCCCACTTGGATAAGGTTTTTGCTAAGCCCCATCAATTAGTGGTTGATTTATATTCCTTCTGGAATTTTATGCACTTCTTGAACTTAATGTAAGTATGGAAACAGGGATGCATTTCACTCTAATTTTCTAAATGTAGCAGATTACTGATTAAAAAATACTGAAAATGTCTGTAGTTTTCACCAGCATACACAAGAGACCAGGTGCTGAAATCCTTTGCAAATCTCCACGAGCCAAATCTTCAGAGCCTTCATCTCCCCATAAAATCCAAACCACCCAAAACACATTGTTGAGGTGACATATAAAGCATTATTATACAACCAATATAAAACATGATAGAAATAATAACCCTATTAGAGTACAAAAAACCATCTCAGTACATCTCAGGCATGGATGGATCATACAACAATTGAGATAAAAAGGCCCCTCTGTGTACCTCACTTTATTCATTACAGAAGTGGCCTAAGAGCAAGATTGGATTAGTCATTTAGTATTTTTCCATTATTGAAGCTAGCCATGATGAATGCTAACTTTAACACCAGTTTCAAAAGTGACTTAAGTCATCTATTCTAAGTAGAAATGAATCCCAGACTTGGAAGCATCTAATTTATTTCAGGAAATGGAAGGGAATCTCTTAAATGGCTGAGCCATTTCAACTCACCATAAAGCAATACTTGACACCAAATCAGACAGCCACTATAGAATCCACTTTATGAAATTAATAAATGCTTCTTAGTTCTGCAATATTTTCTTGCAAAATCTTAGAAAGTATTAATTTAGAGTAATTATGGTAGCAGTAGTACACAAAGGTTAGTAGGCTTTGCTGTTTCTCTCTGTGACAGTTTGTTTGAATAGACTGAAAATACATTTTCTTACCAGAACTCTAGTCATGCTTCCTACAACCATCTTTCCCATCTCTTCACAATGGAACACATGAAAACATCCGCTCAGTTTAGGAAAGAAATATTATTCTCAATATTTCTCTCATCCTCTGAACTTCATCACTGAACCTCAATAAAATGTCCTTGGATCTTTTTAAGAGCCCTCGGGACTTCATTGCTCCCTTGCTGACTTCTTATCAATTAGCTCTCTGGACTGTTTGCAATGAGTCTTCCCATTTCTCATCTTTTCCAAGCCACCTATATAAATCTTTGTAGCTGGGTAATCCTGAACTGCTTTCCCAGTGTATTTTCTGTGAAATACCCACTTTAAATAACAGCATTAAACGGTTCTATTCAATTCTGCATTTAATGGACTACTGTATCTGGATTATTTTTATGAAAGGCACTATAAGAAAATCAATAGTGTTCATTTGCCTTACAAAATGTTGTAGTGCATTTTTGTAGAGTATACTGTATTTTCTATTTGGCTATTCTATAAAGAGAACCTCCACAGGAAAAAACCATTCAATTTATGGAATTCTTCAATATCTCACTATGAAGAGGTGGAGGGAGAGAGCTCTTTGATCCCCAATAGAAAAAAATATTTTGCAAAATAGGAATTTCATCATCCAACAGAACTCTTCAGTCAGTAATTGTTGGCTTTACACAAGAACAGGAAGCTTTCGAAGCATACTTGGATGTGTGCATTTTATTCATTTTCAGAAGGGATAATTTGATAAATTATGTATACCTTCTATCTTTGCAGATACTACGTGGCAGAAGCTATTTAGTGACTTCTAACAAAATGCAGAAACAGAAGAAAACCAGCGAGAAACCACCATGCACCACAGGAAATGGAAGAACAAGCTCAAGTCAGATCTGTACTTCTTTCTGCATAGAGTGATTTGACATCTGGAAGTTAACTCCCATGAATTTTTTTCCTGCTCTTATTTGAATTCTCCAGTATTTCAATATTGAAAATCAAATTTCTGTCTGCTCCTTATGAAGCTGAAAATACAGAATAGAAATGAATTTTCGTATTTAATACTTCAGAGAAAATCTTGGTGTTAGGCCCAGCTTACTGTTATATATAAGGAAGAATAGAACTGATGTATGATTTCAGCATTGTATTTTGTAGCTAAGAGTGTTTTCACTTTTATGTGGAAAATGCAATGAGTGCCTCATATGATAGAATTTCAATATATGTCATGATTACTGTTAACAGCAAAAAAACTCCCATATATTAATGACATCATATAAACAAATAAAGCAAACAAATACTATTAATCTTTAATCCAGCCAAACTGTTCCATTAGTTAGTTTATGGCACCATTACCTCAATGAATAAAACCCGTTCTGCATAAACAGCAAAGTAGAAACTATTAAACAATAGCTCTTTTATTGAAATGTTGCTACAACAATTAAAAAAAAAAAAAAAAAAACACCAAAACCAAAAAACCAAAACCCCTGTAATGTAGCAATGGAAAAATGGTAGTTCAATACCCAAAATCTGAGCGTGATCAAAAGCTGCACTATAATAAGGGCAGACCTACTGCAAACTTAATTTTACACTTAGGACAAAACATAACAGACAAAATGTGATCATAACATAGTTGTGCTTCATTAGATTATCACATCTCTGATAATTAACCCATGGACATACCAAATTCAGAAAAATTTTCATAAATATCTATCTTATAGCCTAAGAAGCACTCCTAACTCTCAGGAAAAACAACATCCCAGAAGATTTGGAAAGGAGAAAAAAAATCTCTGCTCAGTATTAAATAAAGTAATCAACTCAAAGACTATTATAAATGATGAGTCTGAAAGTTAATAATTAAGTTAATCATGTTTGTCCCTTTCTGTAGATACTGATATATATATATATACTGATATATATATAAGAAATTTAGATATATCCTATACACTGGACAAAATAAGCAAGATCCATTGGAAGGCTTTCTCTTACTAAAAAGTGGTTTATACCCCTGAGGAGAGCTGGTAATGCCTTTCAGTCAGTCCTACCACTGCAGGGACTAGAATATAACTGAAAAAAAACACTCTACCAACTGGATGGAAATGTAAAGGAGGGAAAACTAAGCAAGAGAGGTGACGAGTTTCCTGGAATCATCCTGAAATGTACAGCTTGTGAAAAGAGAGAAGTGTCCCCTTTATCACCTGCCACGGAATCCTAAAATTGTATTTCAGTATGAGTCACTGAAATGAGAAGAAATTTCACACTACTGAAGTATAAGTAATACAGTCTTATCTACACATAAAAATCATTGTGGAAAAATATGATCAAATCAGCTGACTGGAGACCAAAATATCCAGTTGCAAAAATGATTACATACTGTGATTATGAATGTGAATTATGAAAAAGCATCTATTTTAATGCTAGGTTAAACTGAGAAACAAAAGTACAGCAGAATTTGAAATTTCACTGTGGTCAAGAACGTAATCTGAAGAGCTGGGCGAGAAGATCTCTAAAATCCCTATGAAATGAACAATTTACATCAGTGAGGAGGAATAGGTTGGGTCTTATAAGAGGCTGAGTGCATCCTTGGAGAAATAAAAGATTGCAAGTATTTCACAGGAGAAAACGCTCAGCAAAAAAATTAAATTCATCAAAATCTCTTGAATGCTATTGTGGGCGAAGTGACCACTCCAATTACTAAAGGATGTTTCCAACTAACAGCTAAGTCAAATTCCATGAAAAGTAGAGACACACCTTCAGGGAAATTAAGAAGTTATTTTACACAACATCTATTTTTGTTGGAGTGGTTTACTGCAATTAATTATTGTTAATGGAAGCAAGAATTTAAGAATAATGACAATTGATTTCCTTCATGCACTACTCATAAGAAAGGAGCTCCTACATAGGTACCCAGTCTCAAAGGCCCTGAAATAAAGAAAATAATTATGAATTAATCAGACAAATTACTTAATTCTCATAGTTAACATATATAATATGTGTCTGAGCATATACATCCAAAATGATCTATTTATAGATTAAGTTTTAACAGCAAAACATCTCTTTCATGAGATCTTATTGTGGTCGATTTTTATATAAACCTCACTAAACTAAAGGTTATCTGTTTCCAGTGGGGAATTTCACATGTTCCAATGACAACTGTGAAAGTATCCTATTTTACCTTGCTTAAGCTGCAGAAACAGGTCATCCAGAAATAACTCAAGATAGGGAAGAAGAAAAACATTTTCTTGACAGTACTGGGTTATAGTAGGTCTGTCTTTAATTACATGATACATTATTTCAGTTCCTATGTGAAAGTTTCTTTTGGTTCACTCATGGGAAGTGTAAGATACCACCGCTGCTCATCTTAACCAGAGAGGCAGCCAGATTCAAATATGTGAAAAATGGGATGGAAAAGGAAAGGAAAGGAAATGCATGAAGTCATATGTGGGAATTCTTAAAAAGTATAAGCAAAAAGATATGTGTGTAAGTATATAAAGCATAAAATTGATGAATATTACAATCAAATCATCCCCTCTCCTCAAAAATTACTCTTTTGAATGTATTCTTTGATGCTGCATTGTGTGTGAGAAGAATGGAGTTTCAGAGACCGTGTCCTTCAGATCATTCCACCTGATGCCACTGGATTGGTATTTTCCTAATACTTGAGCCTACAGCTGTGAATTGCTCTACTTTTAGCAATGCCTATTTACAGAAACCGTGCACATCCACAATTATTGAAACTGATTTTGCTTAGCAATTCACTGTTAATTAAGTGCAGCAAGTTTAAATCGCACACCGTTGCTCAATACCTTAGAAGAAGGAGTACTCCATCATTGTGAATACAGGGAGGCAGAAAAACACTATGTGACTGCTGTCTGATGGAAACTGAGCACTGGGGTGGAATCATATCAGCACTCAAATACTGTTGTATCTCTTGCTCTAAATTTCATTACATTTTTAACAAATAGTTAAAAGCAAATCTTATTGTCAAATGGTATTATCAGAATAAGCAATTGAAACCTACTTAAATTGAATTCTCATATCTACATTTTCTCCTTTGACATCTTGACTGTTGTTTTGTACTAGCTGCTACACAGGATGTTGAAGAAACATTGAGTGTGCAGCATTTTACTAAAAGTAATATCAAGTGTTTTCAAGCATCTTCAGCCCTGCTCTTGAAAAATCCCAGCTACAGTTCATATCAGTTTCAGGGGATCTATAGGGATGTATTCTGGCTTTCACCAAGGTTTCTTGTGAAATTCTTCCCATTTTCAGTGTGGGAATTCTGTCCCCTGCTCTGGAACTATCAGTTTGTCATTGGTTCATTGAAAGTTTAATGATGTCACTTAGGAAATTAGGGGTTGGTTTTGGTCATGACGTATTTGTAATAAAAAGAATTTTGGAATGGAAAAATGGAAGCATTTGAGAAAGAAAGAAAGAAAGAAAGAAAGAAAGAAAGAAAGAAAGAAAAAAGAAAAAGAAAGTTCTATGAATCTGTGATAACTGGAACTGGGTCCTATTCAGTCTCTGTTGAAAATGGTTCAGATCTAATTATTTTTTTATAAAAAGCAAAGACAACAATTGTAAGACTTCTGTAAAGTTTCATGGTGGTCCTATTTCTACTGCTTATTAAATTAACCTTTTAATAAGGGGCCGATTAACCATGGATGACAGTGAGGAATTTAATACTTGCAGTAAGCTGCTTCAAACACATTTTACTGCTCTCTAGAATTTAGGCTGTCCTTTTTCCTTTCATTTCCCTATATGTCCTTTTCTCTGTGATCTTCCTTTAAGTTATTCAAGGATATGAATTCAAGTTTGTAAACTAGTGTTCTACAAAGATAAGACTTGCCTGTGCCCCTCTGCTCCAGAAGACAAATCAAAGGAAAGCCTGGGAACAGTAAATTAGGGAACACCATTCCTAAACCAAAATAGCTCCTGACATTTCTCTGCACCCTGGACTTAATAACAGACAAGAGCAAGAGGCAAGGATGTCACACTACTTGGAAGTGCACTCTGCAACAATGTAGAAAGACAATTCACTAAAGCTTCCCTGTTTTTAAGAATACTTTGCAACTATTTAATCTCACTCATTTTTAAAAGATGACTGGCAAGCATAGTAGCACTTTCAAATGGAGACAGAAGGGGAGCAGAAGCATGTTGGTAATATCAGAGCATCACCTGCTGTCCTGCCAGATCTAGCACCTCATCCAGTGTAAAGTCTGGATAGATAGGAGGAATATTTGAAGCAAAACTTGTGGCTCCATCATTTATATTCAAGTTCTTGCAGACAAACTCTGCCCCAAGGAAGGTCTCAGTCATCCCGGTTTCATCTGTACTGCTTCTGATGAAGAGCTGCAGATATCCTTTAATCCAGGAAGTAGAGTAACTATTTTAATGGGAGAAGTACTCCAGACTTCACCCAAAGCCCATGGAAGCAAACAGTGTTTCTGTGATGTAATAGGGCATTACACAAATATGTTCAAGAGATAAAGTATAAGAGGACATATAAATTCAAGGGAAGTTAATGACTCCACCTAAGCAAGAAAGAAAGGTAGAGGAGAGTTTCAGCATGACAACCGGAAATTTATAAAAAACACTGGAAAGTAGAAAATATGAAAAAGGCAGTAGGAGGAAAGTACTACTCGTGTGCTGTCTGCACCCAGCCTGGAACATGAAACATTTGAGATGAAAACAAAACAAATTTGTCCAACATGCTGTTATTGTAGCAGGATATCAGGGTGTCATTCTGCACCACTGAGATCAGTGAGTGTTTCGGGTCAGACTAAGAGGAACTAAAGCTTTAGTTTTACTCTACTTCAGTGGCAAATGAGTAACGCATAAATGAATTTGTTAAGAAATTATGAATTTACTATTTTACACCACATGCAATAGTTCTGAGGAAGTTATTAGGACTACTCCTATATACAGTGCAAAAAATTAGATATATTTAGTCCTTCACAGAATCAATATTTCATAAATCAAACCTTCACTTACAGTGTTAGGGAAATAAATTGATGATGTGAATACCCTTGGCACTCAGACTTGTGGAATTTTCCTACTTTTTTGAAAGCAGAACAGATAAAAAAATATGCATTTCACTGTTAATCCTAGGATCTAAGCACTTGGAATCTCCTTTGATTGCTACAGGGCAACAGAAGTTCGAGCAGTAAAATAGAATTTCTGCTGAAGTTCCTGTCCCAAGTATGAAATAAAGCAATGTAGATGTAAGATAGTATTACACTGAATTTGTCTGACAGATGCCTAGTTACAGCAGACAATTATTTTCTAGTTATGTCTGGTTTGTCACAGTGTTATAGGTTTTCTGTTAGAAATTCAGTTTCCCAGGGAATTCTTCTTGGCAGAGTTGTTATTAAAGGTCATCCCAGAAATTCATGCTTCAGATCAAAGTAAAGTTACATGTTAAACTTTTCATCTATTCTAAGTTCAATCACAGCAGTGTAGAATTCTCTATTTTGGCACATTGCTAAAAAGTCAAATATTTATTTCAAAGACAGATAAAGAAAATGAGGTCTGTCAGAGATCAAACTGGCATCCTTGGAAAACAAGGTTGTACTGGAAACAACCCAGCAATATAGGATTAGCATGCTTTCATTCTACAGAATTTCATGTGCAGTTCAATTCTGCATTGATCATTTGGAATATTTGTACTGAAATTTAAAGACTCTGTCCAGAGTTGTTTTAATGTCAAGATGTACTTTAAAATAAAAAGAAAATCCCTCCTAGCTCCCTCAGTTGGTGGTATTTCCACTTTGCTTTTTATAAAGAACAATTTAGTCACTTCCCCTGCCCCCAAAACAAGTTTTACTGTGTTTCTTCACTTCTGTTTGTCAGTCTCCCAAACACATTTATTCACCAAGAGTCTGTTCACCTTATTTATTGTAGAAGTTGAACTCTATTAAAGTGATATACAAGCCATAGAGCTGAAAGAGCAAACTTGTAGGTTTTGTAAAACATCTTATGAAATTAACCTGACCTTCTGAATCTTTTTTGCACAAGCACTCCAGCGAAATTGAGTGCTTGTAGGAACCATCACTCATTTGTAACAATAATATTGTTATAACTAAAGTCTTTTGAAGGTTTCCAGGTTCTAGCTGCAATTTGAGATGTCTTGTATTTGGCTTAGGATCTTGCTTAATCATCAGCAGTACTGTTAGCATCACTACTTTTACAGACTTGTGAAGGTGAAGCATCAATTAGCTCATCAAAAAAATTTCTTTCTCCTCCACAAGCATTGAGAGCGTATAGTACAAAAGAGTTTTCATATTTTTTAATCTGATTTATAAAGACTTGAGGGCTGAATCCAGCATCATTGATGCAAGTAGGAAATGTGAACAATGAAAAAATCACAACCTTACAGTATAGTAATTTCTTTTTAACATTGTTACTCCTGTTAGAGGTCCCAGTCCAATGCAGCATACTTATTTCAGATAGAACTGGATCATGTAGATAATTCAGATCTTTGGTTTATCTTGAATTCAGTCATATGAAGGCCTTCATGTGACAAAAATACTGAAATGAGAGAGGAATACCTATTACTGTCTCAATTTGAGCCACGATGAAAACGTCAATAGGGATTTTCTGCTTTAGATGACTTGTACCTTGTGAATGTTTAATAAGAGATCTGTATATATGGTAGGTATTATTCAAGAATAAACTGTACTTTCCATGTAATATGTGGCCTGTTCACCTACCACATAACTATTTTCAAAAGATTCTGTTGATCGTATATGATCATATGAGGCCTTTTCCATTCTATTTGCCTCTCTTAGCCAGAAGGATTACTTTCCTGTAAATTCCCATTATTTTCCTGTAGGTGTTTACCAAATAATAAACAGAGTACTTTTCAAACACATAACATTCAACCCCATAACTTAAACAGTAAATCAGGGTTTTAGATTGTGTAATGCCTCATCCTTATAGTAAAGATTTAAAGAGAGAATACAAAGGGACATCTCATTTATTTTTCTATCAGAGAACGATTTCAAGAGTGAAAAATGTTTCTGGCACTCAGAGGTATTCAGGGGAAAAAAAATAAAATCTATTGAAATAAATTGCCCAGGGATATCCAGAGATTATTAAACCAAAAGCTCACAAACACCTCAGTACTGCAAGTTTTCTGAGTCAACTTCATGTTTCTAATTATCATTAATCATACTGACATTAGGTACCTAAATATCTTGGAAATCAAAGCCTCTTTTCTGTCTTAATAAAGCCTTACACTAGCACCTATTTTATGAGCAGTCCCACTGGTTTTTCATCTTTTGACACTATGATCTGTCAATACTTTTAATATTTTTCTATGTTCTCCAGGAATGTTTTACTTGAATGTTCACATTCCACAGAGCCCACCAGATTTTGTCTCATCAAGACATGGGTAGGGAGATTTGACAGGGGCGTGATTTACATTTCCATTTGAGAGCTCATGGTAAGTTCTGTAGACACTGGTATTTCATTTTATCATGAATTCCCTACTAAGCAAAGTGAAGGATTGACACCACCAGGCTGGAGAGACCAAGCTGTAGGAAATGCCCCTCCCCTTTATCTCATGTCATCTTGATAAGGTGTCTTACCCAGTTCTTACAGGAAATTTACTTCTTTAGATATAATTTTTTTTTAAGAAAACTACCAATTCCAAAACAGCTTGAATAGATGCGTGATGAATCCCACTGCCTATTGGCACCAAAAATGTAATCTATTCTTGTAAAAGTTTTCATAACACTTCATATTTAACTATTCCTTTAAATGAAATATAATAATTAATATTTTATGTTATCTATTTGTATAGAAACTATCTTTTTGGATACAATTACTTTTGAGAGAAAGACATGTTATTTATACTGCTGCTAACATCTCTGCTAATTAGCGGAGTTAGAGATGGAACAAAGCAAAGTTCTAATCAGCAGATTTCTTTGTTCCATCTCCCACCATGTCCCTATGTAGTTTCCCTTTTTATTTTCACATACAAGGTAAAAACTGTAGAACCTGGAAATTCTTCACAATATGTCTGGAGTTTGTTTCTTTTTAATAAATATTTTGATTTCAGACTTTATTTTCCCGTATTTTCCTCAGCCTCTCCTTTATGACAGATAAGTTCAAACAAGCTCAATAGCAGTATTGTTACTCTCACTGCAGAAGCCAACAGAAACATACTTTTTGTTGTTTAATCAATGAATGGAGAACTTGATTAATTTTTCCCTTTGAAACCTTAATCCTATGTAGTGAATATTTGAGGACTCTGCTGCCTGCTTGCAAATATTTCACAGTGATAAACAGCCACATTAGTAAACTGAATTATTTATTGCAAATTAGTTGCTCATTTTCACAAAGCACATCACACATCATGTATAATTGCAATGACACATTTTCCTCAGCGTGTTGGCTGTTTTTCATCAAGCTTTCTATTCTCCCCCATGTCTTTCCTCTATTATGACCCTATTTCCCTAATGTTTCACCAATATAAATTTTCACAGCCGAAATCCAAATTGTTTCTGTGTGAGACACAATACCCACCTTCTTCCACTGTCCAAAAGAGCTCTTCAAATTAAAAAGAAGTAGATAATTACTGTGATCTAACTAAGATATGACAAAGGTAATAATGCAGGGCAATATTCACTGTGAAGGCAAAGAATAAACACAAAACTAGGCAAACAGTCCAAAAATTACTGCCTTTAAATAAGGATAAATGTTAGTATTATCTATAACTTCAGAATTAACAGCTGCTATTGCTGCTGCTGTAAATTTTCCATTAATACTTTTGCTTCCAGGTTTATCTCTTCACTGCCGAGAAACAAGAAATTATCATTTTAGACAAAAACAGTGGAGGAGAGTTGGAGGAGCATATGCAAAAGAGCTTTCAAATAGAAAATTCTTATGTGATGGAAAAGACCTTATCAGTACTTATATTTCCTAGTTTACCCAGATTTCCTCATATTTAATTTTTTTTTTCCCCAAAAAGACCTGCTGTTTTTTAAACATGAAAAACTATCTTTCAGGGACTGAAAAATAATTATTCTCTACTATTAACAGCAGCCAAGTCAATAGTGCAGAAATCTATTTCCGAACATTTACATTAATTAGAAAATGAGATTTATCACATTGTTATGTCCTTTCCCTCTCTTTGCTTTATATTAACACTTAGATAGATTTTGTTCCTAAAGAAGCATACAGAAAATTAAGATTAAATTCTAATTAACTCTCTCTAATATTTTAATAGTGCTGTTTGTTTGGGGGTTTTTTGAGTTTTTTTTGGTTTTTGTCTGTTTTCTCGCAAGAGGCTGTATTCAAAAGGAGAAACAGTAATTACAGACCCTAAACATTACTGTGATAAATAGATTCCACTTGCTTATTTCTCTTTCTTTGGAAGAATTGAAATTCCACTGGTTAACACTTACCACTCCATATTTTTTTACAGTTCTAATCATCCAAATTGAAGAAGAAAAACAATATATCTATCACATGACTTTTTATAAAGAGATAATTAGGAATAATGAGCACAATCTATGAAACTTGCTTTAGCAAACACTGTGATTAATGTTTTTATATAGTTTTTAACTTGCTCACAATTACAATGGATCAAAATGAATAGCTAAGGTAAGAGAAGGAGACAAAAATCTAATATAAATTACTTTAAGTTCTGTGCATATAGTTCTTTTATACTATATGATGTAGTAATCGAACTAAATGAAGTTAGAAGCAAGCAATATGAAATTGCAGAAGATCATTTTGGAGATCCCATAATGGAACTGTGACAAATGCAATGGTTTGGAATCATAGAATGCCCAACCCTTTTACACTGAGATACACAGATACAAATTAGAAACTGATTTTAATGCATAAGGAAGTAGAGTTTTTGTCTAGAAAAATATTTCAATTGAGGTTTTTTGCACTTACACAGCAGCTTCTTGAGGGTATCAAAGCACTTGCTATACACTATTTATCCTTCTCCAGAAACTTGTGAGGAGCTGAAGTACAGTTTCTACCTACCAGATGTGATGTGATGTCATGGTGTAAGAACATGCCCTGGAGACTTTAAATAGAACTGTTGGACACACAATTCAAGCATCAAGCAATGTCTTATTTCTATCTCTACTGCCCAGTTGGACTTTGGAACTAAAACCAGAAAAGGACCAAAAAAATCAGGAAAAGAGAAATTTAATACAGGTTTTCCATTTTTTTCATTACCCTTAGCTGTTTCCATTAGCAAAAAGCTAATTTAAGCAGAGCTCCTTTGCCTAGAAGCTCCATTTTAAAATATGTTTCATATTCAGATGGACTTGGCTAGATTTGCATAACAAGATTGTAATCGTTTTAGCTGCAGAAGAAATATTGCACCCACAGAGCTAGGCTTAACCAATACCCTTTTATCTCAGAGCTACATAATTTCATGTGTTCATCAGAGTGTGGGACCATATGTGCTTCGAGAAACATCTCAGTGTGTTGGTTTTGTGAAATAACAAAATAATAGTCCACTCTTGGATATTTCCTTCTTATTTGCTTTCCTCTAGCTGCCTTCCCATCTAAGAGTTCCTCCTTTGTGGCTTGGTTATGATTCATTTGAGTTTGAAGCAGTAAATGGGCAATGATGAGTTCTGTCAGTATCAGCAGTGAAAAGTCAGGTCCAAACAAATTGAATACTTCCCTAATAGTGGCAAATGCCACTTGTGTTCAGTCATAGTTCTTTGACTCAACGGGCAGCTTCATTAAGTGCCTTTAGCTGACAGTGTGGTTTTTCTAGAGAGAAAGGGGAGGTGATGCAGAAAACAGCTATTAGGAAGAAATTGGGATAACACAGTACTGGTCTAAAAATCATGATGTCCCATTGGGGGCTATGACAACTGTTCCACAGACCAACAGAATACTGGCAGAGATGTCTGTTCAACAATTACTAAACATGCCAGAAAACACATCTGAACCATCACATTCATGGAGATTTTATTAGTTGGCTGCTGGAAGATTACTGAAGAGGTTTCCCCTTTTCTGTGCTTCCTCAGGAGTGATGGAATGGTTTGGGTTGGAAGGGACCTCAAAGTTCAGCCAGTTCCAACCCTACCTGCAATGGTCAGGGACAGTCTCCACCAGACCAGATTGCTCAAAACACCCAAGGCCTTGGTCACGATGGGAGTTTGGCACCTCTGGTCTTTCAAACAGGTATCAGTTCCAACTCAGCCCTGTGTTCTCAGTCTTCCATACCAAACCATGCATAAAATGTCTAAGATGCAACTATATGGTCACTCTCAAACATTAAATTATACACAATTCCACTGTTGAAAGCCACTTGTAATCATACAGCGCTCTCTACTTTTCCTGAATGCAAAGAAATCAATAATCTTTCAGTGATTATTGCTAATGACCACTTAAAAAATGGGATATTTAAAGCACACTCTCCCTTGAATGTTCATGCCCTTAGCAGGAGCCGTAGGAGAGGTAATCTCTTTTAAAGTGGCTAATTTAAATGAGGGACTAAAATAGTGCTTATTGACAGTATGAGAGGCAACTAAGTACCATGAGTTTTAATGAGGGTATTACTTGTTTCCTTACTGGTGCTCAAAGCGATAATCCATGAGTTTTCAAGAGCTTGACTGAAACTCTGAAAGCTCAAGTGGGACATAAAGCACTTGTGATAGAAGTGATCTTTAATCAGACAAATCACTTCACAGGAGAATGATTATTATATGAAGACGAGGTTTGAAAAAATCTCAGTCAGAGCGCATGCAGCTCTGGATAATTTTTCCTTGCAAATCTCATAAGCAGGTAAAAAACATTTCTTGTGTATATATATATATATATATACACATTTTTTCTTTTTACTTTTTTTTTAATATATGAGATAAACATCTATGATACAGAGTCATCACTTTACAGATGTCAGAAATATGGACATGCCCTAACACTGAAACTGGGTGGTCGACAATTCCCACTAAACCAGAACACCAGCAAAATATGAAACACAAGGAAGAACTGGAAATTTAAAGGTCAATCCTGTGTTTTCTTTGTTATTTCATGTCTCAGCCTTTTTTCTTTGACTCGGTATTTCAGTGCAGTAAACTGGTTTTAAAGTGCCACTTCAGGCAACCTGTACCTCTCACTTGCCTTGCACTGCTCAGTATTCACCAGTCCGTGACTCATTGCATGGGATAAACCTGACGAAACAATGAGAATTTGCAGCCACACCCAAGATGTGACAAACACTCAAAACACAGTCATGTTCCATGCAAAAATAATGTTTCATGCAGTATATCATATTACACAACATACATCACCATTGTATTCTCAAGATCGTATCAAATTACTCGTGGGTTCTTAAGCTTTGGATGAACGATAATTTATTGCTGGCTAAGAGAACAACCATCAGCTGGATTTTTTTACAGTGATTTGCTTGTTTTATCCCATTTTCTTCCTGACAAGAAAAAAAGATTGTTGCTAAAATCAGCTGGAGCTGTCTTGGAAGAGTCAGCTTCACAAACTACTTTGTGAAGTACTACTCCTTCACGAACTACTGTGCACAAGAGTCTGCATTATATCTGATTTACTAAAAAAAAGACTCAAAAAGTTTCAACTTTTGTTTTCTAGAAGCACTATGCGCTGCTGTGGAAGAAACAGTAATATTTATTCTTAAAAAGAAAAGATTCTATTCAATACACTCGGACTCCGTAGTTTTCATAGAGAGTCCTCGACCCCCAAGTCCACTGATGAAAATCTTCCCATTTGAGTATAACTTGAGCAATAATTCAAAAGTTAAATCCTTGATTTCAGCCATTCCCAAAGCTAATCTGCAGTCAGAAAAAAAAAAAAAGTAATATGTCAATAATTTTCATGTACCCCACTTTTTTCCTCTGGACACTATTATCCCCTAGAAATTTCTTACATGATAATAGCAGCATTATAAAATAAAGATGGATGCTATAAGTTGAGATTTCACTTTGCTCTAGTTCCAGTGCTGTGTGTTTGAATGACCAAGTTATTAATTTGTCCCCCTAAGTAAGGAAATGTAGAAACTTTCTCTAACAGTTTATCTTAATTGTTCCTAAGCTGAAATAACTTGCAAACACAATAAGCTTTTATCCCATAACATTCAAAATACCATTTCTTTGTTTATTATGTCTCTGGTTTCACTTTCTTATTAATATATCATCATCATTGCTTCTCTTCCTTGCTGTGTGCCCCTTCAAGAAAGAGAGCTATTTTTTGTATCTCTTACTTTCTGTTTTCTGTCAAATGTTTTGTTCTTTAATTCCTGGGATGCCCCTAGGGTTAGTGTCTGTGCAAAAAAAAAGAAATATTGCAACCTCTGAAGGTTGGGATGTGTGAATACATCAAAAGACAGTATCTTAAAGTAGCATCTTAACCATGTGCCTTGTGAAATGTAGGAATGAATAGGACTACTAAAAAAAATAATCTTTACAAAAGAAAAGAAATTAACTGCAAAATTGGTGTGGCTTTTTGTTCTGGGTTTTGGGGTGGAGGGAGAGGGATTTGGTAGACTTTGTTGTTGAGAACAAATAAACAAGCATTATATGGCATCCAAGAGTAGGAATTAAAGGGTAAAAATTCTGAATTCAACCTTTTGTTTTTGATGGGAGAGTGAAATTTAGTTCAGTATCTGTTTCTCACTGCTTCTCTTTTTACTGTATTTTTTAATGCAAATTGCTTTTCCTGGTCCTTTTAGTGATGTCTAATGTTATATCTGTTGAGGGTAATTTCACTTTAACACTGATCCTTAACCAATTACTTGTCATTTTGTCTTATCCCTGAATGAAATATAGACCATAAATATGTACTGGCTTATTTTTCTTCTTTGGAAAGCTGGAGAAGCACCCTGGAAGTGTTAAAGAAATGCTCTATTTAGCAAGCTTACTGATGATATTTCATATATTCCAATTTTTTTTTAAATACTCTCTATTGCTAAATAGCAGGTTCATGCAGAACTTTTCTTTCACCCTAATTAGCGCATTAGCTTGGTATGTTTGGTTATTTAAGATGAAAAGTAAGGCCCCTGCTGTTTTTTGCTCCCAGATCAAGAAAACACTTTATCACAGCTATGTACTGTAACATTTTAATGGGTTGGGAGTAGACTGTTAATTTTAAAAGAATACTTATTTTCCCATACTGACATAGGCTGACATGAGAAGTCAACTAAATTTTTTTTTATCTCAATTTAGTGATCTTACTATATAAGTTAAGGCCTGACATCAAAGTCTTATTCCAGTAACCAGCTAATGAAAAGCTCTCTCTTGTGCAAGTTATCCTTCTGTTCCAACCCAAAACATTCTATGGTTTTTATATGCAAACTGCCTTGTAATAATATCGCTCTGAATGTGACACTGCACTGACTGGTAGTCAGCACTGCTTCACTGCAATTAAATAGGATATTGCAAGTACAGATTAGATGTTTGAGGTGAGAAAAAGCAGGAAGAGGAATGCTTGAAATGCTCTTCAAAAACCTGTGAGGAATGACAAATATGGAAATAAGCAGAAACACAGTGAGAATGTAGAAAAAATCGTCTCTGAAGGCGATGCTTTTCAAAGTTATCTGGGATGCACCAGTCTGTTTTTAATGCATGCCTTTTTGTGCAAGCCATGGAAAGAACAGATAGAAAAGAGCTTTGGATTATTATTTTCCCTTGTCTTATTTCTTTTCAATAAGCCTTTCTGGTTGTTTCTTTGGAGGTGTTTTTATGAGCTAGTGTGTATGACATGAGCTGTTTTTCACGCAGAAATGTGGCATTCTGCAGACCAGCGGTCGCACAAATTCCAACCTCCCCATGAAAACTGAGCCAGGGGTTCGTACACTGGGAGAGGGAAGGGCTGGCTGACACTCAGCAGTCTTTCAAGCACATCAGCACTTTCCTTCAGGAATCATCTTCAATCTGTTTGGGAGCAGGATCTTTTCAGTCGTGCTCCCTACAGATCCACTGTGATGAACTGCAGGAAGCCACCGGCGATGCGAGTGTGGATGCAAGCGCAGGGGCTGACAGAGAAAACCTCCAGGCTTAGTCATCTGTGGGCTAATTTGTGCTTGCAGCTTGATCTCCCACTGAAGAGATTTCTGTGGCAGATTCTTATTCCCCTGCTGTGAACACCCACACTCGCAGCCTTCACAATTAAAGGTGAGAGAAACAATCACCCTCTGACTTGGCCCTTGCTCAGAATTCTGCTGGTAACAAGCACAGCACACACTTGTAGCTCAGGATTTTCAGTTAATCTGAACACACAGCTTCACTTTCAAGTCTCAATCAGATAGATGATATGCATGCTGTACACCCATATCACCAAGCACTTGGTCAGGCAAAAATAATTCCAGATGACATTAAATCTTTTGCAGCTTCTGGGAACACAGCAAACAGCACAGGCTTAAATCCAGCCACTCTTCCCATACAGCATTGCACAAAGCTCAGCATCTACTTATATCCTGCCTGAAAATGGGAGCAGTTCAGCCAGTTAAAGAGGTGGATTTCCAGTTAGGACTTACTGCAATACCACTACTGCACCTGTTAATAAGAAATTGTTAAACTCTAGCATCAGAAACAGCTCACATTGTATTGTTCAGTAACTCTGGGAGTCAGAGCCCAGTGATGGATTTTGATCAGGAGTTTGCAGGACTCTAAACTGCATATAATTATTGCCAGAGGGTTATTTTTTGAAATAAATCTCCTTATAATGTTCACTGGCTAAGCCACTTTTTTCTGTCTGTGGGGTTATCAGTTTTCTTCAGAACTTTTTAATCCATTGTCTTCTTGGAATACATTTCATCCCAAATCTCTGGCTTTGAATTGTAGCTTAGCATAAAACCAAAATGAGAATTATATTTCTGTCCTATCAAAGTTAATTCAGTAGAAGGTAGAGGGAGAACATTGAAAATCCAAACACCATAAGCCAGTCCTTTGCTTTATTAGGGATGTGCTATTCTCTACTGCTGAAATATGAAAAATCATGACTGCTGTCAGAATCCTGAAATATGCCTGCAGAGTGACATAACTATAAATGCTGTTACAGTGTCTTATTTTGTATCAGTCGTCATGAAAATTTAAGAGCTGACAAATCTAGAGAAACTCGTAAATAAATATTCAAATAAATACACAATTCAAAACAAAAGTCTTATGGCCGTACATGCTATTCAATGACAGTTTGGAGCCATCGACTGAATCCTCACTTCTCATGACTCACAAATCTATTTTTCTCTGTGTCTGCAGAGTCTATGGCCATAAGTAGCTGCAGAAATACTCCTGAATACAAAAATGTTCTCTTCCAACAGCAAACTAAAGATCACTGACAAGGGTTTTTGGGGAATTTAAGGTTAAAACCTCATTTTTCTTTTCATTATTTTTTTCCTTCAGGCTTTTAGAATTCCAGAGAATCTTCCAGGAACACCAAAAATAGGTGTTCCAGAGCTTGCAGCTGGGATCAAAGCCTTATAAAGAAATTTGTTCACAAACCATCTAATCTCTTTACTGAAAGTACTGGTCAGCTCAAGCATTTCAGAAGACATCATCTTCTAGGCTTTTCTTACGAGTAAAATAAAAGGCATAATATAGTTCCACTCCAAAAAAGATGTTGAAAATTATTAATTTTTTCACCAACCTAGAGAGGAAAAATTCAATCACCTCTTTGGACATCCCATTCCTGGGAGAATTCTGCACTTGGCAATTTCCACTGTGTTTTTTTTGGAGGTATTTACAGAAGAACCCAGGACTGCAATTTTACTCCTTTGAGAAGAAAATTGCAGGAAATTCGTGCCCCATTGCAATCCTACAAAATGCTGAGTTATGCCTCAAAGATTTTTCTTCCTAAGTTACCAAGACATTCTTTTCCTATCTTTTGTACTTTATGTGAATGAGTCTACAGTATGACCAATACTCCTAATGTGAAATCATTAAAAAGTCTCCCCCCAAATTATACTTACTGCATAACCTAATTTGGTTTTTAATACATAGTCATAGACACAAGCAGAACATATCTCTCTGAAAAAAAAGTTAAGGTGGATTTAATTGTCAAACTTCCCTCTGGCACCAATATGAGCAGAAATGTCTTTACTATGGAAACCAAATTAGCCATGAACTTCACTTGCATTTCAGTAAGATGAATTGCTTCCCTGATGAGAAAAGGCAGCATCAGGAACCTCAAGAGGAAATATTTTTTAAATTTAATTTTTCAAACAAAAGAAGCTCTGTGATAATACAGGTAAGGATGATGATTTCTGAGTCTGCATTAAAACCAACAATTAATACAGTCACTATTTTTCTAAATTCATAAAGGAAGGAAAAAAAGCTGAACACCTGTAAGTCAAATTGTTTTCAAGGCTTGCACTGGCACCCATTAGTCCCCTGCAGCTCCCTCTATAAAAACTGCTTCAATGCTGTTTTGTAATTCTGACTGTGCAAACATTTCTCTCATTATGAGAGTCACATACAATTATGCTTAATCATGCTTTTTTGCTTTGTCAAGGTATAAGTAATGTTTGTTACTTATGTTTTCTAAACCCTGCACTTTAATGCACATCCTTATTTATACGCTTGTAAATATATTTGTGAACTGCAGCTTTCATTCCTACACTTAATAAGCTGTAAAATGCAAAAATATAAATGTCAGAATCACCTACAAAAACCCTTCAGTTTAATTTAAAGCTCTACCAACAGTCAGAGGGAGAATGCCATAGCAACTAAAGGTTCTAAAACTTTAGATTCACATAAAACACAATAAAAGCAAGATCCTTGTGGAATAAATACACATATACAAATGCAAAAAATAACAAGAAAGAATATGGCTTTATATTTGAAATTATGATTTTGAGAGAGCTGAACTAATGTAACAGCAGAAATCATAACAATTTTATGTAAATGCTTTGTAGTTCAATGTCTGAGGAAATGGCTACAGCATCTTATATTCTATTTCTTTTAAGGAGAAAAAAAATATGGGTCATGCCTTCTTTTTCACTTTTCTGTTTGCCAACAAAAACAATGAAGAA
The DNA here is from genome assembly GCA_013397915.1 of Daphoenositta chrysoptera. Taxonomy (NCBI): domain Eukaryota; kingdom Metazoa; phylum Chordata; class Aves; order Passeriformes; genus Daphoenositta; species Daphoenositta chrysoptera. The sequence continues at coordinate 37,067 of VZRO01005853.1, read as the reverse complement.
TGAAGGTAATAAATTCAGACTCAAGTGGAAATAGTTTTTGATCCAATCAGTATTTTCAAGGACAAAACAGCAACTCTTGTAGCAGCTGGATTCTTACGGCAATAGGGTTGCTACACCAAAACTGGAACAGAGCCAGGGACTCGTTCCTCCTGGCACCAAGCAAAATTCTCTCCTACACTCTTGGTTTTGTCCTGTGGGACATAATGACACACCTTTAAAAAAAAGAGAAACAAAATTAAAAGAGACCAAAAAAGGAACAAATAAACAAAACCCCAGACAGGTGAAAGCTATATGTTAAAGGTGGAAACTCTGTTAAGGAGGTGATTTAACCATCAGAAAAGGACAAGTACATGCCTGTTTCCCATCGGTCTGACTGCTCCTTCAGAAAGATGAAAATGATGATGTGGTACTGGGATTCCACAGCACAGGGAGTAAACATTTTAGAATTCATATCCCAAACCCAAGAAAAGCAATATCAATTATCCCCTTTACTGTTCCCTTCTGATAAGATATGAGCAGATCAGATTGGCAAGCAAAGTTTCAGTCCATGAGAAAAGAAACTCAGGTAAGATCAAAAGAATTTGGATATCCTACAGAGACCATCTTAAAAGGACTTAAATACCACACCAGCAATGAGAAATACCAAATTGTTAAATAAATGAGAAAAAATAAGTCATGTGTTAGTGTTTAGGAGTGGCAGGGTGTGACTTCCATGGCAGTGGCCTTTCAAATAATATTCCTGTTCTATATCATTGGGCACTAAAAAGTTTCATTACATTTTATTAAAATAAAAACCTTCTCATCTAATAAAAACGGGAATCAGAACAAGTAAGTAAATGCACTTTCAACTTCCAATCCAAATTTTCTGAACTAAATTTTCATAGGGAAACAATATCTAGTCAAACATGCTTCTTCAATATTTTTTCTTTTCCAAATCCCCGCTCCTAAACCTGTAGTCACAAAACTGTAAAAGTAGTAATTTTCTCTTCACATCTACCACATTACAGTGATATCACTTAAACTGTTCCCCTAAGTCTGAATTTGATGAAGATTTCTTGAGTTTTCCACATCATACAAATAATCTGGATAATACTTTTAAACCCCAAGATGCAATATAGTGAGAAATGTGGATATATTTTATATACATGCGAATAATACACTTCAGTGGATTTTCAGCATCTCTTCCACATTAAAACCCATTTTAAATCTCAAATGCTTAATAAAACTATTATGTATATATAAATTTTTTTGCTTTCAAATTTTAAAAAATCGCTGAAGACAACCCTACCATAATTAAATTTTTCTTTGCAGTAAGTTGAAACTTCAAAAAAAAGTTCCTGCCAAAAGCTGGTGTCCAGTGCTGTTCTCAGTACTGAGTCCCTGTCTCCCAGGATAAAAGCAAGGGCTTAATTATCACTTCCCTCTACCCCAAGCCAGTTTCCAAACACCTCAGGTTCCCCAAAATGAAATCCCCTCAAACCAGTGGCTTCTGTCGTAGGCAAGGTCCTCTATAGGGACAGAAAAATGTGTGTTTGATTTGCTTTCTACAGATGTCTTCAGGTTTTATCATGCCTGATAGCTCATAAAAATATATATTCACCACAACACCCTTTTGAAGGTCTGCTACACAGACTTCTTCCTTGGCACTTTGTGGGATAAATGGTTACTCTACTAACGACTTGACAAATAGAGGCAATTTTACCAAATCAAGGAGAAACATATGACCTGCAACAGTATCTGCCATTTTCACCCCTGCTCATTTTGAAAATCCACAAAGAGTAATTTCGTACCTTGTAACAAGACTGCATTTCTGCATTTATCGTTCACAACTGCACCTGGTATTGTTGAGGCTCATCCTTCACCCACCTCAAGCCAATTGAAGTTTTGCCATTGAGGTCAGCTGGAAGGGATTCAGACAAAACTTGAAAATACCTTGTTGTGTGGGGGCAGGCAGGGGGTGAACTCTGGCATGTATTCTCCCACATTTCCCACTTACAGTATTTATATGGAAAATTCCTCACCTCTTCTGAAAGTGTCAGAGCCTCTCTACCTTTAGTGCATCTGATATAAAAGCAAGCAAATTGAACTTTTCAGCATACCTTTACATTTTTGCAAGGTAATAGAAGGGTTTTATTTCTAAAACTACGGAAAATGCACTTTACATGAAATTTAACTATGTCAAGTAAATCAGTTTAAGTTTCTGGTGGTATATGCTCAGGTTCAAGCAGTTGAAACACAGAGCTTTATAAGCAAGCTTTTTTTTTTTTTAACAAGTTCAGAATATGAAAAGTGAAGGATTCTTCGATGCATCACTCAAGTGTTTACATAGCACTGACCTAACAATCTCCAGCCAAGTATCTGTCAGAGGAATTTTTCTTTGATTTTGCTATTAGCTTCTTCTCTGGTTGACTTCCCCAAAGACCAAAACAGGGCAGAAAATGGTAAGGTCTGGTCACAGTTGCTTCACTTCACGGGAATTTGAATTTTGAAGATCCCTAATATCTCTCCTTTAAGGAACCTCCTGGTGGTTCTGTGCCATCCCACAAGTAACAGCTCAAAATAGCAAATACTCAAGGCTGCTGTATCTCAGTAAGACAGAGGAGTAAAGGCTCTAAACATGTAACAGTACATGTCTAATTCACAGGCTTCCTTTTACTAGCATGTTTAGCAAAGCAGGTAATCAATACTTGTATTAGTAAAACTTATTTTTAAGCAGTCTAGTTAATGCCTTCTTTGGATTATCCCAGATGTCTTTACTACTCCAGTTCCCTGAATAAAAACCAATCTTCTTACCACAGAAACTATGCCTGCCAGTGGTGACAAGGACAAATATTTTTCCAGGACCGTGTGGGATTTTGAAACTCAAAGGAATTTTAATAAGCAAGAGGCAAATCCCTCTAATAAGAAAAGAAAATCTTTCTGAGCAGGAGTACATTCTTCAATTTATTATGAAAATTCTTCACTGATATGTCAACTCTCACTGTTCTCTTGATCCTTATGAAATGATTGAAAATGTCTAAAATTTTGTATGCAAAGGCCACTAGTTCTATGCTGTATATTCAGATTAAATATTTTGTCATCTTTTCTCTTATGTCAATTATTCAGTACATTTTTAATTCCTTAAATTAATGAAAATTAATGAAAATTAATTTATAATTTAATTCAAAATTGTACAATTTTAAAAAGTAATTTTGCCTTATAGAGGCCTTTCCCCATTTTGATGAAAAAGAAGATACTTTAGAAGTCGAACTTCAGAGCTGACAGCACGAAAGACAAAGCAGCTTACATGCTTTGAAGTTAGTAATTATAGAAAAATTTTGAGACGTGCTACCCAGAAATGAGAAGCATAATCAGATTTAGTTGCTTAAATAAAAAGTATTTTAACTGTCAGAGGTGCTGTGCTGGACAGCATCTCTGTTCTGAAATCACTCATAGCTTTCTATATATACTAAGCTGATTTTCCCCACTGCTTGAATCCCATCTGATCTGCTTCTCCTGGCAAAGTCACATTACATCTTCTCTGAGAATAAGAGAAGCCCTTTGCTGAGCTACCTCGCCATTTCCTAGGCTTGGTATTTCCATTAACTGATGGACTTTATTTCAGCCAGAGAGATTTTTTCAAACGTTTTACATTTTGCATTTTGTCATCTTGATTGGTAAAATAAAGAACTCTTTGGAGTGAGATGCCAGGTGTGCTACAGTAACATCTTCTGTAATAGTAACTCCTTCACTCTGAAATAATTGCTGTTAGGGCACAAAACATAGGAAGCCTGGACTCACCAGGAAAGCATGAGATGTGGCAAGAATTGCAGACAATCTACAACAGCAAATTAGACCTTTAAAAACAACCTGAAAAGGTAAGATCTGTAAATAAATCTGCTTGTCCAAATACAAGAAGGCAAGAATAGGGATTATTAATTCAACTAAGTGAAATTTATGAAAGGAATACACACAGCAGTATGGTAAATACAATAAACTCAATTTCTAAACATGATAGAATCATAAAATCATTAAAGTTGGAAAAAGACCACTAAGACCATCAAGTCCAACCATTCACCCAACACTGACAGACCCACAACTAAACCTTGTCTGTAAGCAGCACATCTACAGGTTTTTTGAATGGTTCCAGAGATAATGATTTCACCACATCCCTGTGCAGCCTGTCAAAATGCCTGACCACCCTTTCCATGAAGAAATTTTTAATATCACCTAGACCTCACCTGGAGCAACTTGTAACCATTTCCTCTTGCCTTATCACTTTGTTAGCTGGCAGAAAAGACCCCTACCTGTCTACAACCTCCTCTCAGGGAGTTGTATAGAATGATAAGATTCTGCCTGAGCTTCTTTTTCTACAGGCTAAACAACCCCAGCTCCCTGGGCCAGTCCTCATTTGATGAAACCTTTCAAGTTATCTTATGGAATCCCAGTCCCTCTAGTAATTTCTGTTATGGGGTGTTCAGAGATGATATGAAGGAGAAAAGGGGTCTGTTTGATCTTTTATTCCTTAAATGCAACACCCGTTTAAAGCCGTTTGCTCACAGGCAACCCTTCAGTGTTCCAGCTTTGCTATTATACAATGAGCTACTTAATATTTTTCTCAGGATTGGGAAATGAGTATCTACATCAACATTTACTGTGGATCAAAGCATCATCAAGTAGGGATTTGAAGCCTAAAGTAGTTGCCTTATGATTAATATAGACTCCTTGCACTGGTGATTAAGGACTCATTTAATTAAGTTAATTCCCTTAATTCTTTTAAGTTAAGCAGATGCAGAACTCCTAGAGAAGATTTTACACACTTTAACTATCTAACCTATCTTAAAATAAGCAATTGGTTTCATTTACTGTTTTAAAGTGTATATCCACTCCTTATTTTTAGTTAGAGTAATTAAAGCTGTCAATTTTTTTTTACATTAAGCACATTAATGTTTAAAAAACCCCACTAAACTCCTCCCCTCCCCCCAAAGAAAACAAAATCCAAACAAACAAACCCTCCCAAACAACCCAAAAAAGCTCCCCAACACACCCCCCCCACATAAATCAAAGCCTTCTTCCTGTGGTAAATTCTTATTCTTTGGAGGTTTTGTTTGGGGTTTTTTTGTTTGTGTGTTTGTTTTAAATATGCAGTATATTTGTATTTTATCAGGAACTCTAACTCCAAACAATTTTGCTTTAAAAAAGATGATATTTTTTATTTTCCACTGACATAGGATGTTGATACTTGTGTTCCATTTCAGTGAAAGCAGAAACATCACATTTTGTGTCAGACAAGTATAGACAACACTTTTTTTTTCTTATAAAAGGCATACTCTGCAGAAGTAATCTGGCATGGATTTCTTGCCTGTGCATCACATTTTGTTGTGGAACCATGTCACTCCCCTTGGCCAGTCGAGTCTATAACTGCATGCTAAGAGACACCAGGCTGATGAGAGGACTGCCATCCACAATGTTTATATTTTAGGGAATTGAATCAGCTGAGCTACAGCCTGGTACAGATGCCCCATTTGTTGCAGGGGCATCCAAGGGGTGCTCTGAGATACAGACCACAGCACAGTCATAAGGACAAATATGACTGTCAGGGTTCGAAAACAAACCATTGAGAGACTGCAAGTCAGAAATACAATTTTAATAGGAAGAGGGGAAAAAGTAAAATAAATGCAATAGTAGAAAAAAACACTGACAGAGTCAGAATAGAACCTGACACCCTGTTGGTCAGGGTGCTGGTAGCACTCCCAATGAAGTCCTGTTGGAAGCAGTGATCCTATAGAAGGGTGTGGTCTCGGAACGTCCAGAGATGGCTGGGTAGCTCTTGTCCTCTGGGAATCCAGTGGAAAAGGCTGCTTGTGGTGTTCAAAATCTCTGTTTATATCCAGCATGGAATGCTTGGTTCCTCCCCCTGGGTGGAGCATCTCACAATGGAATGATGTAATTTTGTCAGGCATGTGGTGAGGTCTTGATGGGCCATTAACAGAAGATATTCCGGAGGGGTTATCTGTGAGTCATATGGAAAAACCTTGATGAGCCAATTAACAGAAGATAGTCTGGAGAGAGGAGGCAACACCACCCACCTGGCTTCAACAGCTCATGTAGATGGTGATAGAATACCCAGGACACTGACATTCCCTTCAAAAGCACTTACCTGGCCCAACCTAAACCATACTTAGTAGTTTCCAGTGTTTTCCACTGAATCTGATTAAATGTCCTCCTACAGACCAGTTGCTTCCAGTAAACTCACTGAACTATACCCGTGTCAGCCACAGGACCATGACAGCACAACTGTTTTGCATTTCACTGTCACAACTGACTGTATATTAAAATTATGAAATAAGTTTCAGATATAGTGACTGTCAAAACATTGCAGAGTTTTTCTGATTAAGGGGAAAATTCTCTTATATGCATTTCAGAATTATCATAATTCTAAAACCTTTTCAGTCATTCAATACACAAAACAGTTGAAAGAAAGATTTTAGTGACATCTTCCATTGATCTTGACAACTGGAAAGAAATACACCTAGTCATTTTCACATCTGTGACTAATAGTCTTGTGCAAGCTAATGCTTCCTTATTTACCTATATCAATGATTAATATATACTAGTAGAAGATAAGTTACAGTCAGTCTGGGGCTCCACACATACTGTTTCAAAGAAAAGAGGAATATTTTAAAAATTTCCTCCATGCACTTCATGTTTTTAGCTTCAGCCTGAGCTATAGCACATCTCTTCTCACCACTGCATTGACAAAAAAATGAAGTTGCAGTGGTATTTATGGTATATACATTCACTCTTGAACTATACATTAAGACAGCCTGTCAATTGCCAAATCTTTGTTTTATCAAAAAGTCTCAGGAGCTGGTTTTATTCTCATTGTAATTTGACTGGAAGGAGTTGCTGCTTCCAAATGAAAGGAGGATTGGAAAGACCACCCTGGGCAGGAGCTAAAAAATAGGAAGCTTAGAAGTCACAAAGACAGAGAGAGATAAAGGGGAAGAACAGGGTGGAGGAAAAATGTGGACCTAATAAGATAAATTTAGACACACAAAAGAACCAAACCAAAAATTATCTGTCTAGATTCTTTCTGAATTTTTGTAGACTCATAAGTATCCAGCAGAGTAGCTGATCAGAAGGGACTTGAATTTATGTGATAAGAGATGTGACATATATGTGAGAATTCAAGCAAGCTTCAGATGAGTCTTGCATCACTGCAAGAGAGAGAATACAAGGGTTATGAAGACCTACAATGGACAAAAAAGAAACATCTCTCTGACCATGGAGCCAGCATAGAGGTTCAAAAAAAGGCCAAGCATCCTCTTGGATCACTACAGGCAGAGAGTGCTGAGCAGTACTGAATATTGCAAAGGAAAAGACCCCAGTTAAGACATGGAAGAAGAACAGGATAAAAGTGGCAGGAGTATGGGGGAGTATGAATGCTGAAGGTATGACATGTAAAGCTGTACAGAAGTAGGGATGCCAGGGAGAATACAGATTCAGTACCAAGTGGAAAAGCCACACTTTCCTTGGCTTCCTGCAGGAGAAGTGAGTTATTAGTTAAAACACATGCCCGAAATCTGGAGGCCTTAATTCTGCTCTCATCTCTGCTTATTATTTCCTGCATGATCCCAGGCACAGACTGCTTTGTGTCTCAGGATTTCACCACCAAGACCTGAACAATTCTGTTGTGAACAAGTGACCCTTTAGGCTGCCCAGAGTTACCCACTGCCAGGGCACCATCCCCTGGTGATGAATGACTCCTGCTGCTGAGGCAGAGCCATTTTCAAAATAAATACATAAATCAGACCAAATTTACCTTGTACAACCAATGAGCTAGTCTCATTGGTTTTCGATTCAATGAGAAAATTAATTTTAAAATTCTGATAGAGGACTCAACCATGTCCTGGTCTGCATCCAAGTAGTGTGGGCAGCAGGTCGAGGGAGGGGATTCTGCCCCTCTGCTCTGGTGAGAGCCCACCTGCAGTGGGCATCCAACCCTGGGGTCCCAGCACAGGAAGGACGTGGAGCTGTTGGAGCGAGTGTAGAGGAGGGACACCACGTTGATCAGAGGGATGGAGAACCTCTCCTACAAGGAAAGGCTGAGAGAATTGGGATTGTCTCACTGGAGAAGTCTTTAGTATGGCCTAATTGTGGCCTTCTAGCACCTGAAAGGGAGCCACTCAAGGAAGATGGAGAGAGACTTTTTATAGGAGCATTTATTATGATCATTAGAATTGGACCAGAATAGGTTGAGAGAGGAAAGTTAGAATCGTGTGTTAATTTTATTGGTCAATTAACAAATATAATCCACACTTNGGACGTGGAGCTGTTGGAGCGAGTGTAGAGGAGGGACACCACACACATCAGAGGGATGGAGAACCTCTCCTACAAGGAAAGGCTGAGAGAATTGGGATTGTTCAGCCTGGAGAAGAGACGTCTTTAGCATGACTTAATTGTGGCCTTCTAGCACCTGAAAGGGAGCCACTCAAGGAAGATGGAGAGAGACTTTTTATAGGAGCATTTATTATGATCATTAGAATTGGACCAGAATAGGTTGAGAGAGGAAAGTTAGAATCGTGTGTTAACCTTATTGGTCAATTAACAAACACAATCNACCTCTCCTACAAGGAAAGGCTGAGAGAATTGGGATTGTTCAGCCTGGAGAAGAGACGTCTTTAGCATGACTTAATTGTGGCCTTCTAGCACCTGAAAGGGAGCCACTCAAGGAAGATGGAGAGAGACTTTTTATAGGAGCATTTATTATGATCATTAGAATTGGACCAGAATAGGTTGAGAGAGGAAAGTTAGAATCGTGTGTTAATTTTATTGGTCAATTAACAAATATAATCCACACTTCTGTAAGCTTAGGGTACAGGAAAAAAAAGATGGAGGAGGAAGAAGAAGAGGAAGAAGTAGAAGAAGAAAAAGAAAAAGAAGATGCCATTTTCTGTTTGCTGTTAGCCTGCTGCTTTATTATGCTTCCCCTTCGAACTCTACCTTCAGAAGACTATGGAACTATGAAATAATAGACTTTAGCAAGCAGCAGCTGCTCTCTGCTCTCTTCACTCTCTTTCCCTGTGGGAACAAGTCCCATCCCAAGCTTCAACAGGTTTAGATCAGATACTGGGAGGAAGATCTTTGCTGTGAGGGTGGTGAGCCACTGGAACAGGTTGCCCAGAAAAACTGTGGATGCCCCATCCCTGGAAGTGTTCAAGGCCAGGCTGGATGGAGCTCTGAGCAACCTGGTCTAGTGAAAGGTGTTCTCACCCATGGCAGGGGCATTGGAACTAAACAATCTTTAAGATCCCTTCCTACCCAAACCATTCTGTGATTCTGATTCTGAGACTGAAATCCAGGTACCCAGCACAAAACTGAAAGAAAAAGAAATCTCCACACTAATGGCTAAATTAATTGAATGATTCATCTACTTCTGTTCCCTTTTAAAATGCACTTTTTGGAATTCTATTTAATTTTGCAGTTAAAATTTTGGTTAGTTTTCATTCAAAGCCCTTCACATAACACACTCACCAGGAAGCTCTTCATATGGGGAACTCCATATAATACTGTTTCCATATAACATACAGGGAAGAAGACTGTATAAGCCCTTACAATAATTGTAATGTATAAAACAGGACGTGATAGTTCCTAGATTACACTGGAAGGCAGGAAAACTATCTTTTCTGATCCTGATAAGAGATTCGATCTTCTGCCATCACTAAATCCAATTTCTTTGGTGGGTTTTGACTATATGAAAAGATTGAAAATTCTTCCCTTATATTTGGGCTAGCTTCTTTAAGGTTTCTTCATATTGATTAGCTGTGACAACTTGCAGCTAAGCAACAAGAAAAATTATTTCTGCCTTCCATACTGGCCTTATATAGAATGCCTGCCATGGAAAAGATTCTATGAGTGTAGGGGGAGGGCGAAGAGGCCCCCTTCTACACTCTTCTAGGGTCTAAATAAAGGATTACTTTTGCTTATATTTGTTTCTTTTTTCATGTCTGTTCTTCTTTTGCCTAAAGTTAATTAAAACCAAAAATGAAAATAGAGTAGAGAAAAATAATTAGGAAGGCAGGCCCTTTCTCATCATATACCGTAGGTAATCTCACCAACAGTTGCAAATCAGAGAGCAGAAGGGAACTGATTAGAGACAGTTTTATCTTTTTTCCCTCCTCTTTGATGCCTTGAGCCAAAATTCAATGACAGAGGAGCAGACACATCCACTAAACTCATCCAAGCTGAGTGACCAGAGCATGGTGGCAAGTGCTGCTTGTACACTTTCTTCTGCATTCGTTCCACTCAGTTCGTTCTTGGATGTACTTTATTCAGAAGGACTCTTAACACGTTTTCTCCTTTTTCTATGAAAATTAAAATACTCCCAGAACCCAGACTCCCTGCTACAAGCACAACTGGCCAGCAGAGATATTAGAGTGCTTTGTCTAAGCTGTAGAGTCCACATGTGTGCTTGCAAAGTATTTCAAGCTAAAAGCTTTTAGGGCATAGTAAATTTTATACCCCAAGCTCCCAAAGTCATTATGCTTTACCAGAAAAACAACAGCAGTGCTGAAAATGTGCCACAAAACCAGTCTCAGTGCTGGAATGGGAAGAGTTCTCCCTTTATTTAAGGAAGGTACATAGAATCTGTAATACACCTACCATGTGATTTGAAAGTAGCTGGGGAACAACAGCATTAAGACTCCCTGAGATCCAAGAGGAAATTTGCCAGGCTCCTATGTATATATTTACCACGGCTTGCTTTTTTTTACAGATTATTAAAAAAATTTCACTAGATGCAGAAACTTGATTAAATGGGGAATTTTGTACAATGAGGTAGTATGTTTTGATATGCTAAGTAATAGACGGAGGAAGAGCTTTTACTGGCTCATTTTTTTACATTTGACTTTTAAGTTTTATATTTCACAATGATATCTGATATTATGTCTCTCATTCATATGCATCATCTGTAAGAGAACGACAATATTGATGCACTACAAAACTTATGCAAACCAGGAGGAGAACTGCAAGAGTGCAAAGGAAATGAGTCCCACCTCAGCTATTCTATCAGGGTTATAAAGCAGCATGTTTGTCAGTCTTACGTTTTTGGCATAGCTTTGAAACCCCAAGAATACCCTTATGCATACAGGGCTTTTTACACATTTATCTGAAAGACAGCTTTCTTCACTTGGGTTCCTACAGCTCTAACAATTTTAGTAACAAAATACGTGCACCTTCATTGATTTAGACAAATGATACTAACATTCCCAGGGTATACATTACAGCTGCATCTTCAAACTCAAATACTTTATTTTCATAAATAACCAATTTCAAAATCATTGGTAATGTCACTCCTCCAACTCAGTACTTGGGGAAACCTTGTGCTATTTTACAAAAACATGAAAGAAACAAAACAAACCCAGAGTACAAGAAAGAAGTCATTGTGTTAAATTAAACATAGTAATGCTCTTTAGCAAATTAAAGCAAAAAATACAGATCTGATGAACTACAAAAAAATACTAGGGCTGAGAAAGCGTCCCATTCCCTTTTTCAGAAATGACAGGTTGGTTTTAATCCCATACTGTTAAAGGCAATGGTAAGGGTTCCCAGCCCCATCTCTGTTGTAGCTATGCACCCAACACATGTCAGGAGATATCTGGTATTTACAGAGAACTGCCTTAAGTGTCTTACAAATCACAAAGTTTAAAAGTGCACAAAAGACCTACATATATTTTACCCTCATCCACTTACAGAAATATATGCCTGTAGATCACTCTAAATGATTCTGAGCCTAAGAATTTCCTCTAGGAATGCCCATTAATTGTATTTCAGGGTTGTTCATAAAACAAGACCTGATAATATTCATATCCCACTCAGATGTGATCAGTCGAACCAGAATTTTAGGTAACAGTCATCCTGCTGGTTCTTGTACTACTGCCCTCATCACAGATAACAAGCAAAGGGTTTTCACCTAAGAACAGGTTTCTGAACCTCACTGCAGACATCTCAAAGCAGTTCCTGCTATTGTCATGGGTTTACATTCCAGACACACCGCTGAATCTTGTTTAAAATAAAAAATTTAAAAGCATTTGCATGACAATACAGCCTTTTTGTTTCTAACTTTAATTTCCTCTTTTCCCACGAGCCAGCTGATCACTACTTCTGGTAGTGCAACAATAGCAAATAGATGGACAGCACTCCACAAACAAAATACTTTACTTCTGAATGTATCTGAACACAGTAATGGTTCAGGGCACAGAAGACTTGGGTTGCAAGTGTTCTTTTCTGTTTTGAATAATGCATGTGAATAAACATACCCTCTTCTTGATTGTCCTTCCAAAGACTAAAACCTGATGTTACCTGTTCCTCTGAGGAACGGGGTCAGACCAGAAAGTGGCAAGTTTGCAGTAATAGGTGTAGAAAGCCATTCTCACTGAAAATGAAAAAATTCCATAAATTAAATCCTTGTGGATTGTGAATAATAATAATAAAAAAAAGAAATTTAAAAAAATTAAATTTCCACTTATTCATATTTATTAAAAATCAGAATTCACAATGTAACCAAAAAATAACGTGTGTACCATGCAGGGAAAAATATTTTAAACAAAGTCAGTTTAACCTCACCAACTCATATAATGCAATGCTGACCAAAAAGATAGGCAAGACACAGATTTTAATATTAAATTTTTTTTTTCTCTAACTTTTGCTTATAATTCCCTGGTGAGGTCATTTTTAAAGGAAGCCTTTTTTGCTAAGAAAAATTGTCTGCATCTTCCATAAGTGCATAACAGCCTAGTAATGAAAGACTAAGCAATGTAGGTGTAACATCAAGAAATCCCAGTATATTATTTATAAACCAGACAGTTGTGCAAATATAACTACAGCAATTTCAGTTGTTACAGTGTTCAGGCATGCCTGCACAATCATAAATTTAATATTTAGCCAACCCAAATCCAGCCACATGGCTGCTCATACAGACTGGCTTCTTACAGAAGTAAATATTTTCTTACCATGTCTTCACAGGGTTTTCTTAATTTATGTCTTTAAGCACGGGCTGTCTTAAAAATACAGGGTATTAGACATCCTGAATCCCAGTATAACACATGGTTCTGATAAGGACAGTAGAACAGAGCAGCATTTTACTCTGATAAGGACAGCAGAACAGAACAGCACAGCCTTGGAGAAATAGATAAAGGCTGTAACTGAGAAAAACAGAAGTCGTGCAATAGGCAAGCAGGATGCCAGCCCAGCTCTGCGAGGCTGACAAAGCAGAAGTTATGCAAAGCAACAATATTGTGCTTTCTCAAAAGCAGGGGTCAAGGAACAGCTCCCTAAAAAGGACGCTGGACATTGAAGACAGAACCCAAAGAACTCTAAGACTTCCAATAAGGGGTGTAAAATGAAGTAATACATCAAATAAGCAGGGATAGCCAATGAACCTGTAATCAGTGTGTGTGATAATAACTCTGTTTATCTGACACTTGGGGTACTTGATTAGAGGAAGGATCCCCAAGTGACCATCATGTTGCATCAAAGAACACCCACTTTCTAATACTCAAAACTGTGTTAGAGAGTTTCTATCTGGCCAATTTTGGTATCAATTCCTAGAAGTTCACCAAATATTTTTGGCAGCATGCCGTAATTTCTCACTGAATTCAATCATAATATTAATATTTTTAAGTGCCTTAGATCTTGATTTAAAAGTTAAGAGAACTGGAGAGCTCATGATTGTAGCAGTCTCCATATAAGTTGTTGTTTCTACGTAAAGTGTTTCCTTGGATGATCCTCCAAAATGAAAATCAGTTGTGGTGTTAGTTTAGAGATCAGTACATTTAGGAGACCACACAACAACACAGAAATTAGCATTCATTTCAGTATTTTCATTTGATAAAAATTTCTGAGAAAGAAAATTTTATTAAGAATTGATTTTATATATTTATATATAAATTTATATAAATATATAAATAAATATATATAAATATAT
>VZRO01005853.1:0-23090 GCA_013397915.1 Daphoenositta chrysoptera | reverse complement strand
ATTTATATATTTTTATTATTTATCTGTACAGTTTATTCCAGTGCCTTGTCCCGTCAGTTGTCTACTATTCCTGTTCTATAGAAAAAAATAGTAATTCCAATCAAATGCACCAAAATTCCCAGCCAGTCAATATAAGCTAATCCAAATAAAACAGGAACAATGTCATGCATCAGCAGGTGAGATTTGGCTAAGCACATGGACTCTTTCAGATGCAATCCATAAAAAAAAAAAAGGAGAAGATGCTGGAAAACCGTGTGCTCTTTCTCTTTGCAAGCCAAAGAGATAAATGTGCCACAGTCTGCTTCAAAATCTTTATATGACTCAAGTATCTCTGGGTCAGGATCTGTTTTTGTAGAGCGAAGCAGATTTTGACAGAACTGTATCTCTTTGTGGCTGTAATAATGTATCAAAGTGGTGAACAAGACAAAATGGGATGCCATTTTTCCGAGTTCACTGGAAACCATAGAAGTGAGTTATTACACAGACAAAAAACTCAGAACTAAAGAACTCAAATAGGGCAAAAAACGCTCAAATATAACCTTGAAGTATCCCCCCTCTGTTTATTGTTTCACAACAGACAAACACACAAAGGGAAGCTTTAAACAACAAGTGTGACTTGACTCGCTATTAGGTGTAACTGAATTTCTCATTTGTTAAATAATAAACAATTTGGTGATTACCATTTCATTTACATGTAGAGGCCATTTGAAAACTCCAGAAAGCCAAAGAGATGTTTCCGAAAAACACTGCAGCATAATAAGAGATTTTTGTATTCTGCAAAAATACAGCACATCAAATACAAGGAAGCCTGGGGACCCAGCAAGGGTCATGAATACTTTCACAAGCCTGCAGAAAACAGAAGACTGACTTGCTGTGATTTGTTGCCAATGGAGTCTAGCCTGTGTTATTATTGACTTTCAAAATCTCTTGACTTCCAAGGAAGTGCTTGGCATTTAATTATACATGAATTTGCATGACTAAGTAGCCCTTAATTTTACTTTTTTTAAACACCTAAATAGTAAAATTTTTACTTCAGGTCAGTTTCAAGAAAATATTGGCCAGTTTCTATTATTCCACAGAATAATTATAGATCCTTGATCACCTCCAAGTACAGAGAAACGTGTGCTTAACAAAAATTTTGCACAGTTGGTAATATGCATATTTTATGATCCTTTTCAAAACACATGAAATGCTTTTCAGGGAAAGCTTGCTCAGCTATCCTGGTTAGATAAATTCACATGATCCAAGTAGTATTCCTTTGTAGGAAAGGAAATGTGGATCACATCCACACAATTGCACTTAAATATCGGAATATTTACATAATGCATGTTTTTATACAAGCATATATGTAACAGTTTATTTCAAAAATATGATATCTAAGACTTTTAAAATATTACTTTACATAACACTAATGTGATATCACACCAGAGACACAACAACAACCCAGGAGTTGGTAACAGAAGGCAACATACAAAATGTAAGGATGTCACAAATTTGAAAGAACTGACAGTGATATTTTTGCCACTGTCTCACATTTATGCTCCCAAGCTGCAGTATAATTTTCGTGCCTTGCTGAAGGAAATTAGAGCACTGCAAACACCAGGAATGAATGTCTTTGGTCTGATTCTCTGCTAAATAAAAGCTCTCTGCAAACCAGTTTGAAGAAGTGTGTTCAGCTGGTAACATGCATCAGGAGATACAAGCTGCCACATTTTATAAAAGTCTTACACACACGAATTTAAGCTATGTAGACTGGCTGTGGCAGTATTTGGGGATAAGTCTTCTCCTCTAATGTCCAGAATCTAAGTTATGTATTGCATGTTCTCAAGCATCTGTCTTGTCCAGTTGCATCATTAAATATCATGACACTCCACATTGCCTCAAAAAAAACCCTCTTAAAAGCAATTATTTAAGTATTAGGCAAAAGAATATCACCAAAAAAAGAGTCTAAATGAACTACTTTGTGTGTGATCTCTCATTTAGAGGGCAAGGACTGTAACACTACTCAAACCCAACCCACTTGGCTTCTGCCTGGAAAGTGTAGGGGGAATGGATACATCGTATTATTTTCTGTAGGGAAGGTTACAAACATGAGCTGTTGAGGGATAAAGTAGAGAAAATATTAGATAGCTGGCACTCTAAATTTCCAAACAGCACGCTGCTACAGAGCAAGGTTATATTTCCCTTCTCTACAGTTCACATGTACCACATGTAATGCATTAATTCATAATAGTTTTTCATAAGATACAAATAACTCATCATACCACAACCAGTTTGATACTAAACATAACTAGAAAGGAAAAGCAGTTTCAGAGAATGAATTCCACTATTTTTAAATATTTTTAAGCCTTTTCTTGTATACATAAACAGCATCTGCCTATCTGCTTGATAGCTGTTATCATAAAACATAAAATTCAGCTCAGCGCTCCTATCCCAAAAGGAAAAAGCATTTAACTAAATGATCACAACAAGATCAGTGTTTATTATGAATATTTTCCAGTAATTCCTCAGCTTGATATGCCAAATGAGTATAAGTAGATGTGTTACATCCTCTAAATTTACAGCTACAAAAGCAGAATTGGTGCTTCCCCCATATGAGAAAACGGAAAACTATTACTTCTCTGAGCTTTGATAGTGACACTGTTACAAAACAAATACTAAATGATAGCATCCTGAATATTATTCACACCAAGAGTGATGGGTTTTGCCAAGATAATCCATATTACACAATAGTGTGAGGCACTAACACTAAGAGAGTGAAAAGAAATCTAAGGGGAATTCCTGCTCAGCAAAGTTCCAGTTTATCCTTTCTGGATCCTCCTGTTTGACTCTGTCCTTCTTACTTTGTGAAAGTTTTGCTCAAGCTGTACAGGAAAAGCAAGAATATTTCTCCTCTGTTTGTGCACACTGCACTCATCTCTGTGTGGCACTCAAACAGCCTTTCTGAAGCTGTAGAACCACAGGTCACCAAGGCTGTAAAAGACCCCCAAGATATCAAGTCCAACCTTCAACCAAACACCACCATACCCACTAAACCACAGCACAAAGTGCCACATCTACTTGTTTTTTGAACAATTCTAGGGATGGTGACTCCACCACTCCCCTAGGGGGTTTGTTCCAATGCTTGACCAATGCTTCAAGTGAAGACATTTTTCCTAAGTCCTTACTTCACATACAGCATCTGCTTTTAGTCTTCCCTCCAAAGAGATTCCAGCTCATACAAACTTGTTACTTCCCTCCCTGGTCAATTAACAATTAAGTTCAGGCTGAGTTCAATCCCAAGTCTCAAGCTTCAATAAAATCTCTCCTCCCATAGCTCAGAAATTTGCAAATAGATTAAAACTACATTTAGCTCTGGCTACTAAAGAATTACATAGTTATTTTAGTATATACCACCCCCCAAACTAGAGTCCAGTTTGCTGGGCATTATAGAACCAAAGCCAGTCTTGACATTGCTCTTATTTTCCTCTTCCCTCTAGAGCAGGCAGAGATAGAAGTTCTCTTAACAGAGAAATGAGGTTCAAACAACCAAACTGAATCCACACAGATGTTCCCCCTCAGCTACTACTCAATTTCAGAGTTGGTCAAAAATCCACAGGACCTAAATTTTACATATTAAGAGTCTTCCTGCAGGTAAAATTCTGCTTAAAGTGTTTCCAAGAGCTACACAGGTCCTGACAGTGTCCATCAGGAAGTGTCTGGGTTTCTAAATTCAGCTCTGGCCAAACCAGGCTCTCTGAAGCACTCTGAAAGCGTATCTGGTGGAAGAGTGCCAGAAAAAGAGAAGACAGTGGTGCTGTTCTGTCTTATCTTCTTGTCCCTCTTCCTGCAAGCATTAAACCAGTGGCAGAACATATGGCAGAGGAGCTCAGTTCCATCCTTGCTCTCATTGAAGCTGCCACCTCCCACAAGAAATGTTTAAACCTCCAGATACAGGACAGTCTGAGCTCAGAAAGGCAGGGGCATCAATCTTTTCTACCAAAGCTAAACCCCTTCACAGGGATGAATTAAATATTTATTGAGCCAAGAAAGGGAGAAAAGGGATTCATAGACCACTGATTTGGGTATCAGATTCTTTGCCAGAGAAGCACAGATTTCTGTGCTGCTCTACTGACTCCTTAATGCAAAGAAAATATTGAACAGCACAGAGGAGGGGATGGATGCCTCCTCATCTCCCAGCTAACCACAGAGTCATGGGCTTAGAGTCTCCCCAGCTCTATTTGCTACACCAATCAATATTTAACCCTTCTGCACAAAGGGAATCAGGTTAAGGACACTGAAGCTCTTTCTATCTCTGAGGGTTTATTGATGCTTCAGTGTATAATATGCATATGTCCAAAAAAGCCGAAAAATTTCAAAGCCAAAGTGAAGCAAGCGAAAGACCCCGGACAAACTGAATGAAAAATTGACATATCTGACCACAGTGCAATTAGTAGAGAAGTATCTAGTTGTTTTAATTACTCTTTTATTACCAAATTAAAACAAAAAAGGTATCTGCAAGTTTGAAAAGTGATTGGCTATTAGCACAATGTAATATTTATAAGCAATGGATGACACAGACCCTGATATAATATTTTATGAAGTGACATAGAGAAATAACAGTTTCCTGCAAATATCAAGTTAGCTGTGACATGCATACATGTGATCTATTAGAAAAACCCTCTTGCATTAATGAACCACGAGCCATATAGTCAGAGCAGGAACAGTCACATTGAAATTCACTAGGCTAATGAGGGAAAAAAAAAAAGACAAATCTTTGTTTATGCTATAGCCAGAAGCCACTGTCATTATTTTCCTATCTGAGTGCAAAAAAAGTCTGCTATAATCAACACACATTAGCTTTTTCATGTCATCAAAGTTACTTCTGGTTAGGTAGTGGAATTTGGTAGGTTTGATCCCCAAGGACTTGTTCAGAAAATTGTATTTTGGGGATGATCTCTAGTGATGCATAAAATGAAAATTAAGTTCCATAAGATATGTTTTGCCACAGGGCAGATTGCTGAAGAAAAAGTGGAATTCCATTAGTTCCTGCTATTTGTGTTTGCAAGCTGTTTACAAATACTGAGCCAAATGATAGGAGATTTTCCATAAATACTGACTTCTTGTTTACTAAAAAACCCAGTGGTTTGCTAACCAAATTAATAGTATCTAAATTCTCTAGAAATATATATTTTGATAGGAAATAAAAGCATAAGAAAAACCTTTTTGGATAGAGAACACCAGAACTCCTGCCAAGCTATCACCTTTGTATGCAGACCAGAAAATGCTCCAGTGTGCTAGAACTCGAATTTTTTCAAGTCAGTTCACAAATTTCCAATAAATGTCATTTGAATGCCCCATTTTTGCAAAGTTAATCTAACTAGGACCAAACAAGCAATATAATACCAGTGATATAGATTCAATAAGCTAGAGATTATATGCCTTTTTTTCTTGCACTGTATCTCCAGAGTATCAGAAATCCAGCCATGGTGAGTAAGGACTCAAGCCCATTTGAGTGTTTTTGTCTCTGCTGTCATGTGGCACAGATTGCAACAGATAGTTCAGTGAGGAAAGCAATTTGGAGAGATGCAGGAAAAGGCAGCTCCTCCCACAGGTATTCAGGAAAAACTCTGATGATAACCAGACTATCCAGCCACTCAATTTAAGCACGTGGCAGTTGATAAATTACTCACAACAGCACTTCAGAAGGGCTACAATAAGCAGGTAAATACAATTCAGTCATGTTTGGACTGACAGACATATAAAATGGTGGATGAGAAGCTTGAAACGACCTGGAAAAGTGAAATGACCTTGCAGCCGACTGCATCCCATGCTGCAGGTCCAGGGAGTTATTCCCCCTCGCTGTTCCTCTCTGGTGAGACCCCACTTGGAATTCTGCATCCAGCCCTGGGTTCCACAACTTAAGAAGGACAAGGACCTCTCGGGAGCAAGTCCAGAGGAGACCACACAGAGGGCTGGAGCACCTCTGCTCTGGATACAAGCTGAGAGAGCTGGGGTTGTTTAACCTGAAGAAAAGAAGTCTTTGGGATGACTTAATTTCAGCTTTCCAGTACTCAAAGTGAGCCTACAAGGCAGAGGGGCATCGAGACATTTCACAGGGGCATGCAGTGATAGGAGGAGGGATAATGGCTTCAAAGTGAGGGAGGGTAGGTTTAGATTACATATTAGGAAGAAGTTCTTTACTCAGAGGATAATGAAACACCAGAACAGCTTGCCCAGACAAGCTGTGGATGCCTCATCCCTGGAAATGTTCTAGGCCAGGCTGGACAGGGCTTTGAGCAACCTCATCTGGTAAAAGGTGCTCCTGCCCACAGCAGACAGCTTGATTTTTAAAGTCTCTTCCAACCCACACCATTCTATGATTCTATGATTTAGTGAGAGATTGCATCCTCAGCTACTCCAAAGCTTTGTGGTTGAATTGACCTCAATGATGAGGAAGTGTGAAAATCTAGCCAAGGATCTAGTCTGCAACACCAGGCTCATGGCCACTGAACAGTTCAAAAAAGCTTTGAGTCAACACATAAAGCATTGCCCAGTAATTAAAAAAAAATCACTACTGTCCTTGAAACTTGTTGGTTTAATATGAATTTTGCTTTGAGATTAATATATAATCCCAAAATTGGGAGGACAACAGTGAAAGGGATCACTGGTGCATAAAAACAACTGAAATAGTGACTTTCATAATATTCCTCACATGTCTCACTCAAAGCTTGGTTTTAAGGACTAAATGGCCAGCACCTGGTGTTCAGAGGAACATAAGGCCTCTTAGAGCAGAGCACAGAACAGCAGGAATTCAAAAATTGTATCATTGAGGGAAGTGGCAGCCATAGCAATGCTTTAAATCTGTAGAAAGTATTGTTACTTTGTAGTCAGGTTAAAAGCCAGGTTAGAGATTTACTATTTGTTCTTCCACCTACAGTCTACCAGTATTTATTTTTGTTTTGGTTTTTTTAAGCATCTTCCTGTTTTCACGAATATACTTTTACATACATATTTTTAATATGTATACACATTTACGTGTGTGTCTACGTGCATGCAAACTATGCAAAAACACAAGTAGGACCTACTTCATGAAGTTATGATGCACCATAGTGAGCAGAGTAGTACTGTTTAATCATGAGTATAATGTGTTGTCCACTCAAATAAATAGAGAAATAGTAAATATATATACTTAGTTTTATCATTCCAGTCACTACAGGCAAAAAGGCAGCAATAAAAAAAAAAAAAAAAGATAGATTAGATAGAGTTGATAGATTACTTTAATCAGCTTGTACTCTAAAACCCACCTGAACCACACGTTGTGTGGGGCAGGGTAGAAATCTGACTTGACAGAAAAGGTCATACAGGCCCTGAACACCAGATAAATTGAGAAGAGATATTACTCAATTACCCTGAGCTCCTGTAACACCAAAGGCTTTAGTCTTTCACACAGTTGCTCCTGCACTGAATCCACTAATGTGCATTTGCAAAATTTCATCTTCCAGGAATGCAGATAGTTTTGATTTAAAACAACAGTCACATTATGGAAAGAATTATGGCTTCCCTGGTAATTAGGTCCAGTGTTTGACCACCACATTACAATGGAGAGGGGGTGAGGGCAAAACAACAAAAAGAGCCAATTCCAAGACAAACTTGTCAGACTGCAGCTTCCAGCTGCTGGGCACTAGTCTGGTGTGTGACTGTTCAGTTATTATTCTTTTTCCTCCTGTTGGATTTCTATGTATTTTTGTCACATTTCACTTCTCCTTTCCTGTCTTCTTTGATTTTAAAGTATTAAACAGCCTGATCCTTCTCCCACTACAATAAATTTTCATCTGCCTTCAAAAGCATCAGAACTTTTTCCCCTTTTTAGAGCATCAGTTGTGTCACAACATTAAAAGAAGCTACTGAAAATTCAGCACCCTATACCAGTATCATCATTCTCACTTGTGCTGTGAAAAGACAAATCATGTCCTTGCTCATGTTTAGTACTCCCTCACCCACCCATCTGCAGAGCATCTCACCTTGTTCTGTTACAGCACATCATCTGTTCCTTGCATACTGTTAGCCCCAGGTCCTTTTAGTTGCTCCCTTCCACCAATTTCTCATTTAAAGTAAGCTCACAGTCCTTACTTCTGTAAGTATCACTTTACATTCAGTGTATTTAAAGTTTATTTCTCTTTCAATGAACTCTATTAATCTTTCTTTCAACTGGTGATTTATCTAAATGTTTTCTCCATATTGATTTTATAGTTACTGTTGCAAAAGTGTTATAGCTGAGCTGTGATAAACTTAATAGGATGGTTCCATATAATCAATCCTGAGTGCTGGGGACTGCTAACATCCATTACAGCACTGCTGGAAAACGCCATTCCATCATGCTCACAAATTTACTTGGGTGGAAGTTTGGAAGGAGGGAGCAAACTTTCACTTGATCGTTGCTGTAAGATAAAGTAATGGCAAGAGAGCTCTACTCTACAGACAACAAAGGTATATGAAAAATAAAGAGAGGTCAGGCTACCAAAAGTGCAGCATTGGCAAAGGGTGCATGGAACCCTCAGCTGCCACACTGACACCAACCTTACATAACTAATAACAAGAATAATTTGAATTAGCTTTTTTTTCCAAACAACTGCAGATTTCAGGCTGAATGGACACACTTTGTCACCAGATGAAGCCGTGAAATGATTCAGGGGGAAGGTGAGGAAGATCAGTTTATGCTAATCCTCAGTCCACCTTGCAGGAGAGGGAAGGAGTGATATCTCAGGCTCAAAATACAGTAAGCCACCAGATCAGCCAAGCTCAACACTGTCACAACCAAGCACAGTGTGTCACATCCTAGAGATACCAGCAAGGAGCAGCATCTCAGTAATTCTCCTCATGATGAATAGAGAAAAGCAATTTTCTCACTGAAAAGAAATTTGTCATCTGACCTGCTAAGCATGAGAGATAACCCAGGAGAGCCAGGACAAGGGCTCCTCTCACAAATGACCACCTTCTCCCAACCAGCCTTTGACCTCTGTATTTGGGCCAGTAGCAGTCTAATTCTGACAACCCCTGCTGCCAGCCCACCACTGATATGCACATTTTCTACCTGTCCTTCTGACCACACAAAGCCTGATCAAAATAATTTATAATTAGCACTGTAGCATCTTACAGGTTCGTTGGCAGCACCACAGAATCACCTACTTGAGGCTATCATAGTGTTGTGTTAACAGAAGCAAACGAAGAAAGAAAATAGTGTGGATGATTGTATGAATTTTGCATCTGGGAAAAGAAGAAGCTCAGTGATTTTATTTCATACATCAAATCTATGGTTAGAACTGCAAACAACAGGTCAGCTCAGTACTTAAGTCTTACTCACTATTGCTGCCCATCTTCCTTTCTTAGTTTTGAAAATAAGAAAGAAATAAAGAACTTAAGTGCTTTAGAGTGACAAGAGATAATATTCATGTTTGTTAATTAAGGAAACTAAATAGTGCAGGAAATCACTTCTACAGACTATATTTTATTTGAATTGACAATCTATTTTGCTTTATTAAACAGCTATCTATATTAGACTGGTCAAAGGAATTAGTGTAGTACTTTAATACTCTGGTAATCTTGACCCACTCTGAAAACTTTGGGTGTGTTTGTTTGGTTTTTTTTTTTGCTGTGGACTGTGGAACTTCAAAGTAATTTCTAGAAATTTGAAAAATGTTCCCTAGCAGAGTCAGTCTGCCTCTGCTTCAAGTTCTGTGCTTCCATTTGGGAATTGCTTCCTTTCCCACATTAATGCTGCAAATAAAATGTCTTCTATAATAAGAAATCCAGCATGAAAATATGCTTCATTACTCCATATGGTGATGAATACTGATTACCCTTGGACTGTCAGGAAGTTTTTATCTGTGTATCAAAACACCAATTGGATTTCATGAAACCTGCTTACAGAGGATTTTTCCCTACCTCCTTAAAGTTCTTTACAATGACTAATGCTTTGGGACAGGGAGCAGAAGCAACACTGTTAAGATAGTTCAATTTTACAGGTGTCGTGGCCATCTGTAAGCAATTTCTGTGCAAGACAACTTACACAGGTTATTTTCAAATATGTTTATCTTTATGGAGACTTCATGTGGTTTTCTATTGTATTTAAAGAATACAAATTGCCTTAAGACACTTTATGATGACCTTCCAATAATGAAACAGCTTATTTATTGCTACTCACATTGGTCATTCACATGCTGGCTGATTTAGGAAAATTGTTTCTTAAAACTTTATTTTACTCATTCAACTTTTTCTAAAATAGAATTTATGTCATTCTGTCACGTGGAAAGGGGAGATTTCCTCAAGCTCTCAGTGTTTGATTAGTCTGTCAGCACCTCAGAAAAGCCAAGCCTCTGGTGCTTGGCCAGTCTGTCAGCATCCCCTTGAGGGGTTTGTTCAACAAGCAGTTCCCTGGATTGGAGTGGCAGCTCGAGGAACCTGTGCAGGGTCAAAAGCCAAACACAGACACCCCCTTCCTGGGTCCCCACACCTTTACTCACTGCCAGCCTGCAACGTGGGAGGACTCACATTAACAGTTTACAGAATAACACTCTTTATCAATAAAATTGTGGCGAGTTCAAGAATTGCCGGTGATAGTATCTGGCTGCAAAAATATATTCAAAGCAATATGCTAATTAAAAGCAATAGACTAACAAGCTCTAATCCCCAATAAAAGCTAACCCAAGACAATCATTCAGCACACATACAGTATAGTTCTTACTCAATAGGTGCTCCCAGGGACTGATCCCAGAAGTTACAATGGAGTCTTTCTTCTAACTTCTCCCCATTCTTAACTCACTTTTATACAATTTCTTCATATTAGCTGGAGCTTGAGTAACTTTAGGCATACATCTTACTTAGTGAGGGGTGGTTGCACCTGGGGCAGGTATCTCAGGATAGTACCAGAGGTTACCTTGGGATGGGGACATGGGTCAGCCCAAGGAGACTGATTTTGCCATGGCAGCTGATTTAACAGCTGGACATCTTCCTTTATCTCCCCTGGTTTTCATTTGCTGTGCAGCTTATTATCTAGAAAGTACCAACTAGTTCCCTCCTCTGCAGAGGTTTTGACAGAGCCTGGCTTTTGTGTCTCCCCTCCATTCTACCCTCCCTTTAGGCCCCCTTAGATTTTATTGTGTAGGAGAGGTTGGATATATTGACCACGTTCCATCCAGGGAATAGCAACTTTTTCCTCTGTAACTTCTGTACTGTTATCTTTTTACCCCCAGTCATCTTCCCACACAATCAAAATAAATTACACTTACATTTCCCTTCCTTCACATTTACATCTCACACAGTGATGAGGGAAAACCAAAAGTAACTTTTAGACCTTTGTATGTTTGCGTTTGTCCAGCTACTCCACACTGTCATTATTTTCAGACAGGACTTGAACGTATTATCACCATAATATGTGAGCTAGATGCTCACAAAGTACATGACAAAAATAGAAAAACCATGATAAAGATAGAATTATGATGAGCAGGAAAGCTTCCCCTAAAGCAAGCAAGAAATCAGCAGACAGTTTCTATTATTTCTATTTGCCATGTCTCTCTGATAGAGATGAAGAGTATTGCTTCACAATAATTGTATTTCAGTCCACAATTCATGGTCACCTTAGATTTGCAGTGGGCTACAGAAAACACTACATCAATATACCATTTCCTCTGCTTAGCAGGGATTTTGGCCAAAAAATAAGGACCTACACTGTCCTTGAACATAAGCTCACTGAACTGTCTTTACTCATTTTTACTGTGCTCTTACTGTAAATAGCAGATAGAGGAGGATCCTTAAACGTGGTCATTAAAAGCCCTGAATTTCTCTGGGTTAGCTTAATGCCCTGTATCACTGCCATACATTATCTATCCTACCCCCTACTAGACAGCTAAGATTTTCAAATGCACTAAGAATGTACTAAAAAATAAAACACACATACAAAGAAAACAGATGGACAGTGATCATTTGTAAACAAACATTGAATAAAACAATTGTTACTTCCAAGGTGTGAACATTTTCCTCATTTCAAGACAGGAAAGTGAAATGCCATTACAAATTTAGAGATTAAATGCTTCTGCACACTCACCAGAGGACTGATCCATCTTGACACATGTTGAAGGTTAGTATTTACTTATCTCTTACAATCAGAAGCTCAAATAGGCAAGTTACCAAAACTGCAGTAAGACTATGGGTTAAAAATAGAAGTGTTTAGAAAAGTTTTGTGTAAGAAGGCTTTCTAGCTTTCTCATGTACACAAACTGTTCTCTGTGATTTAAGGAACTTGACATGTAAAGACAGAACATTCAAGAATAACTTTTCTTCAATAGCAAAGCTAATCTCCTGTATCAGAAAAATGGAAGAAACAAGATCATTTCATCATCTGCTGAATACAAATTTGTAGTGATTCTTGTCTCAGTGCATTAAACCCAATCAGGTTTTCTCCAGAAGTGAAAGATTAAAGATGTAACAAATGCCTACTCACCAGTGAGGTTCAACTATTCTGAAAATGGGATCATGAACCATGGTGTCAAGTTTACCCTCCTTCAAAATTCATTAGAAAAACATTTTTATGTTTTTCCCTGATGTTAACAGACAACACTCCCATTCCCTATTAAAATACTTATCACCTTTTTCCCCTTTCTTTAGTGAAAAATCCTGTTCTCTGACAATCTCTGTAAAATCTTACATGGAATGGAATTCCCTAAAACCCAGCTTTGATACTTTGCAATCACAGTAGTTAACACTGGCAAGCCTTGTTCATGACACCCCTGCTGTTGTCCTTGATCTTGTTGCAGGCTTAGGCCATATTTATATTAGCCAAATATTTAGCAGGATTCCTTAGATATGCTCAAAGTTCCTTTTCTATGAAGCAAAGAACACACCATGACAGATAGCATGAGACACAGCATCAGTCCAGCCACAGATACACATGAACCATTGACTTTGCCCTCAATGTGAGCAAAGTTCTTGAGGGGGCTATCCCCATAATCTCAGCTGTATTATTTCCAGGATCCCAACCTTTTGTATTCCTTATTATCTATTTCCACATACTACATCATTGTAAATGTATTTTTTACTGTGAAATGCTCCCAAAGTACTACATACTTCCTTCACAATTCCAATGACCATGAATCCAAACACAGATGGAACTCTAAAATCGTTCTGCCTTAAAAAAAAAAAAAACCAAAAAAAAACAAAAAACAAAAACAAAACACCAAAAAGAACATGCCCTCAATTAGAGCAGTTTTTATTTAAAGTGAGCCCTGAAAATCTGTAGCATTTGGCTATTAGTCTCAGAAAAGCAATCTGGTGAAAGATTTCCCCTTCCTGCTTCCAAGCAGACCAGAAATAGACACAATCTGCTTTGTGTTATTTTAGTTTTTCTAGATTCTGCTGCATGAAAACACATTAATATATTGAGGCATGGTACAACCGGTCCTCAAAAAGTATACTTGAATAAATTTACACATTTGTTTAATAGAAGCAAGAACGTAAAAAAAGAGAAAATTCATCACCAAAGGATGGCTTAAAAACTAAACCAGTCATCTTGCAAAGTTGCAGGCAGTACTCCTAAAGAATAGGAAATAAGCCTTAGAGCTGGAGGCCATTTGCAACCTCAACTGTTATGATTGCCCCAGGCTCTTGAATGCTTTGAATAATTTCAAAGTTTAATGAACTGTGCATTCACCAGCACAGTTGAAACATTTTCTGGCACAAATCCCCCTCCTGATGGAAACACTGGAGCTAGTCTTTTAAAGGCAGCAAGGACAGGGCGAGTGAACTGAGTAATATCATGGCTGAGGTAGGGAATCTCCAAAATGATGCTACTTTGACAGCTTTGAAAATGCAATGAGCTGCATGATTAAATTATGTCATGCCACAAGAATCAATACTACAGCACTAGGAGGCCCTGGGTATATGATCTCTTAAAAAATTACCAAATTTTGGTTATATATTTTATATATATATATAACATGGAACAGTTAATTTACTTATAGATGAAGTAGTGGCAGCTGGCCAAAGATAAGGCAGCAGATATCAGTGCTTGCAAACCTTCAACTTGCAACTGATTTCATTTCAGGACAGCTCTAAATGCCTGAGCTGTCCAGGTCCCACAGCCAAGAGCAAGAACCACAAGGTAAATGCTCTGTGTGCCCCCCACATCACCATAAGCCTGGACTGACAGTTCACACACAAAAGACAAAAAAAACAAAAAACCTGATCTAGTGAAAGGTGTCCCTGGCCACAGCAGGAGGGTGAAACTACATCACTTTAAAGGTCCCTTCCAACCTAAACAATTCTATGATTGTGTTAGATACAGGCATCTGAGTGATCTCAGACATGTAACGACCACATTTCATTTTTTCCTCTCAAAATAAAATTCCTGCCTTTTTGATCACCAAGTCCAAATCCTCCATCACAGCAACAGAAAGTTCAAAACTTTAAAACTGGATGTGTATGTTCCTCCAGAACCAATGCAGAGTCATGTACAAGAGTCTTTCCCACCACAGCTCCTTATCCCTTTCCAGAGAATCACAGAATATCCTGAGTTGGAAGGGACCCGTAAAGATGATTAAAGTCCAAGTCCTGACCCTACACAGAACCCTAAGAATCACATCATGGATGACCACCAGCATGGCTGATAGCAGAAAGAAAAGACTTGCAGCCTTACAGGTCTGACATTTTCCCTGCTTTTCTGGAGGTGGCAGAATAAGTCCAAGGTGCACGCTCTGCAGTCTCCAACATCAATGCACATTCATAGGTAGCACTTTGGGAAATGTCTCATTGCTGCCCTTATTTCATGAAGGCAGTTTTTCTGGCACAGAGCTGGCTGGTTTCAGAGGATGCTATAGGAAAACGTCTGCCCTTTGATTGACTTTGTCAGAAAGGCTAACACATTTAGTTTTGAAACCTGCCAATATTTCACAGCCTCTGGAACAGACAAGCTGTCGGATTTCCTTTGGGGGGAAGAAAGGAGGGGATGTACATCCACTGAATGAAAATAACTAACACAGAGCTGGATCCAGACTCACATAAGCAAATCTTTCACTGAATGAGGGCTACAGGGTTTGCCTTACTGATTTTAGCTGAAAAACAACTCTGGGATTTGGCTTTCACATTAAGCATAAGGCCGTTTTATAGACTTACTTGCCTAAAACCAGAAAAAGACTGAAAATCTGCATGAGCACAAGATGCATACAGAAAAGCTTCAACATCTGAAAATTAACTCTGCAGGCACACAACTGTTACACAGACCAGCAATGATTGCAAGCTTGTATTGTTCAATAAAACATCAGCATCATTTAAAAAAAAACAACTTGCAATGGAGCAAAATACCATAGAGCTTTCTGGTTATACTTGCTCTGACTTTTGATTGCAAAACCTATGTCAACTTTGTCAAGCTGAAGTTTATCAGCATGAGACAGCAGCCTGACATAGCTGTTTCAGTTTTTTTCACAGAACCAACTGAACTATTACATTGGATTCACAGGAACAGGTGGGATATATCTACACCATATGTAGGCACAGAAAAATAGTTTCAGCAGGTGTTTTAGTGCAATGTTTTGAAAAGCAAGTCTCCAAATTCACTGTAAGACTCACCTTTCTTGTCCAGGAATTGTGGGGCTTGTGGGGATATTCTTGAAGTATGAAAAATAATTCCATAAAGATAACCAAGAAATGAGATGCTGAAAGAAATAATCACACTAAGGCTTACCACATTCTCTCAAAAACCATATGCTAGCCCACAATTCCGTCACTCTTAATAAAACCACATCACTACCAAGTTTTTTAACAGACTAACTATACCCCAGCAAAGGAGGACAGGAGCCCAGCAGCTGTCAGGCACAGAGTTACATAAGAAAGAGACTATTCCAAAGGTTTCTGCTACACAGAGGAAGAGAAACCATTTTTTTTCTCCTCACATAAAAATAAAGGTTATAATAGTGGAGGGTTGAATAATATCAGGAACAGTTACAGAAGAAACTCATGAATCAGGACAGACATGCTGCTGGGGCTGTACATTTAGAAAATCTGCATGGGGCAAAAATTTGCTACAGCGAAATATCACTTGCATATCTATATATCTCATGCCATCAGCCAGCCATGTGTGAGGAGCAAGGGCTGATGTGCACCATCCACAGAACTCCCACAGACACCCAGAAGAAAGGAGTCTTTTTATCTATTCTTGCCTTTTGCTGGGGGAGAGCAATAGAGGAACAATAGAAGGCCAAAATATTCAATCTGAAATACTAAATGCTAAGCAAATGTCTTCCCTCTGTAGTCACAGGTGATTTCCATTAAAATGAAGTAATTCAGTTATGAAGCAGTGTAGCCCACTTGGTTGACTGCTCCCATGTAGATTCAAGTGTGAAATGGTAGATGCTCTGAAAAGAATGAATCCTTGGCTCAAAGAAGCCTGAAGGACTTGGAATTTTTCAAATTACTGGTTCAATGATACATGTCTGCAGGTATGTTCATCAATGTTACAGTTGTAACCTTTAGTATGCAGCTCTTGAGCCTTCTTTCAAAACACTGGGGACTTGCATGAAGGACTAAGTCCTCTCTTCCTTACAGTGGAAGAATTCCCAAAATAATTACAGGACAAGGAAGCAAAGGGCAGTCCAGAAGTGAGAGACCATCATTTTCCTGTTTGCAGCCCCAGGGTTTGAAAGGATGCAGGCACTAAAGTCATGTCATGGAGGTATTAGGCATTCCTTTTGTAGGATATAGTGCTAGGAAAGAGAAACGAGATAAATATCATTACATTTGTTCTAAATCAATGCATAATATCCAGAGAATTCACATTTGTATCTGAGTACAATATTTAAATTATCAGTAAGCATATTTTCTTGACAGATGTCTTATTGTAAGCCCTGATCTGATTCAACGTGCAGTCACTGGGGCTATTCATATGTTAAAATACTATGATGGAAGATGCATTGGAAAGAGTAGCTGAACTAAGAAATTAAATACATATTTTTGAGTCAGAAAGGCTACATTACATTCTCAAGAAGTACTAGGATTAAAAAAGGAGTGCTTTTACAGGTGGAAAGACTCAATGTAGCTTTCCCTGGCCTCTAGCTTACACCAAGCCTCTGGAGCTTTTCTGCATAAAAGAAACAACCCTCTTTTAATGATAAAATAATAACAGAATTGAGGATTTGCCTCAGTGCAAGGAGTATGCTGATGTTGACTTGGAATCTTAAAATTACTTTTATGTTTTAGAGCCTTATGACATCTGGATGAGGTGATTGTGTACTTCAGGAACACTCACACCTGAAATGAGGGCCTTGGGCTTCTTGCTGTCACTAGCTCAGCCACCAACCCATGCACTGCAAGTCCTTTCCAGTGAAAAACTAGTATAGCATCCAACCTGAGAAATACTTCTAATTGCAAACAATAAATTTACTAGAAATAAATCAATTTTAGATTAGCTGCAAGGTTAGTGCAAATCTCTGATGGAACTATAACAACCCCGCCAAACCCAACCCCACAGAGCGGGTTACAGAAGACAAGTGTAGAAGGTCAGAATTTCACACTGTTCAAAATAACAAATTGAAGATTTCTTTTGAGTAATGGTTAATACACATCTGGTTCAAAAAATGAACTCAAAAAGTACATTTCACACATGGGTACAAAGTCTTTTGCATTCGTAATACTCCAAATGACCAACAGAAATTAGGCTGAGAAAAAAAGCAGAAGTGAAATTAATCTGAACATTTCTAACTTCAATTTATTTTATTTTTTTACATTGTAATCATTTGATGGGATTGCTATGTCTTTTTAATTTACCAGTCAAAATTAAATAGCATACTGATCACTTCTCAGGTCTCCTGGACACAGCACTCGAGGTGTGGCCTCACCAGTGCTGAGTTCAGGAGAATGACTTTCCTGCTCCTGCTGTATCACTATTCCTGATCCAGGCCAGGTCCCACTGGCCTTTCTTGGCCACGTCCCTTTCTACCTGGCCACTGTGCAGCCACTCTGTCCCCAGCCTGCAGCACTGCAGGGGTTGTTGTGGCCAAAGTGCAGGACCCAGCACTGGGACTTGTTAAACCTCATGTTGTTGGGCTTGGTCCATCTGTCCAGCCTGTCCAGGTCCCTCTGCAGAGCCCTCCTGCCCTCCAACAGATGGACACATGTTCCCAGCTTGGTGTCATCTGCAGTTTGCTGATGGTGGACTCAATCCCCTCATCCAGATCATCAATAAAGATGTTAAACAGAGCTGTCCCCAGCGCTGATCTCTGGGGGACACCACAGGTGACAGGCATATAAGGCCACTAACCACAATCATCCCGGGCCATTGCTCAAGAAGGTCACTGACCCATGGTCCTCTTTTCCAGCCCATCTCAGGTGCCCTGGAAGTGTTTCCATGGTTACCACCGGGCCTAGGGAAGAGGCTTTTGCAGGCCTTNCTGGTCAAACACGACCTACCCCTCCTAAACCCATGCTGGCTGGGTCTGCTCCCCCAGCCATCCTGTAGGTGATGTGTGATCACACTCAGAATTATCTGTTCCATTATCCTGCCACGCACCAAGGTCAGGCTGACAGGCCTACAGTCTCCTGCATCCTCCTTCTGACCCTTCTTCATGTTCTAAACACGCTTCTGACAGCTGTAGTGTATAAATATACCATAAGAAGCTTGATAGGGAAAATGAAAAACCAAAACAAACCCCAAAGCTCACCAGGCAGATATTATTAACAAGAAGAACATACATAAATTTACCTTAATGGTTGCTTTAATGATATGAGCTCTGTGGTACTGTTCATACATAATAGTAGGTCTTATATCATGAAGTCCACAGGACAGTTTATTTTGTGGAACAATAGGCAGAGTTCTGAGATCTTGTTCATTACAACCCTTTTTTCCCCCCAAATAATCAGCAGGTAGATTTAGAATTATGTGTTAAAAATAGAGATAGATGTTCTTCAAAAATCTAGACATTATTTGTGAGACACTCAGAAACACCTGCATTTAAATTATACACTGATCATTTGTTTGTCATTAAATTCTCAGATGATCACATATCTAATGGTACTGTATTGTTCCTCTTCTGTTTCTTACATATGAATTTACAGCTTCATGGTTGAAATGAATTTCCACTGGTATTTTTCCAAGTCATATCTTGGCTTTCTGGAGTGTACATTTCAAGATTTGTACACTTCTATTTCAAGTACTGAATATAAATATATTCCAAACCTTATTTAGGAAACTATTTTAAAAAGATACCTGGTTGAAAATGTTGTGGAAGATTATTTTTAATTTATGCTGGATATCAATAACACTGCCTTGGAAGAGACTGGGTCATACTTCTCATTTGTCTGATGCACAACTACCACCTTGTGAGTACAGTTCATACATGTGAGGTATGTCTCTGGTTTTATAAATTCCTTAAATACAGTGATAAATAACACCTCTCACATTGGAAATCCAGTTGCAATTTTTCTGCTAATACAGTTACAAAATACCAGGTGAAATTAGTCATTGACAAGTCAATAACTAAAAATGGAGATAAATAAGAAGCATAACAGCAGTAATGAAGCCAGTCACTGCAGTATCAAAAATTCCTTTACCATTAACAGTTCCCACAGTACCACATTAGTGCTTGAATGTTCTGGTAATGCTCATTTGTATCCAACACTGCTGCAGTTCAGTGGCTCCTCTAATACAGCATGAGCCTTGGATAAGGCAAACTATTCCACTTGTTCCTCCATCTCACATCTGGTATAACTTAATTTTATAGATGGTTTGAAAATGTATTGGGTAATCTTCAAATTTGCAATCATGCAAAACATATAGTCACAATTAATTTGCAGCCTGAATTTTATTGAGATTCCTAGAGTCCTTAAGGATGAGGAGGAGAAGCCAGACAGATCTACAGGGCATGTTTTTCTACAGATGCTATTACCATAACTGGTGGCTGAATACACAAAATCTATAGTGCTTGAAGAAAGGTTCCTTTTGTAGTCTGAAGGGCTGTTCATAAGAAAAAGTCTGATAGATAAATGGGCAGGCTTCAAGACACATTTGTAATTTATTTCTAGTCAACAATCAATTGAAAGTGACTCAGTGTTTGGACTGATACACCACAAAAAAGCACATACAGTACACTAGCTCTGCATACTCATTGTTTTAACTCATTGTTTTAAATGATAACTTGCTTCTAGGATGAAATGTAACTTTGTCTGAATCCAGAGCCTGTGTTCAACTATATAGAATAAACATGCACAATGTTCCCATGGAAACATTAAACTAATGAGATTGAGACTTGATCTACAGTTCACAGAAATGACAGCTTTTCTTTCCAAATGCTCCAGCCAGTTGGTGAGTGCTCCTTCCGAAGATGCAGTCAAGAATATTCAAGTCAGAACCAGCATGAGGCAGTTACACTTCTCACTTATTCTTCCATTTTTCCACCTGCACAGCTTTCCCCCACTGGGAAGTCACAAAACCTCCCCAGTGCTCCCAGTGCTGGCCAGGAGCTGCCAGGGCTGGCATCTTAATCACTGCACAAATCCAGCATTTCCCTGGAAAGGCTCATTGTCTGCTGATTTGTTTTAAAGCTGGTCATGAACAAGAATACATTTGATTCACCGTGAATGGAGATCAGAGGGCGATAAAAGCCTCCCTAAAAAAGGAACATGAAATCCTCTACTCATTGCCATTCTCTTCTAGAATGGGATTAAAACATTAACATTCTCAGACACTGATGTGGCCTGAAAAATATGGTAACCATTCTTGGAAACACCAGTGCATAAAAGTAATTTATTGCAACAAGATTTGTTGGCAACACAATATATCAGCAAAATTCTGGAAGTTAACCACATCTTCACTTATTTCCTGATTTTCACTATGATTAATGGGAGGAAACCTATGCAGCCTGTGTGACGATTTCTGTTCAATTATTCCTAGAGCCTTCACTTAATATAGTCAGTCACAAGGAAAGCAGAAGTTTTATAGAATTTTATGAAGTTTTTCTTCAAATCACATTATTTCAAATGGAAAAATAAAGATATTACATAGTTCACTTACTGTTAACCGACATACCAAAATTATATTTGCTCTGTGTCAAATGTTCTTGTTTTTCCATATAACTCTGACAATTTAATTGTTAGAACTTCCTAGAACTTCATTATCATGTTATACAATTGATTTTTACCTTTAGTTTTCCAATTCCTATTCTCTATTTATTTGACTAGGATGTGAAATTTCACTGTAAATGAAATCCTAAAATCATTACTCATGTATTTATCACTACATATAGTCCATGTGTCTAGGTAAAGTTTAGGTATATTCTTTTCTTGTTTCAAGGACACAATTAAGGGAAAGAAGCATTGGTATGTTCATGGAATCACATACAGGTTACCAGGTTACCACACATTTCTTATACATATCAGAACATGCACCCACGGTGGCAGAGTAATTTATATATCACTAAAAGTTTTATCCTTAAGATCTAGTCTAATACTCTGCACAAAAAAAAAGGAAAGAGAAAAATGGTAGATTTTAGTCAAGTATGCTGTCAGACATTCCAGCTTGTGTTGGCTGAAAACACCAATTTGTGATGCTTTGTTTTGGTAGAGAAAGTGTGAATTACTTTTGTCTTAAGGTAAAGGTTTAAGTCACATTTCCAGGATGAAAGAATAAGAAATGCATGTCTGTGTCCTTCACTTTTTGGGTTTCCCCCCATCCCTGCAATGTTGCAACGCAGAGTGCCCAGACAGATGCAGAGGAGAGCCCTTCATTCCAAAAACCTGGCCTTTTTAAGCAGTGAGCTGGTTATCAGTTTACACAGTTTTAAAGCACAACAAACATAATTCAACC
This sequence comes from Daphoenositta chrysoptera, assembly GCA_013397915.1. Classification (NCBI taxonomy): domain Eukaryota; kingdom Metazoa; phylum Chordata; class Aves; order Passeriformes; genus Daphoenositta; species Daphoenositta chrysoptera. Next base: position 1,267 of record VZRO01005853.1, on the reverse strand, counting down.
AACCACCACACACCACGGTGTGAACACACGATGGTCTCTCAGCAGGTTTTCTACCCCTAATTCAGCTGTGTCTCTTTCCCACAGTCCTCTTCTACTTAGCCAAAGTAACAGACCCGAGCCATGATTTTACAAAGGCAACAAGGCCTTCATTTTATAGGGTTTTACTGATTTAAACACTGATTTAAAACAGGTGAGTGAATCCAAGTGTTCCCCAATAAGCAAATGAACGAGTTTTTTTAAAAAACCCCAACAATGCAAACACACACGAACAGTACACTTATGTCTGAAAATACAAGAGCCTTGTAGAAGACTCTGTAAGGTGTCCCTGCTCTCACAGCCCACTTTTCCTATGCCACTCTTTTTGGCAAGGGCTGAAGCACTTCTCAAGTCTAAAGATGCAACTCTACAGAGTGACCCATATTAGTGAGTGGTCAACTAGTGGAAAAAGAACCAAAGAGGAAAGTGTTAGAGCAGATATATCAAGCCAATTTTGAGCAGGACAAAATTTCAGCCAGACTATTTATTTTTAATAGGGTGCTTTATTGCTGCACCAGTCTCTTGGAATCCAGACTTCATAGCAGGGAACAGACTGCAAACCCCTGTGTCAAACCAGTGAGGGTTATTTGACATGCAAAGCAAGAATGTGCAAGAGCTTAATTATTTTCCATATCCAAGATATGGAAGTGGTGCCCCAGGCAGGGCTAGAAAATATCAGGCGCCTGCAGAAATCAAGCAGAATCTACACAAAGGCCAAGAACCATCTACTGCCATTCTCATCCAGTTGTGGGGAAAATTTTANTGCTTCGATATGGTGACTGAAAACAGATGTTCTTTTCACAGTCCCTAATTAATGTCTAACTGAGGTATTCTGGACTGACAAAAGCATCATATGGACATGCTCAGCACAGTACCTATAAGCATTCCTTGGCTTAGTTAGGAATTGGAAGGAGCTTTACTGGAATTCAGAGTTTATCATTATACGCTTTTACAGATGTTATTCAAGGATATGATGCTACTGAGTTTTACACTGAATTTTTCCAGAAATTCCAGTACTTCCTATGCATGCTTTTTTGCATACACAATTAGTCACCAACTAGCAACATCCTTAAACCTGCCTTGTTTCTGTGGAGCAGATGGGACAATCTATGAAGAACGATGTGAAACTAATAAAAAGGGATGTATTGCTGATGAAGGAAAACTTCGAAGGTTAGCTGTAGTTAAGGTATAGCTTAAAAAAAGCTCAGTTTTCATGGATCCCAATGAAAAT
>VZRO01005852.1:74118-122786 GCA_013397915.1 Daphoenositta chrysoptera | reverse complement strand
AGGCACCTTCAAAGCCGTGGCCACGCCGCGACCCGAGAGCATCATCGTGGCCAGTATCACCGCCCGCAAGCCACTGGCCAGGTAAGGGCTGCCAGGGCACGGGTGGCGGGGCTCTGGGAGACCCCTCGTCCTTCTCCACCGCTAGTCCTCTTCCCACCATAAAGAGGATCCTGAATGTGTTCTCCTNGTCCCCCTGCCGCCAGCAGTTAGTGGCTGGAGGACCCGGGGGACGCTCCCCATGTCTGAGGCTGGGGGATGCCGGCTGGCTGAGCCCCCTCTGCAGGCAGGTGCTGTGTTCCAGAGCAGAGCGGGTTTGGGAAACCTCGGCTCAGTGGTGCTTGGAGCCCGGGAGCTGGCTGAGCCCGAAGGGGGGAGCAGGGTGAGGGGCTGGAAAGCTCTAGTTGGGCTATGGAGAGGGGGGCAGTGGTGGGGGGCATCAGCCGGAAAGTGTGACCGGCTCCCTCCCCACTGTGCAGAGCCCTGGGGTGTGTATCCTGCTGGTTGCCTTGTCTCTGTGTCTGCCCTTCACCTGGGACCCTTGGGAAGGTGAAACAGCCCCCCTACGGCTGGACCCTGCCTTGTCACAGAGGGGAGGCTGGCGTCCCCCAGGGACGCGCAGCGCAAGGAGCCTGGTCACTGCCACGGACTGGGACAGCTCTGGGGATGGTGTCCCCCATGTCCCACAGCCAAGCAGCCTTGACTTTGCTCATCCAGTACCTGTCCTGTCCTCCTGCTCCAGGAAAGTTGGTGTCCCCATGTCCCCCATGTTTGCCAGAGGCTGAGCAACAGAGAAACCCATGAAACGAGGCAAAGGGACTGCAGGTACCCCCTGAACTGCTCTGCCAGGCTGTCACACAGGCAAGGGTCCGTGTGGCTTCCTCACAGCCATGCACACTCTAATTTAGACCAGCTTTATTTTGCTGACTGTCTCAATATTGGTTAATAATATACTGTTTGTGCTGCTTTTATAAAGAAAGGATGCTTTTGCTGGCCCTCCTCTCTCTTTGCTCTGTTTTTCCTCTGCCGGCTTCTGCCCAGCTGGTGTGGGGAACCAAAAAGTTCTGTGGAGGTGATGGGTCTGTAGAGGAGAGGGGCTTGGTCTGCAGCAGGTTGGGTGTCAGGGGCTCAGCCTGCACTGAGGAGTAGAGAGACCCTTTGGAATTATCCGTTTCAGATGCTCCCCGTGCCAGTGGAGGCTGTGAGCCACAGCAACAATGGGGATGGGGGTCCTGCTGCTTGTGCAGTGTGGGGGTCCCTTCTGCCCCTGCAGCCCAGCTGCTGAGCACGAATTTTTCCAACCCCTCTGATTTCCATTAATCTGAGTAGGAAATTGGGAAAGGCACAGCTTCGACCTCCAATGGAGAAGAGCAACTCTTGTTTCCACAGTCAGTGTTTGCAGGGCTTCAGCCTTTGTGGGAGAGAGGAACCACCGTGTTTTTCTCCATCCCTGCACCGGGTATAGTCGGCACCTGGAGGGCTGAGGGATAGCTTACACATACACTCCTGCCTGAAGGTGCCTGAGTGAGACGTGCTGCTTTGCAGTTGGAGGTGTCATAAAGCAACAAATTAGGGTTCTGGGGAAGTACAGCAAGCTCGGGTGCCAGGAATGATGCCTGGCTCTATCTAACCAGCAGTTTGGATTGTGCAGACATCCCGGTGGGGCTGAGCACCGCAGCTCGGGGTGTTTGCGGATTCATTAAAAAGTTGCCAAATGCGTGTACCTCTCCATGCTGTTGGTAGTGAGAGCTCAGGTGGGAGGGAAACCGTCCTGGAGCTCTTGGCACACAGCAAAACTGCCCCACCAACTTGGCTTTGCTGTGGTTTGTGCCTCGGCGCCAGCAGATCCAGGTCCCCAAGCTGGGGTATGCTCCGGCCATGCTGCTGTGTGGTCAGTGGAGCCTGGTTTCTTTTGTCCCCTCGCCGTGTGTTCTGCTGGCCAGGGATATTCCCTGCGGTGTGGCCATCTGCACGCAGGTGCTGAGTGGGGCCAGCCCAGCGGGGCTTACCCCGGGGTCTGTGGGGCCCATGCTGCACTCACCCTGTCCCAGGCGTGGAGGGGCTCTGCCGCTCGAGGGGCTGCCACCAAAGGCTGTGGGGACAGAGATGCTGCAGTTCCCAGCTCCTCTCATCGGTGCTGCCAGCTCGGCTTGCAACCCACAGGGCTCTGCCAGGAGCCCGAGGCTGCCGTCTGGACAGGATCACACCTCTGAGATGCCAGATCTCACACCCCCAGGGGCTTTGCAGCAGATTCCCAGTGGGATGCACAGTGATGTCCCCAAGATGGCACTAGGCTCGAAGTCCAGCAATAGCCAGAGCCAGGCTCCTGCTTCCCATCCATGGCGAGAACAGACCCAAGGCTTGCAGCAGCTCCTCTTGTAGTGGTCTCCTTGCCCGGCTCCACTCTGGGTTGTTTTTCCTGAAGGTTTTGCTGTGCCACTGCTTGGATCAGCCTCTGTTCCCTGATGATACTCCTGGCTAATTTAAGAGCAAATGACTGTGGTTCCAGCGAGCAGAGCGCACCAGAGAGGAGATGGGGAGACCAGTTAGCCAAATGAAATATTAAGATGACCATCTGGATTTCTGTTTTCTCCCACACTTGACAGCTGGTCCCCTGCAAACACCCTGCCCTGGATCTGGCCCTGTGCTTCCCACAGCAGCAGAGACGCTGCCATGGTTTCTTGGCCAGTGCTGTCCACCTCCCCATCAGTTTTGCTGGCTGATCTCGTGCCCTCATGGAATGCCAAGGGGTTCAGCTGCAGCATGGGGGTCCTGTCAGCGACCCCCCCAGTGTCCATAGCCCAAAGCCATCCCTGCAGGGTGCCCTGAGCACGGGTAAGGGCTCAATCCTGCATCCTTGTGGGGCAGCAATGAGGTTCCCTGGATAGAAAGTGGTTATTTTTTTCCCCTTGCCCCATCCCTCACTACCAACTTCCTGCTGGTTCTGCAGGTAAACCTCTTCCATCTAAATTCCCATCAAGCTCTCTTGGAGGTTTGGAGGGTTAAAGGTCTGCTAAACCCCCAGTTCATCCTGGAACAAAACAGTACATTAATACCTTCACTCCTGGGGCTGGGGCGGGGCATGAAATCCAGCCGCCCAGACAGCTTTGTGCCCAGAGCAGAGCTCTGCCAAAGTAAATGGATTATTGACCAGTTTGCAGTGTGAAAGGAAAAAACGAGGTGATGGGGAAAAGGGGCTTTTCCAATTAACCTTTTCCCACACAGGGCCTGGTGGGGCTTTGCTGTGCAACTGAGGGTGAGGGAATGGGTGGTGTGGGGAGGTTGGGAAAGGCTGGGGCTGACCCAGAGCTTGCCTTTGCAGAGGACTTGCTCCAGTATATGCAAAATCCCAGTGTGGGATTTGAGGGGGTTTTGTGTCCAGTATGCTGGGGAGAGATGGGGTCAGGGACAGGGACCACTTACCCTGCCCTGAGCCCCTCTGCCAAGCCCTCAGTCCCCCTCACTGGACCATGGGGATGGGGCTTTGGCTCTTGTAAACTGAAAATGCTTTTTAAATCTCCTGTGTTAAGGTGCCACCGGTCTCTGCCCAGCCTTTGGGGATGGGTATGAACACCATGCTCTGGCCCCAGCCCCAGAGCAGGATCCCCTTTCCTCCCTCTCAGCTAGGCTTTTGTCTGCATCTCTTCCCCGGCCATGACCTTGGCCCCAGAACGGGGCTGGGAGCTCTGTCCCACTTGGAAGCCTGACTTCTCCCAGCACTGCTGCGAATTTCATCAGCACCTGTGCCGGGACCTGTGGACATCCAGGCAGGAGATGCTCCGGGGTATCCCTGGGACCTGGAGCTGATGGGAGTCCGGGGGCTTGCAGGATGATTCTGGGGATGTTTTAGTTCTCTGCTGCCACGCTGGCAGCCACAGTACTGTTGGCATGAGCTGCCCTGTCCCCAGCAACTGAGCCGAAATCCACTTTTGTGCACTCTGGGACTGCGGGCTGCGGGTGCTAGTGTCAGCTCCTGGGGCAGCCGGTGATGCCGAGTGAGCGCCGGCAGCGCTGGGGGAAAGGAGGCTCCTGCATCCCTCCCTGCCAGATGGTCTAAGTGGGTCAAATCAGGGCAGCGCAGGGGATTTGTTCTTTAACCCTTAATCCCCCGGTATGCACCATGCAGGGAGGGGGAGGGACGTGCTGCTGAAGTGGGATTAAGCCCTGGTTTGCCATTGAGGGTGATCTTGGAGACGAGTCTGGGTGCTGCTGCAAACGTCCTGGGACGTCCTGGACATGTCGTCCTGGACATGTCGTCCCCGCTGCACTGGGACAGGGCAGGAGCAGCTATGACACTGCAGTGTCAGAGGTCTTAGTACCCCAGCGAAGGCAGAAAGCAGCTGCAGTTCCCCTGTGGCCTTTGCAGTGACTTTAGCAATCCCAGCCTCTGGCTTCCCAGCCACATTTTGGTGGCCGCAAGTCCCGCGAGTCGCCAGCGGGCTGGCAGCCCTTAGGCACGGACGCGGGGTGTGCTGCCGGGGAGGAAGCCCCCGCTGGCAGCTCTGCTATGCGGATGGCTCCCCACTCCCGTTAATCCTCCTCCTTGTTGGCCGGGCATCTGTTCGCGGGAAGAGGCGGCAGCGGGGCCGGCCGCGCCAGCCGCCTGGCTGCCATCTGCTCCCTCCATCCCAACGAGCCCAAGTGCTAATGAGCCCGTGGCCCCGGCCCAAGAGGGGGGAGAGGGGCTTGAAAAGAAAAGCGAGGGGGAGAAGAAAAGCCCCTTCCTCAGAAGGGCTGTCAATAGCGAGGCTTTTGTCTGCCCCTGCCCTGAAGCTCCAGCTGGACGGCGCTGGGAGCACGGAGAGCTAATTAGGCAGCTCGGGGAACTGCCGGGAGGCAGGGGGCAGCTGAGTGAGGGGAAGAGCTGGGGATGCCCACTCCCTGCTGCTTGCAGAACCTTCATCATCCTCATTGTCCTTCTTCCCCCCCGGCCCTGTCCATCTGCCTCTCCTCTGGATTGGTGCTGGGCACCATGACCCTGCTGGCCTCCCCACTGGGAAACACTGTGAGTTTTGGGGACAGGTAATTTCAGACCTTTAAAAGTCCACTTGAAAGCTTTGCAGAGCTCTGCTTGGGGCCCAAACCATGGGTCCAGTTCCCACGCTCCCCAGCAAGAACACAGGCACAAACTGGCCCCGCTGCTGAGAGTGAAGGGCCACAGCAGCTGCTGAAGAAACATGGGATGAGGGTCTCCCTGAATCTGGGATTTGCTGCTACCCTACCTCTGGTGAAGTGGGAGCCTGTGTCATCCACGCTGTGCCAGGGGAAGCACCGTACCTGATCTCTTCGGATGAGGGATGAAATCAGGTGGAAGGAAGCAAAAGGGAGGAAAATTCCACTGGCTGGCTGGAGGATCGTTTTGTAGAAATGTTTGATTTCACCCTTGAACAAAGCCACTGAAGACATTGCCCTGGCTGCCAGGCAGCCCCACATCTGCAGATGCTGGGGGTGCTGGGTTTGTAAGGGCAGCACTGGTGGGGTCTGGCACCTTGAGGGGCTGTGCTGACCAGGGAGTCCCCTCCCTGACTCAGCAGCATCCCAGCACTTGCATGAGGCTGTTTCAGGGAGTGTGGAGAACCAGGCCAGGGCGAAATATGACAGTTTAAGGTCTCGCAGGGCTGGGGTTCATCCTTGCCTGGCTCAGGAAGCAGCACCAGCTCCAGCCAGCCCCTATCCCTGCTTGAATCCCATCCCTGGAGAGGCAGGAGAGCAGGACACTTGAACCCCATGCACATGTTCGCATCCCTCCTGCAAAGTCCAGCTAATGAATATTTAGGGCTGTGAGGCCCTAAATAATAAATAGCAGTGATGAGCTTGATGACAAGAATTGCTAAGGAGCTTGTGCCTAGCACCAGGTCCTGTGGCTGCTCTTGCCTCCTTGCTGTCACCATCTTGCCCCCATCATCTGGGACAGCCTGTCCTGCTGCAGCTCGTTCCCAGAAAGGGCCTCTGCAGTTCCCACTTTCACTGTGTGTGGGGGTCTCCTCTCTCCCTGGGGTCTCTGGGCTTGGGAGATTTCCCTGGCTTTCTCTGCTCAGCCCCATTCCTACCCCTTCCCACATTTCCATGGCTGGTTGCTGCACCTTTCTATACATCCATTTCTCTATAAGACGGACTTACCAAATGCAAACCCCGCGTTACTGAAATGAAATAATTTCATGCATGACCACCCTTTCCTTTTCTCTCCTTTTTTTTTTTTTTTTTCATTTTCTCCCTGTGGGCACTGAAACCTCTTCATCACTGCAAAGCCTGACCCAGGCCAGAAAATCCCACCACTGTTTCAGCTGCAGAGGGTGCCAGGGCTTCTGCCACAGCTCCTGCTCTGGCATGAGCCCACAGGGGCTCTTTGCTGCTCTGAGACTGGGTCTGCTGTGACCCACAGTTCTTCCCTGTGATCCACACACAGCTCCCACCCCCTTTGGCCCCAAATCCCTGGTGGTGCCATCAGCTGGAAAACAGGGCTGGGTTTGATGCCTGGATTGGAGCCCTTTGGCATTCCCAGCAAAGGGCAGGGAGAAAGGCCAAATCCCAGGAGACAGCTTGTGTTTGCAGCCTTGCTTGATGATTTCATAGGTGTGTGCAAAGGCACAGAGGTTGTGATGCCTGAAATCTGGTGGGAGTGGTGTTTCCCAGCAGCAGAGTATCCAGAACAGGGCTTTGGTGTGGATCTGGCACGTGCTGGGGATGAGTGGGCTGGACCACCACCCCAGGCAGCCTGGCCAGGCGCAGTGCCCACGTCTGTGCCACCATCTTCTAGCAAAGGCCATGCAACCCTCTGCAGGACACCGGGTACTGGAAAACTGGCTTCTCCAGCAGCCGCTTGAGCCGAAAGCGCTGACAAACACGGGGAGTTTAAAAATAGCTGGTTTTTCCGCACGCGGCAGGATCACTTTCCCTGCCAGTGCAGCGGGGGCTGCAGGAAGGGCTGACAAAAAATAATGCAATTGGTGAAAAAACTCTATTAAAAACTGTACTGGTGTTTGAGGCAGGCTGAAATGAGTCCCTGCTCTTGAGGCAGCGAGGCTGGGGCTCCACTGATGACCTGTTTAACTCTACATGTTTAATTTATGTCTTGTCATTAATGGAAGAAGAAGCAGCTGCTGGCCAACCCTGGCTGGGGGCATCTCCTCATTAACCCCCGAGTGGGTGCCTGGGTGGGCAGAGGGGACACTGTGGGCAGGGTCCTGCTGCCTGTGGGGCTGCTCTTCTCTCTCGTCCCTGGGGCAGGGGAGGCTGTGACTTGCTGGTATGGGTTGTGGGGGCTTTCTGCTGCTGGGTTCCAGGGCTGGGGTCAGGTGCCCGTCTCACATGTGGGTGGCTGAAATGCTCTGAGACCCACAGGCAATGATGAGAAAATGGGTTTTCTCTGCCACTAACATCAAATTCCAGCAGCACATCATCCTGCTGCAACCTGATGGCACTTTGGCAATGGGCTGGTTGTATTGAACTGATCTCTGTGCCCACATGTGTTGGAGGGCGACTGGAATGGAGTGGGGCAGGAGGCTGGGATTTGAGCTACATTACTGTCAGGATGAAGAATTAGCTACTGCCCAGCAAGAGAAATATTTTTGCATTAAGAGAGATTTCACAGTTAAAGAGCTCCTGCTGCATTAATCTGTGGGTCAGCTGGAGCTACTGTACAACACCCTGCCCGCCGAAGCCGTGCAAGTGTAACACCAATATATAATAGCATGTAAATAGAACAGAACTTATTCTCCACAGCTCCATCAGCTGCAGCCAGCGGAGCAGCCCTGCTCTGCCAGAGTGGGCATGGACATGGCTGTGGCCCAGAGGGTGCAGGAGGCAATTTGGCATTTCAGATCTACCCCTGAGGTTGGTGCTTTAACTCAGAGGTCTTACTGCCTATAAAGCATTTGCCCTCTTCAAATGCCCCCACTCCAATCAGAGCCTGGTCAGGATTGTTATGATGGGGACAAGCAAAAGAAGTGGCTTCAGCACTTCTTTGAAGGGATGGGGTTTTTATTCTACAGAAAATTCCAAGACTGGCAACTTACAGAAAATAAACAGGGTATGCTGGCTGCATCACCCTCAGGATCCTGGGACATCCCCAAATGCAGGGATTCAGTTCTGTCTGGTGGCTGAAGAAGTTGTTGGCATGGTTTTGGACCAGTCCTTGTGCTCTCCCAAACACTTCCCACATGTGGGTCAGGAGCCAGTGAAGGTGAAGGATGTTCTTCATATCTTTTGGAGGGGTTTTGGATGTTTTGGTGAGTCCAGGCTGCCAGGGTCCCTGTCTCCATCCCCACCCTCACCGTGAGCATGGAGCTTCTCTGCACCTGCAGGGGCAGAGCTAAAGGCGCAACACTGGCAGCACATGCCAGTGGAAAGTTTAGCTCCTGCTGTGTGCTGCCTTACGGCAGTAGTTACTACTCCATTGCCTCAGGAGTTCACCACAGTGCTTTTTTCCACCCAGAGCCCCAGTTTCCCCATCCCTCCAAGAGGGCTCAGATGCTCAAGGGCTCTGGGCACGGGAGCTGTGCCATGGGGACGGGTGGGTTAATTTTGCTGTGGAGGCTTGTGGTCCAAAGCGCTGGCTGCCAACTCTCTGGGCTGTGAATGCCACCCAGGGCACATCCATCCCTGATTAATGGAAACTGAAAAGCAGGACCCTAAGGACCCGTGGCTCCCCTACCCCCTCCCCACTGCTGGCTGCTGTTGCCAGCCCTCAGCCTGCGTTGCTGCCAGGTTTGTCCTGCATGGAGCAGAGGACAGCAGGTCTCACCTTGCATTCCCATGGTGAAAAAGCAGGCACTGGAGCCTGTAGACACAGCCTGTGCCCTGCCTGCAGAGCTGGCACTGGGACTCAGCCACTGCCCTGCTCCCCCCACTCACCCTCCCCACCACGTCAGCATTGATTTGACCTGAACTCCCTTTAATGTGCTGTGATTTCTTTCAATTAGGCTTTGAGCGAGGCCTCTATGACGTTCAATAGAACTGGACCAGTGCCTGGACCAGCATGGCCCAGAGGGAGATGCTTGAAGATGTTCCCCCATCCCCAACAAGAGCATCCCTCCATGTCCTATTTTCTCCATGTCCCATGAGGATAATCCCACTGCTTAAAGGTTGCTCATTGTCCCCTCTGCATTTCCTAGCTCTTTGCATCCACTGGACTGGTGGCTTTGCCAAAAGACAGATTTCAGGGTGCTTCTTGCTCTTGTACAGGAGCAGCCCCACTGCAAACAGGAACTGAACTGACCCTGAGAACTCCTCATCTTCACATCCCCAGCAAAGCTTTCCCCTTTCTCCTTGGTGGCTGTCATCTCCTCAGGGATGTCCTTAGCCAAGTCACGGCTTGGTGTCACATTGTTTCTGGAAAAGTAATGGGCAGGGTGCTTGTTTCCAGAGATTGTGTAGAGCAGAAATCCCTGCCCTTCATCTCCAGCTGCAATTACCAAAGCCAAGTTGATGCAGTTGATGGTAATAGGATGGTAACACTTTCTGAATTTGTATTTAATGCTGATTCCAAGGGTCTATAATCTTCATCAGCACCACATGACTTTTTATATAACAGAAAAATGTGAGAGCGGTTAATGAGCTGTAATTCTGGAGAGCTTCTGCCTTGATTGGGACTAATTTTTTTCTTTATAAAAATAATTAACCATCCACACAACCTACAGAGTGAAAGGCATGTGGCATTAATTAAACCATGTGGTATTTTCACTGCACCTTTATCTCCCATTTCCCAGCACATACCAAACAGATGGTCACACACTGCAGAAAGTCAGGCTTGGCACAAGTTGCCATCGTGTGAGGGCTTATGCTGGGCACAAAGGGTAAGCCCTGGGTGAGGGGGCTGCATCCAGATTCCAAATCCACAGCCTCTTGGCCCTGCATGTACTGTAAAACTCCTCATTTGGGTAGGAAAGGCTGGTTTGGGGAGGATAAGGTGATGGTGCTCATGCATGGGCTGTCTGTGAGGGTGCATGGGATACTGGAGGTGTCAGTAGAGCAGCCAGCAGGACCCTGGCAGGGCACAGGGTCTTTTGCTGTGGGGTATCCCAAAATGGAGGTGGTCGCTTTGTACATGCCAAACAATTGTTCTCCAGCACTCTGAGATCCCAGGATGAGTCCCGGGCGAATGTTCCCCAGCACTGGGGCTGTGCGTGCTTAGACACACACTTACATAATTGTTAACAAAACTAATTCCTCTATTTTCCTGGAGGTATTCTGAGAACTAATGAATATATTTGCATAATCTTGGTTTTGTTTATGAATAATTCTGGATTATCCAAATGTGAATAACACCAGGGCTTTGCCACTCTAGATTGCCTTTCAGCTGAGGATAGCAAAGCGTTTTACAAATATTAGTTCAGCCTCACAAAACCCAGCAAGCAATAAAATTATTATACACCAAATTAAAGATGGATGGGATGGAAACTGAAATGATTCTCTGCAGCCCCTCCTGGCTGGGTCTGCCATGGGGACCCACCTGCCTCTTCCAAATCTTCCCCCTAGGAAGCAGCAAGCCGACAAATATTCCCTTCCCCTCCCCCCCCCCCCCTTTTCTTTTTTGGGATGATTAAAACAATGTTCAGAGTTTCAGGGTGGTGTGGATGGTTGGGGGACGAGCTGAGAGCAGACAGGAGGTTTCTTTCTGGCTCTGACTCCCACACAGCACTGAGCACCCCACAGCCCTGTGTGGCAGGGACGGGCACAGCTATACCAACCTCTTCCTCCTAGGAGCACAGTGGGAGGAGAAAAGGCCCTGTCTTCCCTTCCAGAAACCCTCCTTAATTCAAAACCTCCTCACCACTCATTCCTGGGCAGGCAGCATGACCACTGAGATGTTTCTCACAGGACCAGGGGGTGTTATAGGGAAAGAGGATTGGAGTCAAACCAAACCCTGCCACTCACGAAGCTGCAATTCGGTAGCTTCCCAGCTCAGCTGACACTGCACATACAGGGAGGCAAAGGGCCCTTCTGGCCTCACCCCTGTCAGCAAGTGAGGGTGGGGGCTTAAAGCCCACTTTCCACAGCCCTTGCTGGGCTCAGAATGTTGCAGGCTCATGTCTCAGCAGCAGAAATCTGTTGGTTAATTCCTTTCCACGGGAACTAATTGCTGCCCATGCTTCCCTGCATGGGGACATCTGTTCCTCACGGTGTCACAGAGCCCTCCTGGCCCCACGTGGCCCTGGCAGGGCAGCCCTGTGCATCACAGCAGGGTGGATGTTCAGGAGACAAGTCCCAAACAGGACAATGTCCAGGGAACCCCTCCTCACCAGAACCTGCCAGGTGATGCCCTGGCTGGGGACACCCATTTGGCACCCAGGTTGGGGACATCCATTTGGATTCACCCGTAGGTCTGTCCTGGGGAGACTGAGCATTTTTTAATGTTGAGTAATTTCAAGCTGAGCCCTTGGGATCACTGCTCCGTAGCCAGAGGCTACTGAGCACCATGCGTGTGTTCTGGCACATGGGGTGGCTCAGGGGCTGGTTTATTAACAACATGTGGTGACCTCAGTGTCCCTGTCCCCAGGATGGATGGATGGATGGATGGGCCAGCAATCAACCAGAGTAATTCCCAGGGCAGCTCTGCAGACAGGTGGCAGCTGCATGAACAGGTTGTGTTTTTGGAGTTATCTAAGTGTTGGGACCTCCAGTGTGTTCTCCCCTTTTTCCAGTGACAATTCAAAGGAAGAAAATTAAGGGAGAGGAGGAAAAACTTTATGTGAGTGGCAAAGGCAGCATTGCTGCTCCAAGTGGATCTTCTCCAGCTGCCTTCTCCATGCTGCTTCCAACGTGCCTAATTACTAAAGTGATTTCTCAGTGCTCCCAGGAGCTCGGGGTACCTGTGTGCTTACAATTTCCTATTTGATTAAAATTTAACGAGTTGTTATTGGCAAATACACTATTTCACTGCTGGTTGCCATGCCATATAGCATGGGGTTTGGACAGTGGGGGAACGGGCACATCTGATGGTCCCTGGAGCAAGGGGCTGGCCCTGTGCAGCCCCTTGGGCTGACCACATTGCAGGCAGTGCCAAAGTGGTTCTTTTCTAGGACATCCATGGGTTAATTTCTTTGCTAAACCCTTCCTAAAGCGTTAAGCACCATCCACTGGTGCTCCTCAGCTTCTGGCTCCCTGTGCTGTGTTGGGAAGTGCCCAACCACAGCTGCTGGGCTCCCTCCCAGCCCCTGGTCCTGACCTTTGCCCGGCTTCGTTTTGCCCTGTGCTGCATGTGGGCAAGGGTTTTATGGGAAATGTGAGCTCAGATCCGGACTTTTCCTCATCACAAGCTCTGCAAGAGCTGTTTCAGCTCACCCCCTTCATGGCTGCTCCAGGCTGCCCGGAGGTGGTGGCAAGGAAGGGATCTGTTTGAGGCCAGGCTGGGACAAGAGTGGCTGTGGGGCTATGGTGGGGTTTAGCATAAGCTCTCAGCCCCAGTCGTCTGGGTCACTCAGGAGCCTGAAGCCCCCAAAACGTGGATCATGGAACGATGTGCCAGATTGCTGTGCCATGGGGCAGCATGGCCGTGTCAGCACTTTCCTCTGCATTTGCCGGCACCTAAAACAGCCAAGGCTCCTTTCTTCGTATTTCCTGATTGAGGAGAAATTTGGCTCCTGTACAGACATGGGAACCCGAAGAGTATTTGTCTAAGGAGGAGGATTTGAGGACAGGAAAGGCACAGGATTGTACCCCTGAGAGCACGCCTGGCCCGGCAGTGTGCAGGTGCTGACGGGCAGGAAGCTCCGCAGGGACCTCCGAGCCAGCAGCGTGGGAGGCACAAGATGCCGAAGAAACCGTTCGAGATGGGGCAGCAGTCCAGGTTTTCTTTAGAAACAATGTGACCATGTGCCATATTCCTCAGGTTTCTCTCTGTTGTCGCAGGCAGGCAGCAGAGCCATCCTGGGTTGCTGGCAGCGAGGGAAAGGGACACCGAGCCCTGCAAGACGCACAGGAAGGGAGGGGAACAGGGGATGGGGCTCTTGGGGAGGAGGAGACCGAGCCGTGGGGAGCAGGGAGAGGCTGTGCTCACCCTCGTGCCTGACCCTGCCTAAGGAGGATGATTCACGGAGGCACCGCTTTCTCCCGTGGAGTTTCCCTCTGCAGGGATTGTCCATCCCATGCGCACAGCAGGAACGGCCGCCGCTGCCAGCTGGTGCCCGGAACGGAGCCCTCCCCGTGGGCTGCCACCTTACAGCATCCCCCGGAGCATCTGGCACTGATCCTGCGCTGCCACCGGGGCCTCTTCCAGCAGGGAAGCTCCTCTGTTCTGATCCAACCATGCATAGTAAATCAACTGCTGGAAAAGAAAGAGCCAAGCTGCTTTTTTGGCCCAGGGTGTGCTGAGAGCGGTCGTTAAACGTTTCTGGAGTCCCAGAAGGAAAAGGAGCCGCATCCAGGCCAGGACACAGGGTTCCCGGGAGCAGGAGGGGGAGGAGAGTCACGACTGACAAAAATTTAATGAAAAATGTATTGTGCAGAATTGTATTTCTCTTCTGTGTTTGAACTGCCTCGAGAAACCCACATGCCTTTCTGCAGCTGGTGCCTCTGCTGATGCACAGAAAAAAACAGGGAGGGAGAAGATTAAAATTGAACTGGCTTGAAGTCTGTGTAATCAAGGAAAGTATCTCAGTGATTTGCTATTATAATTTTCAATAACAAACTGCAGGGCTCCTGCTGCACTAATAATAATGGGTTGAATGAGGTGGAGAAAGAACCTGCCATGGGGTGTTTGTGTGTGTGTGTGTGTGTGCTTGTAGGAAGCACTTATAATATTCCCCATCTCCTAATTTTGAAGAGGTATTTTTAGTGAGTATTTCAAAGAGCTTTACATAAACACATCTGCTGGAGTTTTTGTTGGGAAATGTCTTTACAACTCTTTTCTGTCCCCTCCCTCTCAGGGGACAAGGGAATGGTCTGACCATTTTCTTTTTCAATCAGATGAGCAAAGCCAGAGAGCAAGAGAGAAAATCACAGGCTCATTTTGCCAGTGCCAAAAGACTTCTCAGCCCAAAGGGAGAATTTTAGACACACTTTGAGAAGCCCTCACTAGAGCCCAGGGCAGAAGCACACATGATATGCCTGTGGCATAGAGTGCAGGGATGTGGAAAAGCGGGGATCCTGACCCACCACTGTCCTCTCCTGCACAGCCAAAACATCCAGGTGAGGAAAGGAAAGGAAAGATGGGGTATTCCATCGCTTGTCCATGCACTTTTGCTTGTTACTCAGGAGGAGTGGCAAGAACATCCCTGGTTCAAGTGGCTGCAGACATAGGAGTTTCTCCAGCCTCCCCTCAGGACACCTGTGTCCAGATGTTCCCAGTTCCAGGCAAGATATCCATCCTTCGTAATTTGATTCCAGTGAAACATTCACAGCTTTTAGGCTCATCAGAGATGTTTTAACCTTTTTTTGTTTGGGGGCTCCAGTCAGCTGAAGCTGCTCCTGCCTTTTCACTGCGGGGTGTAGACATGATGGGAACATGAAGCCAGCCAGGGCTAAAGCAGGGAACATAGTAAAGTTTTTGTATTGGCTATCCCAAATCCTCTGACCTTGGAAGTGCTGCCAGTGCAGGTCTGCCAAGTGCAGTCAGTGCCCAGAGCCTCTGAAGTGCTTGTGCATCCAGCACCCAGCCCAGCTGCATGTGCAAAGGAAAATAAAGGATAAAAAACCCAAAAAAGAGCTTGATTAGCATGATCCAGTGCCAGTTTGCTTACACTGCTGCTTGCAGGGCAGCTGGGAAGGGCACAGGGGCTGCACAAGGCCATTGAGTCTGGAACTGCTGGGGCCCATCCTGTGGAGGTGAGGGACAATGCGGCTGAGTGGGAGACGGACTGGTGACCGGGTCCGGCAGCTGAAAGGTCAGTAGGAAGACAATTTTTCTGCTTTTGTCTCCTCTTGAGATGAGTTACTGCAGGGAAAAGGCTAATTGATGAAAGCTTTGTGGCAGGACACTGCTGCGGGGCTGTGGCAGCTGGGCTGGGACACGGGAGCCTGTGGGCAGGGGAGGGCAGTGCCCGGCCCCGGCAGCCCCGGGATGGCAGCACACAGGGAATGTCACGGGCACACCGAACCCGCACTGACTGCTGTCACTGTGGGGCTGGCGGGGACGGGTGTCACCGGGCTCAGCTCCCAGAGCAGCGTGCATCACCAAGTGCCACATTTCATGGCCTGATGAGATGGCATTTGGCCATGGCATGGAGCATGGCAGCCCAGGATAGAGGGATGGGCATAGTTTGGGAGTTTGCTCCCTTAGGCAGCAAACGCCTTGTGCCTTTGTCTCGTCCTCTGTGGACAGTGCCAGGATCTGTCTGTGGGCAGCAAGGGCAGTGCTTAACTGGTCTCCATGGTATTCCCACAAACTGGGGGTGACATCCCTTACCCAGGGAAGGGAGGCAGAATGGGTTGGTCTCAGGGATTCTGCAAGGCACTGCCAGCAGTGAAGAACCACCCATCCCTTCTTGTCCATGTGGCCATAGTGGTTTATGGTGGTTTAACCCCCCTCCAAATAAGGAATATTTGGGTTCCTTCCCACCAATGGCCTTTGTATTAGTATAGGCAATAGATCATTTCCCTATGCTGCCAACACATTCTGTTAGAGAAGGAATACATGTGAGAGCCCAAATCTGACACCACAATGCAGAGGTGGGCAAACTGGGCTGTGAAGGGCTTGTGCTGCTGGAGAGCTGAGGGCCCTGTGTGCCTATTGCTTCTCTTCCAGCCACTGCAGCACTGGCAAAAATTGCCATGAGCCCAAAAATCCCCTCCTGGACCAGAGACTGCTGGGATGGGAAGGGACAGGATGAGCCTACTGTGGTGGGCAGTTGCACAGGGCATGTTCTGCACTGAGCTGGTGGCAGGCAGCCCACAGGTGCCTTACTGTGGGGGGTGTCCCATCAGGAGCAGCTGTGCTGCTTCTGGACGGGTCTGATGGAAAGGCTGGATTTCTGCATGGGAGAAAGAAAGGAAAAATAGAAATGAGTGCAAGTGATCAAATTGCCAAGTGAAAATGGAGAAATTTGGAGGCAGGTGGGATGGGTGGGCAGCTGCCTTGTCGTGGTCTGACTGCCTGTGGCCAGGAGTGCATCCTTACAGACAAACATGCAACCAATACACTGGGGAGAGAGGCTGTGGTCCTCACTAGGCGTGCTGGAGCAGTGTTGCCCCCCAGCAGGGCGTCCTTCCTGCCTCCTCTTCTTCCTGTCTCCTCTGCCACATCCCCTGAGCTGCATGAGTCCCGTGGTTCCAGCAGCATCCTGCTGAGCATCCTTGCTGCTCTCTCTGGGCTAGCTCCAGCAAAAACACCCACAGAGGCTTTTTCTTTCCTGCTGCAGGCACATGCAGCACAGAAGGTGTGATAATCCCTCCTTTGAGGCCACAGAAATCCTTCACACCAAACTGCATCACTTTNATAAATATATATATATATTCAATCAATATCTATGGAGCTCCACACCAGGGGATTACCAGCCAGTTTAAAGTGTTAGTGACTCTCAGCATCCATCAGAGGAGAACATTTGGTTGAATGGAAGCCAGCCTTTGATGGAATTGGAGAATAATTATTTCCATCAATAATTACTTCCAAGCCCAGAAGAAATGGTTCCTGGCATGTTGCAGGACAGGAGTCCTTGACTGCCTCCAGGCCAATATGTTTTAACCCCAGGACCTGGAAATCCCATTAGTGGGAGCAGAGGCTGGGTGACAATGATGTCACTTGCCATGGCCAGGTCCTGGCAGCAGTGTTCCAGCCTGCTGCCAGCCTGGGGATGAACCCTCCTGCCTCCACTGCTGGAGTGCATCCAGCTCAGACTTTGCACAGGTCATTAATTTGGGGACGTTTTTAATGGATCCTAGTGACTGAGCCTCAGAAGGCTGTTCTTAAAAGGGGTTTGGGAAAGGCCAAAAGCCAATTAGTTGGCACACAGAAAAATAACCATGTAGGATGGTTAAAAATAGTGGATATGTTGGAAAGTGACTGGGGGATTTATTACAAACAGACTTTTTAAAGCAACAGGGACCATTCACCTCCTGCATGTTCTAAGCCAGAAATATTTCAACCAGCTTCCCTGCCGATCCCTGTCCCTTGTATTTGGCTGTGCATATCCTGAAATGTTCAGGCATTACAAAATGGGCTCCAAGGTGGAGCTGGCTATTAAGGAAAGTGGATGCTTGTTGAGAGAGAAAACACAGGTGGAAAGAGAGGGGTGACCCTTCTGCAGGTGCTCCTGTGCCGACTCCAACCCCAAGAAGTGTTACTCATGGCTGAGGCAGGCAGCAGGATGTTACCTGGAGCATGCAAGGCTCTGGCCATGCCTAACTGGGGCTTTTTAAACATCACATTGCTCTTTAACCACGCTCTTGCTCCCATTTAACCCCCAGATGTGCAGCACACACCTGGCCCTAGCCCCTTGTTCCTATCTCCACAGCCCATGTGTGATGGCTGTGGTGGTCTCTGCAGCCAAAGCATCATCCTTCGCTGTGGATGCAGGGCTGCCAGGGGGACATCCCAGCCTCCCCCTGCTGTGGTGGGATCCACATGGCCTGGGAGCTTCAGAGTGTTGCTTTCCAAGGAGAGGAGGTAGGTCTGGTGGCAGACACAGCCACGGGACTTTGCAGAGCTGACCCTAAACTGGCATGCATAGCCCAATCCCAGGATTTGCTTTAGAATGATAATGGGAAGAAACAGGGACACTTTTAGTGCCAGCTGAGCCCAACCCACCCTGGGTATCACCCCACAGCCAGGTTGGACCTGCATATGCCCATGCTTGCTTTATCTATTCCATAATGCTCTGGATGACACCAAACCCCAGAATTTTCAGCACCCCTGCCAGGTATTGGTTTATGGCTTTTCATTAATCTTTTCATTCTTTGAAATAAACATCTGCAGGGCCTGGAAACCTATTTACTTTCCTCCTGAGTATCTGCACCATGCAGACTTGTTTGGGTTTGTTTTCTCCATTTGGCTTCTCCATTTGAGCTTGCACAAGCCCCAATGTTTCTTAGAAACCACTCACTCCAGGCTTTGCCTGCCTTTGCTCTGCTCCTTGCCAGCTCCCCAGGCTCTTACAGTCACTGACCTGGCCCAGGTGGTTCCCTTTAGCTCTGCTGGGCTGTCCCAGGTTCTCAAGGTTGAGCTGTCAACAGGACCAGGTGTGTTCACTAGCTCAGCACCTTATTCATAGGAGTGGGCAAGTTTGCTTCCAGTTGAAGGGTGAGGATGTGTGGCAAGGTGTTATCAAGGCAATAGCAGATTTGGAAATTTACATTTGAAATGCAAAAGGTTTTTTTTTTTTTTTTTTTCCCCAATCAGAGTGCAAAGTCTGTGCTGTCTCTGCAGAGCTGGTGTTCTAAATGCCACAATGCAGATGAAGATGTCCTGACTGGCTCCTGTTTTCCCTTCTCATTGGATTGGATTGGATCTGGCCCTGTGCTGTCCAGCTGCTCCTTGGTTGCATGATGCTCATGGCATCTCTGCCTGAACAGTGAGCACAGCATGCCTGGGCTGGGGTGCAGCTTGGCTTGGAAACAGGGCATTCCAGAGCCTTGTAGGAGCATTTCCCACTGCAGGGCTGAGCACTGAGATCAATCTGCAGCTCTCTTCACAGCAGCACAGGTCCTACCTGCAAAAAGGAAAGGAGATTCCCCAGGATGTGGGGAATGACCCCAGCTGAAGGGATGGGTCCTGATGGCTCTTTCTCTCCTCTTGCCCTGGCAGTGGGACACTCAGCTGTCTGCCATACCCTGCGGAGGACAGATGTTCCGAGAAGCTGAGCAGCTGCGTGGTCAGGGAGCCCTCCAGCACCCATGGCTGTGTGAAGGGGAGGGAGAGACGAGACCGTGCCCACCGCAGGTCACACAGGTAGGAGCCAGGGCCATGAGCGGGGCCACCCTGGAACACGCAAATAGCAGGGAAGGTATCCGTGGCTGTTTACTCAGCCCCTCTGGGGTCTGTGAGAGCTAGGGGGGGCTTAAATGGCTCAGTGTGTGCACAGAAAATGTATGCAATTGTATGAAATCCCTGTGCGTGTTTGCAGGGACAAACCTGTAGCTCATTTCTACTCTAGGGCTTGCTCTTACAGCCTCCTCCAGAGTCTTCAAAGACTTGCCAGCACTCCTTTGCACTACCAGGTCTGCTGGAAATCGCCCTCAGCAATTCCCCTCTCCCCATGCCTAGATCAGCTCAGCAGCATTGCCTTCATTAGGACACAGCCTCGTTATCAGCTTGTCGTTTAGTCCCTTACCACTTGAGAGGGGAAAAATGAATGGAACGTGGTAAATTAAGCAGCTGGGGTCTCTGAGCCCTGCCAGTTCAACTGTCTCTGGGATTAAAGCCTCTCCGTTTCGTTAAAGATGCTGGAAAGAAAGAGCAAGAAAGCACATTTCGTATCTTCTGATTTCAGGCCAACCGGAACAATAATCTAAAGCACATTTTTAATTAGACTTTGATTATAATCGCAGAGGAACAATTGAAGTCAGATCAGCGCAGGGGAGAAAGCTGCCACATCAAAGACAAAAGACTTTATCTGGGGAGAGGGAGAAGGGCTCTGCAGAAACAGGCTGTGGCTGCATGGTCAGGTGCTCGTCCCTGCTCTCCCTTGGCTGTGGCAATGCCTAGTCGTGTCCCTGGGTGTCTTTGGGCAGGTGTTCGAGCTTAGCGAGAATGAGGTATCCTGGAAAATGCACGACTTCTGTCTGCATTGAGGTAGAAGGCCCACTGAGCCCAAGGTGTGCCACATCCTCTAATGGTGCTGCTGCTGGTCTGTGAAATCCTTGGGAGGAGGAAGTGAGGAGGAGTATGTGGGTGCTCCACGGGGTCATGCTGTGGTTGCGCAGTGGATTTACTGCACCAGAAGCACTCGTTATCCACAGCTCACAACTGAAGCATTAGCTTGCAGTTTCATTTTTCAGGGCTTTTATTTTTATTTCAAAGTGTATTAAAAGCTCTAAGCAATTGAGTTTTTATGATAGTGTAAATTCAGTGGTAATTCAAGCGCTGGATGACCAAGTGTTGAGGGGTGGTGGAGTCTGAATGTCCCCCCCAAAGTGTCATTTGCTCTGCATTAGGACTTTTATTAGCAATAATGTTGGCTCTTGCTGCAGAAAACTGCCCAATTTTTGGCCTGTTTCGGTAGTGAAGATCTCACAGCATTCTCCAGCCAAGGGGCTGCTTCTACCCATCCCTTGCTCTTGGCTTTTCCCGGTGGCAGGATGAGAACTGGGAAACTGAGACACAAACCCAGCACCCTCAGTGATTTCTCAGAGGCCCTGGGAAGCTTGATGTACCCCCACAAACCTTGGTCCTGGATCCGTTTGGGGATTCAGAGAAATTCGTGGATCTGTTTGGAGATCCATGTGGCTGATGTGGGCTGATTTAGGGATGCCACCAGGTTGCCACCAGCTGCTTCTGCCTTTACAAGCATTTGCTTTAGTTAAAGAGTAGCCACGGACTATCTGTCATTTTTTTTCAGCCTAATGCTCTGAATTAATTAACCATGGTATTCACTTTTCATTGAAACATAACATGATCCAGCATCATATGTTTAAAGAAAAAATTAGTTTGCAGGAGGGTTTATTTTCAAGGTTTAACAACTGTATAAGAGATGCATATCTCCTTTAATTACCATAGCGTCTCAATAAATATATATATTTCTAATCAATTGCTACTTAACACATGTCAAGTCTTTATTATAGTTAGATGCATCTGGTTGCAATAATTACTGTATGCAAATTAAATGCCAATTAATTATTTAAAGCATATTTACAAAGAGCAACAAACCCTATAAATCTGTTTTGGAGTCATTAACCTCAGCAAACATGTTTTAAATAATCAGCATTGCTGTGGTGTAGCTGTCTTGTTATATCTCTATTAGACACTTCATTTAAACTGTGACTAAATAATTCTTTAGAGGGTAATGAGGAAACACCCACACCCTTGGTCCACCGTGAACACTGATCTTGCTGCCCCGTGTCCCTGAGGTGGGGATGGCAGAGAGTCCCATGTGAGCCAATTCAGAGTTTATTTTTACTATTTTTAATGTTTATTGGGTCTTTTTCCCCTTTCTCAGCCCTTCGTGTGATGGGGAGCGGCCACTGCCGGCTCGGGGAAAGAAGAAGAAAAAGAAGTCTGGCCGCAAGAAGCGAAGGAGGTGAGGGAGCCATGGTGGCATGAGGGGACAGGCAGGGCAGCCCTTGGCTGGGTGTAGGGAAGAGGATCAGTGAAGGATGCGAGGGAGGCCATGGTGGCGTGTGGGGCGGGAGGGGATGGCAGCCCTCAGCTGAGCGTGAGGGAAAAGGGTCTGTGTAAGATGGAGGTGTGAGGGCCTGGGGGTTCCACAGCCCAGGGACGTGCTGCCATCTTCTTGCCCTCCCCTCAGGGCAGCAGAGCTGGGTTGAGGCTCATCCCATGGCTCATCCCTAGGCTCATCCTGCTCCGACCAAGAGCCCCCAGCCACTCTCTGCCCTGGAGATGCTGCTGGTGGTGGGGTGAGTGTTGGGGTGGGTGTGACAGCTGTGAGCAGCCCTGTGGTCCCTAATGCCCCTCCACCCCCTCAGGTCTCCCTCCTACAGCCCTTCACCTGTGAAGAAGAAGAAGAAGAAAAGCTCCAAGAAGCGAAAAAGAAACAGGTATTTTTCCCTTGAAAATGTAATTCCTCACTGGCAGCAGCTGTTGGGGGTTTGGAGAAGGGGTGTAAGGCCGTGCTGCCTCAGGTAACTGTTGGTCCCAGTCGGCAGAGAGGTATCTGTGGGCTCTGTGAGCACTGGGCAGCCAAGGGCAGGCATAGCCAGAGTCCTTCTGGGCTAGGAGGGCACGAAATGGGATGTCCACCCAGTGCAAACAGAGAAACATGCGGTGTTGGAGTGTGGGGACACAAATGGACAAGCCACATCAGTGTCAGGCCTCCAGAGCCTCAGCCTGCCATCCTTGCTGTCCTGTTCACGTGTCACCATCCTCTGAAATGCCAGTGGGATCAGTGCTTAGGGCCTGCACTTGGTCCCCGTCCCTTCCTCCCCAGCATGCAGAGAGTGTCAGGATCAGGAAAAGGCTCAGACCAACTCCCTGCATCCACATCCCAGTCTCCTCTCCCAGTCCCAGTGACTGTTTCCACCTTCCCCTTCTGAAGTCCATTTTTAATTCAAAGAGCATGATTAAATTTTAAAATTGCAAATATTTCACTGTTTTCTCTCAGCTGTTAAACCAATATTTGAAGAGAACAGTGGATTCCATCTCCCTAAGAAGGTTCATGTGTTTATAAAATATTGAACCAAAGAGAGAAGCTACCAAAAATGGATAACAGGGTGAAAAGTAGAGCTTGAATCTCTAAAGAAGAGCAAGGGAGAAAAAGAGACAAGGATATAGGAACTCCTTTAAGACACTTTCTTCCCAAGGAAGAATTCTTATGCTCTTTTGTGGATGCCATCTCCTGATGGAAGCCCTGGGTCAGAGTCTCCTTGGCTTTGAACTTTTGGTAGCCATTTATGCCCCTGCAAGCCAAGGGATAAGCTGGAGCTGGTCCCATAGGACAGCATGATATGAACCATTCAAGATTAGTGACCAATGGAGGTTGTTTCCGGATACCTGTTAGCATTTCAACTACAGACCCCAAGTGATTTTGCCAGAGGCAATCTCACAGCCCCTCCAGGCAGGACTTCAAGCTGTCTCTTCTGCAGGATGTTGTGCTTCAAGATGAGATGAGAGACAGTGGGGTGTGCAGTGCACTGGGGCCAGGCTTTGCTGCAAGGACGTGTCCTCCATGCACCCAGGGTGTTCTATATGAGAGAAGTGTCTCCGGTGTCATCCCAGGGGTGCTCCAGGAGGCAAGACAGGGGCATGATGCTGGTTTGGCTGTGAGACTGCTCTGGAGTTACACAGAGAGGATTTTTCCCTCAACTGCTATTTGGTCCTTCATAGAGAAAACCAGGGAATGGACTCACCTCTACATGGCAGTGCAAAACTGGAGGCAGTAGCAGGGAAAAAGGACCCACCAGAGATAGGGGATCTATCTGATCTCTCTAAAGACTTGTATCCTGAGGACCATATTCTCAGTTTCTTGTAGAGTGTGTTGGTCCCTTCTGCCACACCAGCATTTCTCAGCTCCTCCCTCACCAGCTGGATAAAGGAGAGCTGGGGCCATTCTGCCCAGGTGGTGCATGAGGTCTTCTCTCAGTGCTCGATCTGAGCCTAAACACATTGTCTTGGATTCAAATTTCCAACTTTATAAGATCCTGTATTCAATGTACATACTTGTGTCTTGCAGGTTATCGTCAAAGAAGAGAAGGCACAGGTAAGAGTTAAGCAAGTGTGGGTGGTCCCTTAGAAATAAGAGTGTAACGGTCTCTTCAAGGCTGATGTTCACTGAGTGGGGGCAGAAGACATTTCTTCTGTGTTTCCTTATGGAATCCCCTTGGGTCCCCTCATTCCATGTGGGTCTGGGGATTCTGACTCGATGACTCCCGAGGTATGGACTGGAAAAACTCTCCCGATTCCAGTATGTGTGTATACATTATCAAGAAGTACTCATTTTCTCTATGGAAAAAGGCAAAGTCGCCAAGTTGGCTGTTCCCTTTGAGGGTTTTGGCCAAGCCCATGAAGCAGATTTGTCAGCAGGCACTCAGACCCTCTGTGCTGTGACAGTCATGAATCCTTTTCATTTTTACTGCATGCTCTTGGGCAACCAAGCTGTAACATTGATGTGTGATTGTGCAGCTTTTTATCAGAACAGAAATCTCTGAATTAATTAGCCATTTCTTATTTAGTTCTTCAAGCCCCAAAAGTAAGAGAAAGGAAGAAAGAAAACACAAAAAACAGTAAGTAGTGATTCATGGAGTTCCCTGCCCTGCTTGCACAGTGTGGGGCTAGGAAGTGCTGGATGTGGTGGGGCTTCTGGAGCTAACACCTGCTGCACAGCCCTAAGCAATTCTCAGGATTATTTTGAAGCTAAAACTGGCAATTCTGGTTTTGCTGGAATGGGAAAGGGTTTGTAGAGGCTGGAGATCTTTCCTCTCCCTTTCTTTTGTGACACCTCTTTCTGTACTTTGTGTATCTTGCAATGATGTGCAGAGTCTTGTCCATCCTGTCCAGAGTGAAGGCTCCAGCTTTTCTGGTGGGGGCAGCATGAGAGGCTGAACTTTGACATGGCAGAAGGGCAGGCCGGCACATTCGTACTGAGAAGGGCCTCAGCAACTCCTGGTTTGCTGCTCTAGGAGGTTGCATTAGGACCTACTCATGAGATACAGTACAGCCAAGTATCTGAATGGGGTCAAGGGGAAGAGAAGGGATTGTTTGGAGGGGATGAAGTTTGCAAAAATCTGGTGTTGAGGTTCCCATCAACCCTGGAGTATGAGCAGAGCTCAATCCTTGTCCTGTGGGGCACGTAATCAAGGGGCATGGTAAAAAATGGGGTTCCTCAGGACTGGAAGGAAGAACTGTAAGCTGCCTCTGTTTTTCCATTTGTTCTCTGTCTTCTGGGAACTGCAGCTTGTGGCTTCTCACCTGCTTTCAGAGCAAGGAAACAGTCCTGGGGATGAAGCTTGGGCACTGATCCGCTGGTCAGCTTTGCTGGGACTTTGGATACTGCCTGCACAGGCCATCTCTATGGCATGCAGAAAGCCAGTCTCCTTTTCTCTAAAATTTCTGCATGTGAAGTGGCACAGTTTAAGCTCAGTTTCCCCTCAAACAGGGTTACCACCACCTCAGTGGTAAAAGAGAGCCTTCCTAGGTTATCTGTAAAAGGAGGCATCCCCCCAGCCTAACATAGCAGTACCATAACAGTGCAGTTAAATCTAAGATCCATGTCCTGCTGGTGTGCTCTGACCTCAGGGAACCAGAGCTGATGGAATTGCTCTTTGGGGATAAACCAGCCAAGGCATTTTAGTCTCATCTTTGTGTTGGCAAATCAGAACCGAGCCACTCCCAATTTCTGCAAACCTCTTGCTCCCAGGCATGGATCAGATGGATCCCATGAGGTTTTTTGTACAATCACACTGCTTTGACTTATCTTTGCACCAAGCAACTGGTTATGTAAATCACATAGGACCAGTTTTTCCTTCTGCAGGAGCGGAAAACAAACGGGAGGGACAGGTACAGGGGGTGAAGAGCAAACATGGGGATTTTCACACAAATCCACCAAGTGAGTGAAAGATGTTCAGTGTTGCTTATTTCAGCTGTATGGAAATAAGAAAGGAGGATCCCAAAATGCAAAGTTTTAAAAAATATAATCATCAGGTGAGAAAAGCATCAAAGAAAACAGCCAAGCAGAGTTGAAGGAATTGCCCTGGAGGTTTCCCTTTTGTCTTAAAGGACATGCTGTTCTCAAGCAATTATTTTCTGGGTTTTTATACCAGGAAGTTGCTAAATGCTGTCCAAGCAGGTTGTATTTGTGCTGTCAGTGACTGTGCCGTGAAGCCAGGCTGCTCCCACCAGCTCACCCACAGTTAGCTTTGCCTGCTGGCACAGCCATGCCAGCCTGAGCAGATGGAAACGCTGACAGATCTAAAGTAATTGCTGTGGTGAACAAAGATGGGAGGGAAGGGGCACAGAAGGTGGCAGCTAGCCTGCCACCCATGTCACCCTGCTCTCTGCATCCAGGACTTCAGCTGTTGGCATGGGCAGCAATAGCCCTTAAGTAACAGGGCCAGGTAATCCATGAGAAACAGCCCGGTGGTGCAAAGTGAAGTGCAGCAGGGCACTGGACCTCTGTCCCCTACACGGAGTTTGCTGGGGACTGTCCTCAGGCCCTGTCAGAAAACGCAGCACCGGTGACTGGACACTTGTCCGAAGCCAGGGAAATGGTTCTGTCTCTCAAGCAGGAAGTGTGCACGAGGCAGGCTGTACTTAGGGAAGCTGTACTTTGTGTAGCATCCATGAAAGCTGCCCACAGGACTGGCTAAATTCTCCCACCTGGAGAGGGTGGGGAAGGCTGAGTGTATTGTGTCACTCGGAGCTTGTCCTTCTGTACCTGCTCTCTAACAAGGAGCCAACACTACCAAAAGGGCTGGAGGTTTGTGGTGGGTTGCCCAGAGAGATGGTTCTTCCCCCAAGGCTCAGCAGTAGGAAGGTGTTGGGCAGTTGCTTGGCTGTTATACGGCAGGCTGCAGGATGAAAGGCAAGAACATGGCTCTTGAAAGGATTGGTGCTGGCTGCTGCACTCTTGCGTGCTTGTCTGCAAATCTTCCCCCAGAAGGCTACAGAGCCAACCTAATAGCTTGTGTGTAAAATGCTAGCAGAGCTCTCGGGAAGATGTCACTGCAGCGGTGAAGGGACAGAGAATTTCTCATGCCTTGATGTTCCGTGCAGTGTTTCATACACCAATGTCTTTGGTTTAAAATGCATACCTCCCTTCTGATTTGAACATTATCGACTTCAGCCTCCAGCTGCTGGCTCTTGCATTCCCCCACCTGCTACCCTAATGCTGGTTTTCCTTTTTGCTTCTTAAAGCTCTCGTGGGCGCACCCGGAAATCCCATCGGCATCGCCGCTGCCACTCTCGCTCGGAGAGCTCCGACTCCCACTCCCCCAGCTGCCGGAGCAGGTAACGTCACCGCTCTCGAGCTCAGTGTTCTCAGCACTTCCTGGTGGGCTCAAGGATGTGGTTGCAACAGCCTGTGTGACCCACAGGCTCTCTGTGCAAAGCCACTTCCCATTCTGGTTGCAGCAATGTCACATACTGGGGGCTGAGCTGTTTGTGGTTTCAGCCATGGAAGCGTTTTGCCTCAAGAAGCAGTGGCTGCAGCTTTTTGGTCTGACAGTCACTTCTAATCCCTATTGTTGACGATCAGCCCATGACAGCTGATCCCAGTCTAGTGTCCCTTCGCCAGCTCCAGGGCTTTGTACAGCTGATGTCCCAGGAAACCCTTAAACATGGTCTTAGCAATGGAAATATATTTGCCTGTGGCAATCTATAGCCATTGTCTTTGACCTGGTTAAAATCTCTTATCTGGATGACAGATGCATCCTGGGGCCGGCTAAGTGGATGCTGGTGCTAGACCCTTCGTTGCTGCAATAGCAAGTGATTAATACTCATAATGAGTTAATGTTTCATGTTCTCTGAAAGCACTTGAACAACCCACCCCCACTCTCCTACTTCACTCCTCCTAAGTACTGGAAATTTTCTTATGAAAAGCTGAGGATCAGCAGGGGGAGGAATGCAATCAGTAATTGGAGGGGTGCTCATGCAAGAGCAGAGTGTGTTTTCTCTTAGAGGTGTATCACCATAGGAACATTCTAGGGTGCATGAAGGTAGTGGTTTGCTTTGAGCCACCATAAAATCATGCATTGGAGCTGAAATTTGAGGTTAAGATCCAAAGCCTGGATGCAAAATTATTATTTTTCTTTTAAAGTAGAAAAGCAAAACATCCCTTTTCTCTCCATCATGACTCCACAGAGCAGTCATGTGGAAGAACATTCTCCCATATGCAGTGTCCTAGCACAGAGATGCCAAGGGTTTGTATGGAGCTAGTAACAGGCGCTACTGCAATACTAAGGAATAACATTTTGGCTGTTCCTGTCTCCTGGAGGCACAGAGCCAGGTCTCGGGAGGAAGGTCATAAAACACGGCGAAGACACTCCCGGCACCACTCAAAGATCACGGCAAAGAGAAGCTCCTCTGCAGAGGTTCAGGCCAGTCAAAAAGCCAGCCAAACTCTCCCACTCTACAGCTTCCTGTCTTCTAAGGAAATAGTAAGTATTACACACTGTCCTTCTTTGCTTGAATTAGCCAGAGGAATCTGGGCAAGAACTCTGATATGAAATTTTTATAACTCAATTATAGTGATGTTAGACGAACTTGGTTAAACTGTATTATTAATTCATGGTGCTGTTTTCCAATGTATGTAAAGTCATTCCTTCCTTCAGCACTTTCACACTAAGGGTGGGGCTGGAGAGGGGAAAAACTTGCAAAGTCTTTAGCCTATGAAAAATGAATTGAGGACATTTAACAAAAAAAAGTGGCCTCCAGCAACGATCTTTTCAAGGGGAGTGTTTGTTATGCAGTTTTTGTTCAGCTGGATGTGAACTTAATTCACTGGTCTTTACATCCAAAAGTTTAGTTCTTCAGGCTGAAAAATGGTATCAAACATATACAAAAGGAACATTTACATTTAATGAGCTGGTGATTATTGGCATGGGATATTTTCTGACTATCAAGATCCTTCTAGGATCACTGTCGCTCTGGACTGACAAGCCCAGGGGCCATATTTGGAACTTATGAGCAGCCCTCATTGATGCTAATGGGAACTGCATGTGCAGCTGAGGGTAAAATCAGGCTCAGTGCCTTTTGATGTTTTTTCATATACATGGAAAGAGATGATATAATACATGAATTGAGGGAGCAAGAGATGGAGAGAAATATTAGCTAGAGATTTATATCAGTCTTCATTTTCTGTGGCATGTTTCCCCTTTGTTCCTGGCAGCAGCAAAGCAGAGGTGTGATGCCCTGACAGTGGTGTTGGTATCAGATAGGCATTCTGGAGAGATAAATTGCTATGTAGGACTGGAGGTAGTGCAGAATCTGATACTCACACGTGTTGATGTGTAATGCTGGAGGTGTTTTGAGTACAGAGTCCTCCAAGCCCCGAAGTTGTTTTCTCCTTCAGGCCCAGTCATCAGTTGGAAATAGCTCAGCCACACGCAGGAGCTACATCCGATAGGAGAGAGATTGTGCCAGCAAGAGGAGAGACTCTACCCACTCACCCACACAGACAGCGTGCTGATCAAAATACCCAGGGATTGTACGTGGGTACAGACAGGCACAAGCTATCTCTCAGCATCATAGATATGCATATTTGCTCTTGTTATAGAGTGTGTGGGGCCACATGAGTCAGTGCTTGTAAAGCCTTATAAGGCAGTGTGGAGAGGAGAACCTCACACCACATGTTGATGTGTGCACGCACACGCAAAGGAAAAAAAACAAGGTATGAAGCTTATTGTCATGAGCTGGGGGTGTTGCTGAATTCAGAGCTCCTCCCCAAAAAAAAACCAACCAGCCAAAGACTGCATCATGTCACCAGGGTGTTGTTTGGTTCAAGTGGCATATTTTTCATAAATGCTTTTGAGTCTAAGCCTAGTTTTTAATTAGTGCTAGGTTTCCTCTCTCGGAAGCCAGGCTTCTGAAGCCCTGTGAGGCCAACTGCCAGCTGTTCTGTTTCCTGAGAAAGAGTAAACTCTAATTAAAAATTTTAAAAGCTTTAAAATGAGCCAAACTCAAGCATCCTGCACTCCCTTCTCCATTTGCTTCCATCGAGGTAAATGAGTCCACAAACTGCAGGGGAAGGAAGACAAGAGCTTGACAGTTCTAGATGCAGGGGGTGGATGCAAAGTAAAAGTTATCAGGATACTCCTGTGTTCTTTCTAGTAAGGGTTAATAACTTAGGCAAATATTTCAATGACTAAAAGGCATAATGGCTGATGAAACCCACTACTGTCCTCCTGTCCCCAAAAGAAGTACATTCTCTTGGGACACCATTCAAGAGCACATTTAAGCACTTGTTCAAATTGAAGCCCCTGGTTAAGAGCTGCCCCTGAAATTTTGCTGAATAAGGTCATTAAATATCATGTACTGAAAACTGGCAAGGGAAAAATAGAATGGGAACCTTTAGTCTCATTTATTGACGACTGTACACAACCCTTTGATGCCTTTTCTTTTCATGAGTTAAATGGTTGCTCTATGAATAAGCTTAGTTCTGTCAGACTTTGAGAGCAGCCTGAAATGAAAGTGGGCTCTTGCAGAATATGTTGATCACATATTTAAAAAAAAAAATGCTGGAAAAGAAAAGATTTTGTGGAAAAAAAATCAGAATTAGGATTCAAATATGCCATGTTTCAGTCGCTTATGAGAGTTGGTATGTTACACTCCCTATCCTTCCATCTGGCCTGGCCTTCCAAACCGTCCTTACCTGGGGGGATGCACTCATACCTCCAAAGGAAAGGGATTGTCCAAGGAGGATCAGGGAAAAATACACAGAGATAGGGGGGAAAATCTAGAGAGACAATACACAAACTCCCATGAGATAATGCTATAGCACTTCCAAAACAAAGGTTTTGCTTTTCAAGATGTTTTTTATTCTATGTTGTTTTTACTTCTGAAAATTTGAAGTGCTTTGTGGTAAATTCTGCTATCCTCCCCAACCCATTTGTCTTCATTCCTTTGTAATGAAACAGCCACAATTTCTAACTAGGTCTACCTGGAACTGCTGGGGGATAAAGCACACAAAACAATGAGCTGCCTTTGCATCTACCTTGCTGCTTCTTCCCCTCTTTATGCAAAAGCTGACGCACCCACGCATGCATGTACACATGCAGAAACACCTCAAAGTTCCCTGCTAGTTTTCTTTTTGGCAGTGAATTTCCAAGCTTCTCCCTCTCATTCTCCTTTAATCCCATGCAGCTCCAGTAGCCACCTGTGGAGAGCAGGACTGCAGGCCTGTGCCTCAGCAGGCAGAGAGAAGCTGTGGGTAATGTGCAGCATTTATTTCTGTAGAGAATACCCCTGCCCAGCTGCAGACACTTTATTCCACACCGACACAGATGACTGTGCCACTGTGCTTTCCTTTAGCAGTGCAATATAAATACCTGCAGGGCACAGATGTAATTGCCTTTGTTGTTCCTGATGAAGATAACTGCACCATGCATATACTTTCCTTGCCAGCTCCTTTGCTTTCACTGTAACTCATTTGTGGTGCCACAAATTATCACAGGCTAGAGCCAGATTTCCAGTGAAGCTCAGTGGGGTACAGCTGGTCCAAATGATGCTGTTTGTCTTTGTGCTTGTGTCTGCAGGAAGGTAGAATGGGGAAATGCTGTGCAGGGACTGGGACAGAGTGTGCTGGAGCGCTCAGAAAACCTTATGGCAGACCTGCATATTGGCTTGCTGCTGCTGTTTTCTAGCCTGGATTTTGGCTTACATAGGAAAAACTGTTATATCAAGTGATAGGCAGCATGTTTTTGACAGCAAACAGGGTCCTTCAAGAGCAGAAAGGCAAAATCTTCTATAAATATGGAAGCTGTTCTCTTTTTTCTTTTCCTGTTCTCCCCTCCCAGCTGGTGGACTGAAGTTACCCCTGCTTATTGTCTGACAAATCCACAGCTCAGTGTTGGGAGCAGCAGATGGGGGAAAAGGACTGATGCCTGTATCCACTGAAGGGCTGGGCTGTGCACCAGCTACCAAAGGAGGTGGTGGAAGACAAACCCTTGCTCCAATGTAGTGCCAGCCTGGCTCAAGCTGAAGTGAAGATGCAATGCCTGCACCACAGCAGGCTGAAAAGATCCTTGAAAAGGAACAAACCTTTGCTTGCCATTCTCTGGAGTTTACCCCCAGCAATGTATTGGTGAGCCAAGCTGCTCAGCAGTGCTGCCATCCAGCCCCAAATAACCCAAGCTCAGAGCTTGCAGGGACAGCTGTGTCATTGCCTCCCTGCTCTGGCACTCAGCCCTTGTAATAGAGAAAGCCTTGCCCTGAACTCCCCATCCAGCCAAAAAAAGGGGTATTTTCCCACTCAATGTTCCTCGAGTCAGGGACTAATAATTGTGCAAAAAGGGGTTGTATTGAATTCCTGCAGAACTCCTACTTTTTGTACTCAATCAGAAGTTGGCTTTTCAGCTGGGGTAAGTTATCAGTAGGGGTGAGGCCATTTCCCCCGAGCTCTGGCAGGTGGAGGTGCCCCAGGGCAGGCCCAGAGCCCCATCCCGAGCAGCCCCCAGCAGGTGCTGTCCCTGTGCTGGCGACTCTGGCAGATGTCGCAGGGGGTCACCAACACAAGTGTTTTATTCCTTTCATTAGCACAATGCCTAGAAAAAGAGAGAAAGGCAGACATTATGCCCCTCTGAAAGAGAAATTAACTCCACTTTGAAGTGAATTGCAAAACAAGAGAAAAAAGACCCACAAAAGAAATCCTGCAGCCCTGAGTGAGGCTGTGCCACGCTGCTGTCCTGGTATGGCTGAGACAATGTATTGTCATCTCTGGCCTCAGGGCTGTTTGTGGCACAGTAAATGGAGCTGTTCAGTTTAATTGGAAGATGAGCAGTGATTGTATTTCTGTAACCTATTAGACCCTGCTGCCTCTTGTTCTGGGATTGCACTTGGAATTACAGTCTGGAATATGAGTGAGGGCCTCATTTCTGCTCCCTCTCCCCCCATCCCCCCATCTTGATTAAATAATGATTTGAAACAAAAAATCCAATAAATACATACCCTGGGTTCCCTTGAGGGCAGCGGTAGGCTCCCTGCTGAAAGCTGGATGAAGCACAGTTCACTGAGATTATTTAATTACTTATTAGGGGTAGTGTGTGGGGCAAAATCCGAATGTTCACATAGAGAGAATTAGATTAGAGCCTGAAAGAACAGGCTCTTTTAAGCCACCCTAGAAAAGTAAAAAGCCATTCGAATTCAGAATCACACAGAATGGTGTGATTCAATTGAGCTCTGTGCAGTGTTTTTAGATGTGGTACTCAGTTTCCATCCTGGCTGGCTGGCATGACTTTCAGAAACAGTAGAAAGGGACCACAAGCAAAGCTAAAGTCATCCAATGGGGAATATGGGGAACTGGTCTGAGCAGACAGGCAAGTTAAGCACCCTGAGGCTTGTCCTGGCTCTTGCTGCAGGACAGAACCTCCCCCAGAGCCTGCAGGAAGCTACTGGCTACGCCCTGATGCCCCAGGGTGGTGGAGCTGAGAAGCTGTTGTGTCCCCCTTGGCACCTCCCTTGCCCCATCCAGACCCTCCAGCCCTCACCCAGACTGTCAGCTTCATATTTCACTGGTATCCATGCTGCCTCTTCCCAGGCATTGCTGACACAGATGTTGAACTCCAGAAGAGCTTGTTGATCCTCCCGGTCATTTGACAGATTTTGTGATGTGCTGA
Organism: Daphoenositta chrysoptera; assembly: GCA_013397915.1. Classification (NCBI taxonomy): domain Eukaryota; kingdom Metazoa; phylum Chordata; class Aves; order Passeriformes; genus Daphoenositta; species Daphoenositta chrysoptera. Next base: position 89,978 of record VZRO01005852.1, on the reverse strand, counting down.
CAACAGTTGCTGCACTGAAGGTAGATGTCAGCCAAAACAGAGCAGAAGCAAGTACACCAGGTCCTGGAGTCAGTCTGAAAAGCTGGTTTAGAAGCTGCTGTATTTCTTGGCAGAAATAACAGCCTTTCAGTTTAAACTGGGAAGGAAGAGAAGGATGGTATTTCTGTGTGTTATGCTGGGGTCAGTGTCCCTTGGAGCAGCCCTGTGCCCACTCCAGGCTTATCCTACCCCTGCAGCCAGGGAGTACCTCACATGGTGGTTTTATGCCTGTAAGTGAAAGGTGGTGAAAAGGTGGTTGTCTCTGGGTTAGTATTCAGCTCGAATGCAAACCATAACCCATCTTTTAAGAAAAATATCTGGTATCATATTTGGAAGTGCAATCCTGTATCTTCTGGAATGTAGCTGGGGTGAGTGCAGTGCTCCACAGCACAGAGGTCAGATCTCTTGGGGCTCTGGATGTGGCATCAGGGTTTCAGAAAGAACTGGTGAAAAGCAGAGCTGGCTATTTGGCTCCCTTAGGCTCCTGTGACATTTCAGTTTCTTCTGGAGTAAGCAAGGACTGGTAGAGAATTGCTAGAGCTGAGAAGAAGCAAGGAGCAGTACCAGATGCTGAAATGAGGACTTGCAATATGTGTCTCCACTCATTCCTAGTTGGGAACATTTGGGAGACGTTTCTGCTCTGTCCAGGGCTTCTGCATTGAAGGTGCAAGTTGGCTAATGAAGAAGAATCACTTCATTTGCCATGTCTGCTGCTGGGTCTCCTGATTCCTCTGAGCTGGGACTGAGCATCACTTAGAATTAGTGTGGGGTGGAGATGGGGAACTCCATTATGGATTTGCTGGGACGAACAAATCCCTTATCCCAGAAGCAGTAATGCTTCTCTCCCTGGCAACGCAGAAAGTACTTGGAGATCCTCCAGCTCCAGGTGTTTTCAGAGCACCAGAGTGTTGTGGGCAGTCATCCTTCTGCAGACTGTGCTGAGAGCTGCTGTCGGTGTTGGTAGCTCTGCTCTGGTTTCAGTTGCTGCTGGTTCAGCACCTGTGTCCAAGTCAGCTGTCCCTGTCCCAGTTAGCACCTTGAACTGGGTCGAGAGCAGCTCTCCCTGGGGACACAGACTGAATGCCACAGGCAGGAGCATGGAGGCATCATCTGATAGGATGAAGGAGATCCATGTGAAACATGACACAGGCTGAGTCTGTAGCCCCTCTGAGGATGAAAAAGCCAGAGCTAAAAGGTCCAGAGCTAAACTTTCCAAAGGGATTGCCCCTGTGCCTGCTGTGTGACAGGTCTCCTCTGCATCCAGGTCTCCTCTGCTGCCTGAGATAGCACCAACATTGCAATGTGATTTTTTGGCTCAGAAGGCCCCAGATTGGTGAGGGCATGGCATAGATGAGGGCATTATGTGCCCCAGAGCGTGGCATGAGGGCATGTGCACGTGTTTGAGGGAGTGAGGCTTGCTGGGAACATGTTTGGAGGACTATCTGGAGTGGGGGGAGCCAAACCTGTGTGTCCACACCCTAAGAACCCTGGACCAAACCTCATGGGTGGGTTTGAGGAGAGTGGAGGCTCTGAGTGAAAGAGGAGGAGGCCATGTGAGAGTGCAGACATGTGCATGTGGCCCTAATTCTCACGCCATGCAAGGGCAGATGTTAGCACTAACATGGCCTCGCTCCCAGTGCTGGCACATTCCTGAGCTGGCTCAGGTAAATGCCAGTGGAGTTAAAACTGAACTCTAAAATACTGAAATTACGTAAATCCCCTTGGTGGTGTTCAGGGTCCCAGAAAATAGCCCTGCCCAGGTCAGTGTATATGAGTTAGAGGTCCTTGCTTGCCTTGTTGTGTTCAGCAACCCAGCCAGGGTGTGGCTGGACCCCCTTGCAGAGGCTGGCAGGAGCAGGGCTGCCATCCCCTTCTCCACAGGTCTCTGATACACAGTGTGGGGATACTTTTCCTCCTCTATTCTTTTGCTTCTTCCCTCACTTGAGTTCCCTTTGCCATTTCCATACAACCTAGGGGGATTTAGTGCAAGCTGCGATTTTTCAGCACAAGCCATCAGCCTCCAGGAATGGGCTGGACAGGCTAATTTAAAGCAGAAGGAAACAAAAATTAATAATAAGGGAGACAAATGAGCAGACAAAAAGCAGTCATGACATTTGCATAGAGGAGGCAGCAAATAGTTGGCAGTGTGGATTGAAGAGAGGGTTTATGTTTTTTTCATGTAATTTGAGACTCTAATGATGGACTTATGTTGCCCGCTCTTCCTTTTTTCTTACACCTTCCCTACTAAAGGAGGAGTTCTTGATGGGTAAGTGGATGCTATCCGCAAGACACCAGGGAATTTATTAGAGGTCACTTGAGCGCATTAGTTATATCTTCTTCAGGGGGTAAAAAGCACACAAAGAAGTATCTGTATACCTTTTATTTCCAAAGGGATTTTTAATTTTTCCCTCACCCTCTTTTTTTCTATTTTTTCTTTTTTTTTTTAATTTCAAAGTGATAAGCTTGTTTATTTGCCAGTTTTTGCTTTGCACAGAAGCCCTTAATTTTATTTGATTTGGTTTTTTGTTGCTTATTTAAGTGACATTTGTTCAGCCACTTTATTAAGGAAGCTTTAAAAAAATCACTCATCTAAGTTTTTGTTTCATTTTTGTTTTCTTCGCAAGGACTATATAGGTTTTTTATATGTATATAGCCCCCCCCTTTTTTTTCCCCCTTCCCTCTTTAAGGTTAAACAAGGGCTTTGTCCTCTGTTACATTTTCTTATTTAGTTAGTTAGTTATTTTAATTCTTTGGTTGTCCTCTTGCTTTGTTGAACTCTTTTGTTTAACATGAACCGCATGCTGATACTCTTTGCATGATCTCTAAATCTTCCCATTATTATAGCAGGGGGAAAATAAGTTTCTTCTTACTGTGGATTTCTTTTAGGGATATGTGCTTTTGTTTTCTTCTCCTTTCTTCTTTTTTTTTTTTCTTTCTTTCTTACTTTGTTTCTTTCCTTTCCTTTCCTTTTCTTTCAGTGCATCATGATGGTAACATTTCTGGGTTTATTTGGAAAAAAAAAAAAAAGCAAAGTAAAACTGAATACAACGCCCCCAAAAAACCATTCAAACAATGCCAAATGGCTTTTTTGCTTTCAGATCTCTCAGTCAGGGTCTTCTGCTGACCTCTTTACCAAAACAGACAGCCCGCCTGGCAACCTAGACAGCCAGAATGGAGAGTATCATGAATATGACTCAGGAAACGATACTTCCTCCCCTCCCTCCACTCAAACGAGCTCATCCAGGTCAAAGGACAGCCAGGAGAAAAGAAGTATAGTCCATGATGGCTTTGGCCATGCCTTCTCGTCCGGGAAGCCCAAACTGGCCAACAGCGATAACAGCTCTGATTCAGGAAATTCCTTCACCAGTTGCTTTTCCCAGACCAAGGGAACAGCTTTGGAAAATCTGTCTCCAGATGCCCAGGGACAAGACCGAAGGTCAGTGATTACCAGTAGCTGCTGCAGGCAGCCCAATACCTGGTACATTGTTGCTCAGTGTCTCCTGCCCACTCGCCAGTTGCCGTGGTGAGCTGGCAGGGAGCTTTCTGTGCTCTGGAGGCAGGCAGGTACCAATCAGACCCACAGTCTTGCCAGTCTGGAGTCCAGAACTCAGCAAGGACCAGTACTGTAGCCTGAGAAGGAAGATAAAACCCAGCCATCACATGCCTGGACATTGCTTTTGTCAGTGCTTTGGCATTACTGTGGCTAATGCAGGGTTTGGGTCTGGGTCAGGCTGTTTCCACAGCACATCCCTGCTCAGCTGGGCATGGCCATGTCAAAAAAAGGTTTCTGGCCCTTCTGGGCACAATCTGAAAGTGGCATCTGGGGGTTGCCATGCTAGTTCTCCCCCTCTGCCTACTGTGGGGAAGGGAATCGGGGCTTGTTTTCACTAAGATCATTATGGGCTGTTCTTTCACCTGTTTTGGATGAGCCAAATCCTGCGTGCCCCTTCCCCTTCACAGCTCATCCAGCACAGGTCCAGGGTGACAATATAGCATCTCCTGCCAGTGGGGATTACAGGGAGGGGCAAGTACTTGACTGGCTCAGGATAACACAGCAGCAGCTCTGCACTGGGGCCACAGGGCATCCAGCCACCACCCAGTGCCACAGGTCATTTTCAGGAGGGGGGAGTAGCTGCCAGCCTGCATCACCACCTCCCATTCCTGGGGGTTTGCCAGGGGATGTTGGGAATGAGGGCACTGAAGCATGGTGGCTGGTACCAAGGGCTGTGCTCAGGCAGTGGTTGTAGGGAGCTCTTCCAGCTCAGGCCCTTGGGTCCTAAATACTGAAAGTTAGAGCCAGGACATGGTTTGGAGCACTGAATGTGACGGGAGGGAGCCAGGGGAACGGGTGTTAGTAAGAACAAGCCTCATTTTTCAGTCAGAGGGTAAAATTTTAGGTCTGTATGCACTTTTCACATGGTGACTCCAGTGGGATAACTCTGCCTTCACACGGGTGGAGCTGGGATTGCAGCTGGCCCTGGCTGCTGGGAGGCTGCCTGGCTGCGGGGCTCTGACCCCAGTTCATTCCCAGAAGTGGAGGAGTTCTTGCAGCACTGTCCAAAGGCAACAGGACATGCTTGCCCAGTGCCCACTCATGCTGCTCCACAGCCAGGCTGGAGCACAGCCCTTGCCCTGCCCTGCTCTGCCTTTCCCTTACTCCAGCACTCCTTACTTCACTCCCTGCCCAGGACTAGCACTGCTCGCTGGCGTGACCCAGGCTCTGCCAGCCAGACACCTCTGGTGTGTTGGGCATGGGGCAGATGAGCTACTGCTTGTGCCACCTGAAGAGCTCTTCCACAACTCTTCTCCCTGGCAGAGTCCAGAGGGTGAGCTCTTGGACTCTGACCCAGACACATGGGGTCTCCTGCAACAGCAGCCTGGGGAGCTGAGAGGGTCTTTTTTACCTCCAGTTAGGGAATGGAAGGATGGGAATATTTTTTTGCTGGAACACGGTTCTCCCCTCAGCCAGGGACCAGTCCCAGTTCAGCCACAGCTTTAAAAAGTGTCCAAATCTATGTTCACAGAGCATGCCTGTCCTCATGTCTCAGTTCTTCAGAGAAGAAGCGAAACTTCATCCCATCCCCACCCCACAGCTCCCCTCTCAGGCCTGGCTCCCGCAGCAAGTCCTACACCAGCACGGGCAGATCCTCCCCTGGCTCCAGCCGCTCCCGCTCCTCACACCACAAGGCCTCTCCCAGGTACTCCCGAAGCAGGTCCTGCACCTCGGGAAAGAGGTAAGGACAGCTGAAACTGCTGTCTCTGTGACGCTGGGCAATGTCTAGCTCTTGCCAGCTCTTTGCAGGGGGAGGTGTAAGAGTTTGGGGGTGCCTAGGGATCCACAAGGCTTGGGGTGAACTGGCCATGCAGAGCTGGGCTGAGACCTTGGAGAATGGGACATCTCTTCCCCCTCATGATTTGGAGTAGTCTGGTACAGCCTGACCCTCCAGCATCTTTAACTCTTTTATGTTTCTTTCCTATCATCAGGTCTTTCTCACATTCCCCCAGCTATTCCTCCAAATCCTGCAAAAAAAGTCCTGGGAGCAGGAGTTCAAGGCCTTTCCGGAGCCCCAGTTACTTCCGCTACAGCCGTAGCAGGTACAGCTGTCTATTCATGTGCTGTTTGCTGTCTACTCATGTGGTATCTGCTGCCTCACACTTTCCCCCTGCCTCCATCACGGTCATGCTGGTGTGAGTGGTGGGCAGATCCCTAGGCTCCAGCTGGGTCTGCCCACAGCTTTCACTGCCCGCACAGCCAGCAGCCTCTGCAGCAGGGCTGCAGCCCCTGTCAGAGAGGGATCTGATTGCAGCAAGGAAGGACACTACTTTTTAGAGTCACAGCTCTGACAAAGAGTTGTCAGGCCCTGGAAAGTGCCCCTGCTGTGAGGGCAGATGCCAGGTACCCTCAGGCTGGCACTCACAGCCTTGCAGAGGGAAACGCAGTCGAGGCCCCTCTACTCCCTCCACACACCACAGACAACAGTCTCACAGCTCAACCCTAGAGATGCCTTTGGCAGGTTTTCCTGGTAGCATCTCTGCTGCTGTGAACATTTTGCAACGTCAAATTCTTACATTCCCAGGGTCGATTCTTGCAGGCTTTGACAATCCCTGTGCTGGTGAGGAGAACACTTCCTGCGTGCAGGGATCAAGCAGGCCCTTGACCTGTAATGTGTTGCTTTGCAGATGGCACTGAGCACGGTGTATGAAGTCAGCCACACTGCACAGAAGGGCCTGTGCTGATGTGTATGCGAATTTAACAAAAGAGAAAACCATAGCAACACTGGCACTCCTTCTGGCGAGGCTTGTGGAGCCCTGCAGGGTTACCAGGCCCTTGGCTCATGTGGGGCCTTGCTTGCAGAGCTGTTCCTGCCAGCTCCAGCAGCATGGCCAGCAAGAGCTAGATACAGACTGCACCCACAGACACAGGTCCCTGGAAGCCATCTTAGCTTGGAAGTGCAAAGCCACTGGAAGACACTGCTGGAACCCCTGGATGCAATTAGTGGTGTCCATCTGTCCAGTCTCTTTGTCCAGCTATGTGAGTGCTCAGGGGTGACGCCACCAGAGTGCTTAGAGTTGTCCCTTTTGGAGCTGAGCGTGCTCTGCTCATCTGTGCCTTCATAGGTCATTGCCTCCCCATCCCTGACCCACCCCACAGAGCCCCTGCAGTGATGGTTCCCCGCGCTGTGCCGTCCCCAGGGACCAGGAGCGGGAGCACAAGTACAGCTCCAGTGAGAAGGAGTCGCACCGGGACCGTGAGCGGCAGCGGCGGCGCCGCTCCTATTCCCCCCTGAGGAAACGCCGAAGAGACTCTCCCAGCCACCTCGAAGCTCGGCGCATCACAAGGCAAGGGGATGCTGTGCCATCCTTTGGAGACAGGCTCAGCTGGCGCTTCCCGGGGGGATGTGGGCCGTCCTTGGGTCCCAGCCCTTGCCAGAGGAGGTTTCTCCAGGAGACCTGTTTCCCTGAGCCTGATCAGCAGGCCCTTCCACCCTTCCTCTAGAGCTTGGGGATTTCCAGCTGGAGGCAGGGGGAGGATGGGGAGTGCGGGGGAGGGAGGTGAGGGGGGTGTGTGTCTCAATTTACAGAAGGAAAAAAGAAGATGAAGTCAGAGCAGGGACTCAGGTGCCAGGAGCATTCCCTCACAGGCATTTTATTTCACCCTTCCCTGTTGGAGATGTCCCACACTGGAGAGAGTCAAATATTGACTCTAACCTTCATGCAGAGGGCTCTTTGGGACACCATCAAGTAGAGCCCAGCAGGCTTAGTGGCTGGGACATTCGCCAGGGCTGTGGGGGCGGGTGGTTTTATCCCAAGGCCCGTCGGCTACCTGATCTCTTTTTTCTTTTAAGCAAACACAATCACATTTTTGAGAGTGTTATGCAGATTAAACAGTGCTTTTTGGAGATTTTGGCGATAAATCTGTCCTTGTGTTGCTGGTAACGCACATCTCTGTCCCCACAGTGCCCGCAAACGCCCCATCCCCTACTACCGTCCCAGCCCCTCCTCCTCCAGCAGCGCCAGCAGCTATTCTTCCTGGGACAGCAGCTTTAGCCGCTCCCCGAGCCGCAGCCGGAGCTACTCCAGCTACCGGACGAGCCGGAGCCGAAGCTGGAGCAGCAGCAGCGCCGAGGGCCGGAGCAGGAGCAGCCGCAGCAGGAGCAGGAGCTATGACTCAGGAGCCAGCTCCGACAGCCTGCGTCGTTAGGGAGTGCCACTGCTGGCTGACGCCGGGTGCCGGCGTCACTGCCACATTCCTGGCATTCTCCGCTTCCTTCCCACCTCACTGGCCATCGATAGCAATCATCCCCGATACTGACGTGGTGGCGTTGCCGGGTCCCCCTTCCCCGGTTCAGAGTAAGAGCCCTGGAGTGCCTGGTGCAGCCCCTTTGCCCCAGCGCTGAGTGGGTGGATCAGTCCCAGCCCCCCAGGCCAGGCTGGAAGAAGGGTCGGTGCTTTATAGAGGGTCTGTCACGACAGACCTGCTGCATCCTCCCTGATGCTCCCATCTCCCCATTGCTACTGCTCTTCAAAGCACTACCAGTGGGTCCAAAGGAAAGAATAGGACCCTTGCTCTTCTGACAAACAAGGAATCAACAAATTTAACTTCTGTTGGAGGGACAGACCCAGTTAGGGAGGAGTGTGCTGGAAAGCTTCGTCGATGGGGGGGATGGCTGTCCCCACCAAGGCAAATATCAGGTCCTTTGGGTCTCTCCTCCAGAGCTGCTACCCACTCTACAAAGAAAATACTTATTTTTTGCCAGTCAGCCAGTCCCTGCTATAAATAGAAGGCTATAGAAATCCCTCCTGATACACTTCCTGGGAAAAAAAGGCTGCTTGCTCTTCCTTCTGCCCTTTCCTACCAGCTAGCAGCACCTTTTGCAGGGTGGTTTTATCCCCCCAGCACCGACTCACTTGCAAACAACCTGCTGAGGTCTGAATCAGACCTGGGGCTGGTGGGGTACAGGGCAGAGGGGAGGTGGTGCTGTGCTGTGCTCTGAGGGCCAGGCCACGTGTGGGAGACAGGGGCTATGGGCTTCCCTTCTTGGAGGAAGCCTCAAACAGTTTGGGCTTAGGTTTTTCTTCAGGGAGCGTTGCCCTTGGAGCTCGTTGCTGGTGGGACCAGAGGAAGGTGCAGAGATAGCCCAGTTGTGGGGTGCAGTCAGAACACACAGGGTTAAAAGGGCATTGCAAGAGCCAGGGGACCTAAATTCCCCTTCCTCAAAACGCACAACAATTTCAAGCAGGATTCCAGGAAATTATTCCCCCCTGAGCCCCTTTGGCTTCCCTGGGGCTGGATCAGCAGCACAGTTGCAGAGCCAGTGCCAGGCTGCAGCAGGATGCACTCATGCTCCCAGTTTGTTACTGGGAGGCCAGAGCAGTGCAGGGGCATAGGAAGGGCCCCCCACTAATTGCCTGTTTTTCCAGGGAGCCATAGGCTGTCCTGGGCCCTGGCGTTTTGTCTCCCTGCCAGCCCAGCTGCCTGTGCAATTACTGTGTTTTGCCGGGTAACAAAGGCTTCTCCCAGCACAGGCTGAGCTGGTGCTGAGGAGTTTATTTCTCTTACAACACCTGGGTGCTTAGAGACGCTAATTTGGGATTAAGACTTCCCTCCCTCCCTCCCTCCCTCTCTTTTTCCATCCCCTCCCCTTCCATCCTGCATGATTATTAACGAGTTTGGGTTTAATGAGTCAAGGAGGTGTGTTGTTTAAGTGTTACAGAAAAAGGCTGAGTGGAGCCACCATCTGTGGGAGGAGAGGGGGTAGAAAGGAATGCAACCCACCCCCCACTGCCCCCCCATATAAAGAGTTACCTACAGGCCCCTGGCACCTGGAAAAGGGACAAAGCAGCAAGTGGAGGAAGGTCGAGTGCCATGAGCTGCTGTGGTGGAAATGGATGATCACCTCAGCAAGCCTATAAATCTGTTATCTGTTGGAAAGTACAGCAGCACAGGCTGGAATTCCATCTGGGTGGTACAAGAGGAAGTTTTATGTCGGGGTATCTTGTCCTGTGTCTGCAATGGCCAATCCTCCCCTTTTACCCAGAGCCTCATCCCTCTCCTTGCACTCTGGCAAGTGTGAGGATGAGGCAATGTGAGGATGAGGGTGGCTGAGGCAGAGAGCTAGGCACTGGTGTGGTTGATGGCTTAGTGGGAATGTGTCCATCTTCTGGAAAGACCCTTTCTAGGACACAGAGAGAAGCATTTCTGGTAGGGCTGGGCAAATGCTCCAGGGCTGTGGTTGAGGGATCAAAGACTGGATGCCACTGCCTTCCCTCGTGTGCTGGCCCTAACAGCGGCCCCTTGGCCACCTTCTGCAGCGAATTCCCTCTCAAAAGGGCTGAAAACCTCATACTTCTTCCCCAAAGAGTCTCTCTCAGTCTGATGCTGAAATGCCCCACCCTTCTGCTCCCTGGGAAGAACCAAAGGCAGTGACAGGAACCCAGACCTACTCAGCTCTACCAGTGTTTCAGGAGCAGCCTCCTGCCCCTTAGCACCCTGTAACGCACACATGGAGCTGTAGCAAGGAAGCAGCAAGGCCAAAGATCCAAAACTAGGAAAGAAAAGAAGAGGGGATTTGTGCAACTGGTGTAAATACCAAACTCACACTGACTGGAGTCCTTGTGGCTAGGGACAGATGATGGAAGCACCACACCAGGGTTAGCAGCATCAGGTCAGGAGATGACCCCAAGGGTTGTGTGGGGCTGACGGCAGCTCCTGCACCTGTCCAGCTGCTCCCCACATCAAGGACTGCCTCTGCCTGTACAGTCCGTGGCAGCTAAACGCTCCTGGAGTTTCCCAAGCAGACTTGCATTGGAGTAAACCTCTTTAAATTATTTATTTATTTTATTACTATTAATATTATTATTATTGTTCTGTTTTTAATTGTATGTCAGAATGGACCAGTATTTATTTATTTATTTATTTATTTTTTTTTCTAACGTTAAGTTATTTTTGGGTCTGTTTGTTTGTTCAGGTGTATCCATGCCTCTGGTCTCGTGTAAAGGTTTACAGCTCTGGCCCCTCTTAGTGAGGTGGCTGGAGAAGTGACAGTCACTCCTGTTGCCACTATGTCCCTCTGCACTCTCCGGAGCAGGGCAGAGAGCGCAGGATGGACAAAGGGATGCAGGGCAGAGCTGCGTGTTTTCATGTTGAAATCTCGGGTTTCTCATTAGATTTGTGCAGGAATGTGATGGGTGTGACCATAGAAATGGGTCTAGGACGTGTCGGAGGTGACGGCGAGGGTCTGCTGGCCGGCCGAGCGCCAGGTGTTCGCAGTACCACCAGGGAAGCGTCGCCTGCGCGCCGGCCGGCTGCCAGCTGGCCCCTCGCTGTTTGCCTTGGCTCCGCCGCCAGCGCTCAGCCCGAAACCCGGCTGCTCCTCACCGCCACCGCCGCTTTCCCTGGGAGGATGCCGTCGCCAGGACTCCCCTGCCGTGTTTATCCCTGCACAGTGACCCACCCATGGGAAAACAAAAGAGATGAGACTGTGAGAGAGTGATTGCTGCAGAAGGTCCTTGCAAAATCCAGCCTCTGGTGACGGACCTAAGCAAGTCTCTGTGTGTGTGTGTGTGTATGTGCACATGTGCATATACATGTGAGTTTCCCTCGGCATTATTTATTTTTAAACTTATTTAATATTTTTAGTACAAGCTTTAGTACACCCTCCCTGTTAGTGGATGACCAGGGTTTCTGTGAATTTGTGTGGAGACTGTGAGCTTTTCTGTTTCTGTGCCTTTTGCCAGTGGTTTTTTTTTTTTTTTTTTTGGTTTTTTTTTAGTGTTGTTTCTCTCATTCACTGCTTTTATGGATTTTTGCTCTGCATCCAATATCTCAGATTGCTGCAGGTGCTCTCTGCAAAGAACAGGTTCACCTGGTGGAAAGGCAGCTCGGTCTTTTTGGTGTTGGTGAATCACTACTGTGGTCAGACACACAAGGGGTGTTCAGGGCTGGCCACAACATCAGGATAATATCTTGGCTGTTTTTTGGAAGCCCTGTCTCACACTCAAAGGCTCTTTCCCACCCATAATTTTGATTCATCCCACAAGCATCCCTGCTGCCTTTCCCTGGCAGAGCATGTCACAGCACCCACTCCTTGACCCCAGAGCCATCAACTCTCCCCATTCACTGGACCTGCCTTGGCTCTGGGTTTGTCCCACCAAGGGAGGCTTGTCCCACCTCTCTCAACCCCAGGCTCCAGAAAATCCAACACTATTTCTGCAGGTTTTCTGGGAAGCAAAGATAAGGGATGCTTCAAAGCACTGTTCTGTTCTTTCTTCGTTGGTTGCAGCACTCAGCTGAGCTTTGCTTTATGTTGACTGCAATTTTCTCAATGTTTTTGTTGTTTTGGGGACTTAATTTGTACCAAACTTGTCTGCAACAGCCAACCACTGTTACTTTGCTATGCATTGTACATATATTGAACAGGCTCAGAGGATTTGGCCTCTATTTAATGTTTATTTCTGCTATTTATTAAGCATTACTTTAAGAAAAGCTTTTTGGGTCATGCTGTTGAGTCCATGAAGGCAGGAGCCTTTGAAATGTTGCCAGATATGCTGGAGAGAGGAAGGCAAATTGGGCTCCTTTGGACCTCACCACCAGTATTTAGAGAGGAACCTCATTGTGATGGAGATGGGCAAGGCAGGGGAAAACTCTCCATCTCCTTGAACCAGCTTCTGTTGACAAATCACATCCCCCTGGAAAAGTGCTGGGAGTTCAGAGGTGACAGAACAGTTCTGGTAGAGGAATAACCCTGCTCTCCTTCCTCTGCCATGTGGCATAGGGCTGCCATCACCAACAGTCCATGGAGTTCTCTCATCCTTCCACTGCTGGGGGATGGGGACACTTGTCACCTTTTGCAGCAGTGATGCAGAAGGGGAGAGGATTGAAGTGACTGGCCATGGTCTCCACCAGGAAGCAAGGATGTCCACCCAAGCCCATCTTGAGATCCTCGTGCCATGTCCTGCTTTGCTCCCTTCCCCAAGCTTTGTGCCAGAGCCAGTAGCTTTGCCCTGATGTGAGCTCAGTAGCCAGGGCAGGACTGGGGAGGCCTCCCCTGGTGTCTCCAACACGAGCAGAGCTTGCTGCAGGCATCCTCCCTCAGTTTTGAGAGGAGCATGAGATGTGCTAAAACTCCCACCCTGCCCCAGTGTTGCTCCATCAACGCCGCAGCCATCGCTCTGCTTGCTCGAGTGGGAGGTGTTTGTGCTCCTTGGGCAGAGCTGCCTGCGCTGGTGGAGTGTGGACACGGCTCCAACATCAGCAGGAGAGTGCCCAGCGCTGGGCTGTTCCCACAGAGCTGTCTGGGAGCTTCTGGGTGCTCAGCCTCGGAGCTATTGGCGTATTGGTTTGAGAAAGGGACAGGTTCAGGTTTGCCCTTTAGTGTCCAGTGGGGTTTTATTACCTCTTCACCAGAGAATAAATAATTCTCATTACTTTGCTGCCATCTGGCAGTTTGCACATGACTGGGAGGGTTTCCAAAGCAACAGTGTCATGGTCAAGCATCCCAGCTTTTGGGCTATTGCTTAGAGAAAAACACCCTCACCAGCCCAGGGCAGCTCTCCACCTTTGAAACCTGGGGAATGAGAAGATTTAGAACAAAAGCCAAGATGTGAGAAAAGCCGCGAGGGAAATGGTGTCTCTGTTCTCTGCCTGTTGGCTAATTCCACCCCAAATGACACTGGTGCATCTGTTCATTTGAGTTCATTGTAAAGCTCCTATTGCTCTCCATCCACATGCGTTCTGTATCCTTTAGTCTTCCTGGGTGTTTGAGTAGTTAGCCTGGTTAGAAAAAGATTCCAATAAAGATTCGGACAGTATTTCCTTTGCATTGTCTTCCTTTTGGATACAAGTGTGTGTGGTGGGATATTTTGGGTTGTTTCAGCTGCTCCACAGGGAAGGGCATGTGCCTCCACTCCCAGCTGCTGAGGACTGGCTCCTCAGGGCACTGGCTGAAGCAAAAAAAGTTGTGGGCTAGTATTTCTGGCAGCTCTCCTTTCCCTGCTGGGCTAGGCTCCTGCTGCCCTTTGCGAGGCCCTTTGGATCCCCCCACCTTGTTCATGCACTGGAAGTCCAAGCCAGAAATATCTCCATCTCTCCCTGGAGGTCACACTGGACTCACCAGTGTTCTCCTTGGGGCTGTGCCCTTCCATTCCTGCACAGCCCTTGCTCCAAGCCCTGCACAGAGTTCCCATGCCACAGGGCCCTGCCATGGTCACCTCCTTGGCAGGAGCCAGGGGCAACAGGAACTCTCCAGCACCCTGGAAGCCCTCCAGAGGAGCAGCAGCGATGGGCCAAGTCCCCGTGCTCCTCAACAGGGCCCAGATGGGCACCCAGGAAAGATCTGGGCATGGCACAGATGGATCGTGGGGACATGGGGCAGCATCCCCAGGTCACTCGGAGGAGAAGGGGGGCTGCAAGGGCACTTGATGCTTCCCAGAGCTGATATTGTGGGTGGCTCAGCGGTGGGAGGCAGCCAGGAGGTTTGGAATGACAACAGGAGCTAAATTGGGATGGCCCAGAGAGGGTGAGAGCAGGCGGGAGGAGGGGACGTGTGACTAATCGAGATGAACAAGGAGATGAACAAGGCAACAGGAAGAATTCCCGGCTGGGGAGGGAGGATGGCCTGGAGCTTTGTGGGAAATGTGGGATGGGGGATCTTGGGACTGCCTGAAACCTCCTCGGGGCTTGTCCCTCTCACCCTGTGCATTGGTGTTTGCCCAAGTGGGTGCAGAGCTGGGTGCTGGGGCGATGCTGCTCCCCAGCCAAGCTGGGAGGTGCCCAGCTGAGCTCAGGCTCTGTGTGTGGCAGGGGCCCCCCAGGACTGTCTCTGTACTGTCATGCATGGGCACCAGGAGCCCCCAGCCAGGCAGAGGCAGCTGGGCAGAACAAGGGAATGGATGGGGATGCTCAGTCCCTCCACTAGCAGCTGCCACCCTGCACCAGAAGTACTCAGCTGGCACCTGGGACCTTCCCAGGCACCTCCAGGCATCCCTTTGGACACTGGGGAGACCCCTATGGTGCCCAGGTGTCCCCATGCACAGGGGGCAGCCCTGTCCTGGCCAGGGAGAGGCACCTCCCTGCTCCCAGCGATGCTGCCGTGATTAATGCCATGGAATGACCAGCGGCTGGATCCCTGTGTGGCCTGCGCTGCATTAAAGCCTTCCTGCTGCAATTACTTCCATTGAGTCCATTCGAAAAATTGCAGATGCTGGAGAGAAGGAGCATGATGCAGAGCCAGGATGTGGCATGAGGAAGTCGTTCCATATCCAACATGACCCTCATTGATCACATCCCATCCTCCAGCACACCCTGCTGCCCACTGGACCCGTGCCTGGATCCCCTCCATGGGTACCCCGTCACTGCCAGCCGTACCTCGGCCTGTGGCCCGGCTCGGGGCCGTGTCTCCCGGGTGGATGCTCGCTGGGAGCTCCCCCTCCAGTGCTGCTGCCGTGTCTCTTCCCACAGAGCGCAGCCCGCTCCCGCCGCTGCCCTGTAATTAGCCCGGCCGCGGCTGTGATTAACGCCTCGCCCTGCCCGCACCGCGATTGCGGCAGGGCCGGGGCATGCGGTGGGGCGAGAAGGAGGAGGAGGTAGGTGCTGAGCAGCGCTGTGAGCACCTTGCCTGCTGCTCGGGGTCCGTCTCCTTCCTGCAGTTAGGGGATGTTTCTCCGGGCCCAGCCGTTGAAGACGGCCAAAAGAAGGGGTGTTGGAGAGGGTCATCCTCTCCCCTGCCCCACACGCCCCAAACACCCACCCCTGGGATCCCACCATCCTCCCCGTGCTGCGCTGGGGGTGCCGCCAGTGGCCCATTTCCCAGTACAGTGGTACTCGGTGGTGTTGGGACACGTGGCTTTACAGTGAGGGGAGCAGCTTGGTCAGCCCCACCACGGTATTTTTAACAGGTGACACTGGGGTGAAAGCAGCCAGCCCTGAGTGAGCTTGGGGAATATTTTGGGCGGGCAGAGCAGCAGGAGGGGGGTGGCAGGGGCTGGGGCAGTTGCCTAAGTGCTGTGGCCCCGTGGCAGCCGGGATCCTCGGGCCAGCAGGAGAGGTCAGCTGCCGCTGCCCGAATTCTCCACAGCTGTTTCATCCTCTCCAAAATACTCGTCTGACAAGGCAGGACTTGCAAAACACACACACCCCCCTTCTCTGAAATCCATATAAATAGTACTCGCCCAACGGCTGGAAGGTTAGAGAAGTTTCTAGGCTCCAGGCTCAGGCATTTATTGCAGCTCTTACCCGAGAGCAGCAGGGAAAGTTGCACATAAAGTGCTGGAGAGGGAGAAGTGAGAGAGAAGCTTTTTAATCTCAGGATATTTGGTTGGTT
>VZRO01005852.1:16344-74104 GCA_013397915.1 Daphoenositta chrysoptera | reverse complement strand
TTTTTTTTTTTTTTCTCTCCTGACAAGAAGTTTTATTTTCCTCTCCCCAGTCCTGGGATCGCAGCCAGACAGGAAACGTTTTCTCGCGGCCAGAGAGCTCCCTCCGTCCTTCCTGCGCTCTTCCAGCTCCCGGTGATTCAGCCTGAATTGATTTTCTCATCGTTCTTCACCTGGCGCCGGGAAGGAGGGACCGTCCCCGCGCACCCACGTCTCACACGGGGTGGATGCGTCTCCTCCAGGACAGGCTCCCGGGGGAAGTTTGCAGCCAGGAGCAGCCACACAGAGGCTGAGGCTCCGTTGGAAAGCCCCGGGGACACGCTCAGACCCCTTGAAGGAAGCCATGGCCGATAGCCAGATGCCCTTCTCCTGCCATTATCCCGGCAGGCGCAGCCTCCGCGACCCTTTCCGGGAGCCCGGCCTGACCTCGCGCCTGCTGGACGATGACTTCGGCTTGTCGCCCTTCCCCGGGGACCTGACGGCGGAGTGGCCCGACTGGGCTCGGCCCCGGCTCACCACCACCTGGCCGGGTCCCCTGCGCGCCGGTCTCGGCCGCACCCCCCCCATGGCCCCCGCCTACGGTGCCCACTTCGGGGGGTACCCCGAGAGCCGCAGCCCCGCGCCCTTTCCCCGCGAGCCCTGGAAGGTGTGTGTCAACGTGCACAGTTTCAAACCCGAGGAGCTGACGGTCAAAACCAAGGACGGCTATGTCGAGGTGTCAGGTGAGAGCCAAGGTACCGGGGAGGTGGCACTGCCAGCTCAAGGAATTGCTGCAAAATGCCAAAATCGGCTTTATTTTAAGGCAGCAGCAGCAGCCCCGTGCTCGGGAGCAGGGGAGGGCTGCAGCAGGGCTTTGGGTCATCTCCAGAGGCAGTTTGGGTGTCGTGGGGGGATCTGGCTCACAAGTCACGGTGGTTTGCTGCCAAAATGAGAAAGGATACGTGTCCTTCGGGATAAATCTCCCTGCTTTCTGCCTTGCCTGGCGGCACGCGGCAGCGACCGGCCAAGTGGGGCCCCAGCTCTGCTCGGTTAATTATAGCCAGGGTGAGGCCGGCACGGAGGGAGATTCCCTTTAAAGGGGCCGAGGGAGAGGCTGGGAAAAAGGGAGCAGCTGCTCCACAGACCCCAGCCCAGCCCGGCTCTGAGTCGGCCAGAAACACATCCCTGAAAAGTCAGTTAATGGAGGGAACAGTGGGTGTGGGGTCCAGCACATTCGGTGTGCCTGCGACTGCCCTCAGTGTCCTATCAGCTTGGCACTGACATTTCCCATTGTCCCATGGTCCTCCAGGCTAGGATCACCAGGGAGGGCTGGGGGCTGCCACCTAACACAGCTCTGGGTGTTTATTTGGAGTTCACTGCACCACAGGGGGAGAGCCACAGGTCAGGGGGGTCCAGGCAGCCTCTGGCTGATGCTCCAGGCACAGGGACCCCCAGCCTGACAGACTGGTGAAAAGGGGCCCATCCCGGGGAGCAGGGCCAAGGGGGATGCTGCCACCTACAAAGGTTTTATTATTTGTTTATTTTCTTAAGCCCCAGCTCTTGGTAGCCTGTGAGACCCCAGTTTCCCACTGGAAATATGGCTGTGCTGTGTCCAGCATCTCCTTCCCCACATGGAGGGGCTTCCTGAGCCCTCCCTAGAGGAAACATGAAAACACTGGGGCAGGGAAACAGCTGCTCGGAAAACCTTCCTTTTGGGTTTAGTTGTTGTTGGTTGTTGGGGAAAAAATAGTCTCCTGGTACGATGCTGATGTGGGGTGTTGGCCTTCCCTGCAGGCAAACACGAGGAGCAACAGGTGGAAGGAGGGATCGTCTCCAAGAACTTCACCAAGAAAATCCAGTAGGTACCGGTCGGCCTGGCTGAGCTTTGCTAGTCCCCGTGCCCCAGCTCACACTCGCAGGGACTGTTTCCACCCCAAAATCTGCCCTTTGCAGCACGTGCTGGGCTGGGTCGGGCCACAGAGTGATTTCCCAAGGAAGGGAAAGGAGGAGGAGGCCTTTTTGGAGGCCCTCTGTCAGTCTCCTGCGTGTCCGGGGCTGCGTCTGGGGCCGGCTGGGGCACGGGGAGCAGGAGGGGTGCAAGGAGGAGCCGTCCCCCACGGCGGGCTGGCACCATCGGCAGCCCCGAGCACATGCCTGCCCATCCCCGCATCTCCATGATGTCAGGGAGATCACTATCGCGTTGACTCACCCATGGCTCACTTTGGCAACAACAACCGCAAAGGCGAGCCCAGAGGCCGGCGAGCCCCGACCGATATGGGGGGCAGACCCCACCCGCGGGGCTCGCACGGTTAACAGGGAAAAGCATCAAAGCCCAGGGCATGGGAAGGGTTTCCTCTGCTGGCAGCAGCTCAGCTTTGCTTTTCCACCCTGAAGGAGCCCTGTGCATCCCGAACTCCCACGGGGAAGCTGGGGCGAGCACCGCGCTCCCTCCTGCGCGGCGCTCGGGCTCCTTTTACGGGCAAGGCTAGCGGCTGACGTGGGCTGCGGCACGGCCGGGATTTACTCCTGCTCCGCGGCCGCACAAGCGGCGGTGACATCCTGTCAAACACATCTGCCGGGGAGATTAAACAGAGCTCCCACGGGGGCCAGGCCGGCCAGGAGCCCGCTCTAAATATCCCCCGCACATTCCCAGGCGCTCCAGTAATAATAGAGGCTTTGCTGGGGTGCCGGGGCTGCTGCCTCGGCATCGCTCGTTCTGGCGTGCTGGGGTCCGAGGGTCGGGATCCACCAGGGATGCAGCATCCTAACCCCTCCCAATTTTCCTGCCCCCCTGCAGGCTGCCCTACGAGGTGGATCCCATCACGGTGTTCGCCTCCTTGTCCCCGGAGGGGCTGCTGATCATTGAGGCGCCCCAGATCCCCCCCTACCAGCAGTACGGCGAGGGCGGAAGTGGCAGCGAGATCCCTGTCGAGAGCCAGGAGGCCACCTGCACCTGAACAGCCACCCGCGGCCCTCCCGTGCCCCGGCACCCCTGTCCCCTTCCCCCACTCCCTGGTCCCCTGCGGCGCCTGTGTCCTGACAGCCTCCGACAAGGGTGACGGGTGCCGCTTGCAGGGATGGCAGCACCTGCCACCCCAGCTGAGAGCTGGGGCATACACCGGGTGCCAGGCCACTGTCCCCGAGGGCTTGTAGCGGTCTGAGGTGCCGGTAGAGATTTTGTGCCCACAGGGCCAAGCAGAAAGGATATTCCTCCTTATGGTTATTGTTTGCTCCGAGTTGCTCAGATGGGATATTTATAACAATTACAAAAAAGGGCCTGTTTTTTTCTTTAAAATTTACACAGAAACCCGTAGCTCCGTGTCTTTTCCTTCTCCATTAGTTGTTTTGGTTTTTTTTAAACTACATCTCTGTGAAGGACACGTGTCCAGCGGCAGAGCTTGATGGCATGGCCTCCATCCTGAGAAACTGTCTGCGTGCTTTGAACGTTGGTTTGGGGTTTTGGTGTTGGTTTTTTTTTTTTTTTTTTCCTTATTTCCAAAGAGAATTTGTGCTTTTACTTGTCAGACCTGAGGAATAAAACCAAGCTGATGTTCTTAGCCTCCGCTTGTCTCGACTGAGCCAGTGGGGTGGGCACAAGGCTGTGGGAGGGTGGTGGGGAGAAGGGGGGATGTCACCACGTGCCACCTCCCAGCCTGGCACAGGTTATCCCCGTGAAGGCAAGGACAAGAGAGATGTGTGGGGATGCCTGCACTGGTGGGTGAATTCCTAGTCCCAGCTAACATTGTGCTGGGGAGGCTCTGAGCCTGGTGAGGACCATGGGCTCATCCCATCCTTACCTTCTCAAGGGGTTGAAAATGTTCTTCCTGCCTGGGGGTGCTAAACCAGGCTCTGAGCTGGGAAAGTTGGGTTTGCCCCATCCCCATTTCCATCTCACCATGCCACCTCCCCATCTGCAGCTCCATGGGGAAGCATTTCCCAGTGGAATGGCAGATGGTTTCTGCTGGGTTCTGGGCACAGCCTTAAAACCATTCCTGGGGGCAAAGCACCATTTGCTAATACACTGCAGTGTCTGGGGTTAGCAAAGCGGAGGTGGAGACAGGTGGTAGGAAATTTTCCATTGATCTGTGCAGCACCTGGACCAGGCACCCAGTTTTCCATGTCATCAGGACCTCAGAGTTAAAAATACAGCCTCATGTGTTCCACTCCGGTTCATTTGGGATGCGGTTACCAACAACACCCACCACGTGCTGTAGATCCTGGCCCAGTACCCACCTGCCACGAAGGCATCCGCATTCCAGATCACGGATGGGAACCTGGGGACTCTCACCCAGTTTTGCTGATTATATTTAACTTCCACCAGTTATTACAGAGCTGGGACCCCCCAATGGCATAGAGCACAGCCAGCCCCAAGCTCAGCCACTGTGGCTCTGCCAGGCAGGGCTGTGAGCACAGCAATTTTTATGAATAAAATATAATCCTCGAAATGTGATACCGACACCGGGATGAAACGCCAAAAGTCATGAGTCACAGCTCCAGCCCTGTGTCCTTGTGCCACTTGCAGCCGTCAGGCCCTGTGGGTGACGCCTCTCCAGCACAAACTGTCCTTCCTCTTCCTCACCCCTTCAAAGAGTTATTTTTATCAGCCTTTAAAAAAATATCCCCTGGCCTAACCTCAGTTTTTTCCCCTTTCATAGAAGGACCCCAGGGGTCCCTGGGGACATGCTCAGGCCCAGCACCCCAGCTGGGTGTTCCCCAGTGGACCCTGCACACACGCCTGGCACAAGATGGTTCCCCAAGCAGAGCTGCAGGTGCAGGGGACTAGCTGTGACTCCATTTGGAGCTGCCAGGGGGGAATGAGCAACAGCTGTGCCCCTCTCCCATCCCGGGGTATTTTGGGAGGGCCCCAGGCTGGTGCAATACCAGTGCTGGGACAAAGGGAGCTCTAGGCTCAGCTTTGGGGTTGCTGCACTCACAACAGCTCCAGCTCTTGTTCCTGCTGGTCCTGCAGTTTAGGGTGAGTTTTGTTTTTCTTTAATTGCTTTTTGCTTTATTTGGTTCTGCTTTCTGATGAGTTCCTTAATAGTGTCTTATAAAAGCTGCTGTCAGCTGCATTAGCAATAATTTCCTAATGGCTGGGGTTGGCATTGGCAATTAGCACTAAGGACCTCTTCTGTGGGCAGCATGCTTGGACCTGTGCAGACAGCAGCTTCCCAAGCTCTTGGATGGTCTGGAGTATCACATCCTAATGAAATAATTGTAACTGGAGATCTGGAGGCTCTTTTCAAGTAAGATCTGATTATCCACGTGAAGGAGGTTTTAAAGTAATCCCTACTGGTATTTCTGCAAGTGGAAAAATCAGTTTGGAAACACTGGAGCACTTTTGCACTAGCCTCTCCCCCCATGTCTGAGGAGATGGGGTGGGGTCTGTGCATTTCTGGGGTTCCAGGGTGAGCAGAGCTGGGGCTGGTGTGGGGTGGGAGCTGTTTTCTCACCCTCACTCTTATGTGAGATGTTGGTTTGGAGCCACCAACCCCATAGCACAGAGCAGTAGCGGCCACTCTGCAGTGACATCACATCTGTGGGTTCAGAGCAATTACAGCATATCAGGTGGTGTCAAGAACACATTAGGGTGCATGGCTTAATACCAGCTCTAAGGGACAGACCTTGTGCAGGTTGTGACTGAGGGGAGCATCCTCCAGGAGGGGAGGAGTGGGCATCCTGTGGGTCTGACTCTGGGGCCGCCTGAGGGAGCCCAGGAGGGACTGAGACCCCGGCTGTGCATTTTGGGACCCCTCTCACACAAGGGAGAAAGGGCAGGATTGTATTTATCAGCAATTCACACTGCATGGGGCACCCCAGCCACAGCAGCACCTCTTTGCCAGCCCTGTTCTAATCATTCCAGGAGGACAGTGCTCCCTTTTTTCTCATGGAGCAGCATTAGACTTGCCAATATCCACATCATTCGAGACCAAAGGATTTTCACTCCTGAAGGAGACAGAGGAACCATCCTAATCTGGCCTTTCACATCCTGCTCTCAGAGCAGCACTGATGCTGCCAACATACGGCTGTTCCTGGATGGGGAGGAGAGAGAAGCAGGTGCTTGGAAGGCTTAATTTTTTTTTTTTTCTTTCTAAGAAGCCAGTTCCAATCAAATACACAACCACATTTGAAAGAGCTGGTGGGATTAAGTAGTTGAATACTGGGCAATTTGCAATTGGAGCTGATGGGACAGCAGCAGGAGAAAGGAGAGTGAGGAGTGTGCCTGTTCCAGGAGAGGGAATCTGGGGTTGGGGCTCAGGTGGAAATCCAGCAGTTCCTGATGCATCTCAGGACCTTGAGCTTGCAAGATCAGCTCAGAGTCCCAGCAAAGCTCTCCTGGGCAGCTGGAGGGAAATGTGGATGGTCCATGCGGATTTTCTGTTTTGGGGAAAAATTCGCAGCACAAGCGGGTGATTCTCAGTGCTGCCAACAAAGAGCTGGAATGGGTTGATGGGGCCATGAGATACGGGGCTACATCATGGGAAACCAGCCTTGGAGGACCTGTTGCTCCAGCTGGCTGCTATGAGGGGCTGAAGGACGTGAGGAGATAAGGATAAGGTCACCCAAGCCGTGAGAGAGCTCCCTAGGCAGCTTGGTGGCAGGAGGCTCAATAAACCTCCTGGCTGTGTCCTGCTGTCTGTCCCGAGCTGCCGAGGAAGTACCACCTGCCCCCTGCAAGGCAGGGACATGGGTCAGTGGGGCCAAGGGGTTCTGAGTCTGGTTTACATCCCATCAGGGCTGGGATGGGGAGCACGTGGCTCCCAGCCTGTCCCAGAGGATTTATTTTCCTAAAATGGAAGCAAAAGCTGAGTTGAGTTATTTTGGTTGGCAGCATGTGGAGCTGGGTAAATAATCCACAAGAACCTCCAGAGCTGTCCAGATCCACCAGGCACCTCCAGAGACCTGGTCTCTTCTCCTAGAACAATGGGCTTGGTCTTATTTTCCAACTGCCCACTCCTGTGGCAGGAGCAGGTGGTGGCTGGGCAGATCTGTGGCCAGTGTTTGGCACAGCAGCTCCCAGAGCTGTGTCCATCCTTGCTGTGGGAAGCATCACTCTCACACCCTCATGTGCCCGTGGATTGGGACACCCTTGCTGGCTCCCCCTGCAGGGATGCACTTGATGTGTCTCGTTGGATCTCTCACTGTTGGATCATGCTGTGGGGTCCTGGGGTGCCCACAGAGACCCTTATGTTGTTTCATGAGGCTGTTTGTGCTTTCCAGCCCCTCCGGGAGTCTCTGCACAGGCAGAAGCTCAGCCTTACTTCCTCCAGCACCCTCCTGCTCCGTCCCTGGGGCTGCAGAGCTCCCCTGGCCCCTCCAGGAAATGTGCAGCTCTCCAGGCTCTCGCTTGGCAGCTGGTTCCTGTTCCCGCGATGGAACCCATGGGTTTGCATGGGGGATTTGGTATACCACTTCGAGGTGTTTTTACTTCCCAGAGCCCTCCAGAGCATCCCTGTTTCCCTGAGGGCTTCTCACTATTCCTCACACAAATCTCGGCTGCTTCAGTACAAGCCAGTCCCTCTTCCCTGAGAAAATATCCTGTAACCACCCAGGTGTTCCTCTGCTGTAGTTGAAGCATTTGGGGGTTTTCATGTTTCTCTTTGGGAGTTTCCCCTCCTTTGGAGATTCTGCTTTCATGAAGTTTTTGTCTCTACTTGCAAAGCGAATCCCATCTGCTTTATTTTGGATGTCTCCAAAGGGAACACTTTGCCACGTGATGAACAGGGAGGCAGAAAGTTACTTTTTTTATCTAATGGAAGAACCCAATGTCACAGAAATAACCCACCCTGGCTGACCAGATGGCCTTTCTCTCCTTTCCAAATTAAAGGCTGGAAAGCTGTGAAATGACCCAGCCACCCCTGGGAGCAGACCAAGAAGTTCCTGAAGTTTCACCCATCCCAGCAGAGGGAAGGGGAGGACAGATCTCTGTGGGTAAAGCAATGCTGGTTATGGCATCATGTTTTGGATGCTTCTGCCTGCGTCCACAGTGGGAGGGGACTGGGTGGGCTCTGAGGCCCTCTGACCCCCTCAGCAGCACAGACTCTCCTGGGTGGGCAGTGTGGGTGACCCGGGTGTTGAGCATCCCTGACCTATCCGTGGAATTGCAGCTGCCTCTGGGCAGCAACACCTCCCAGCCCCAAATTCCTGGCTTCAGAGCTGCAGCTGGATGAAGGAGACTTTTCTCCTATTTATTTTCTTTTGTCAGTCTTTAAACCCAGTTGCAAATGCTGCTGATAATTAGGGGCTCTCTTGCCATTTGGGTGAAGTGCTGAAGTGCAGCCTCCTGCTCCCAGCCAGATGCTCCCCAGCAAACCCATCCTAGAGGAGAGGCAAACTTCAGCTTAATTTTGATTCTTTCCTCATCCAACAAAAACCTCCCTATCTGAGGCAGCCTTGGAAATCTCTCCTTATTAAAAGATCTCCTTGAAATGCTTTGTAGCAGCCAAGGAGGGTGGTTATGAAACACAAAAAGCCTGCAGAAGATCTCATTAAAACAATGAATTACAACTAATTAGAATAAATCAGGCTAAATCATCTCCAGTGGGAAGGTAAAATAAGGTGTGAGTGAGTGGTTTTAATAAGGATGGTGCTAATCCCAAGCTCCCCTTTAAAATGATGGTGAGTCCTGCTGCGGCAATGATCCCGCTGCTGGGACCAGGGTGGAAAACAGACCTGGACAAAGAGGAAAGCGGAGCTGATGGGGTTTTGAATTGTGTCCCAGCCTGACCTGCCTGTCCCTAATTGCAGTGGGTTTGGGGGTAGCACAGCATCCACAGTAGCTCACAGAGATTGAGGCACTGGGTTTGCTCACTTTGTTTAATTTGTGATGCACAAAGTGGCTGTGGGATTTTGCTCCTCTCATATCACTTCATCATCGCAGCCACAGCAAAATGACTTCTCTGCATAATTAGCAGTGATATCATCGCAGCCGCCTTGGCTCCGAATAATTTCTCCTCCGGTCTCCAAAGAGCTGCTCAAAACAAGTGAGAGGGAGGGAGGTGTGGGTGGAGACAGCGGGATGAGTGGCCTGCCAGGGTTGGGCTGGATGGGGCTCTGAGCAATGGAAGGTGTTCCTGCCCATGGCAGGAGGTGGGAATGAGATGGTCTTCAACGTCCTTTCCCATCCAAACCTTTCTGTGGTCATTGACCAGAAGGTCTTTGAGCTGCCAAAGCAAAAGGTTGATGCTGAAGAGAGTGAATCTGCTGAAAGCACCTGGAAGGGGGCTCAGCTCTGTGGAACACAGAACCCAGAGCCAGCAGGGCACTGGTGCAGCAGTGAAGCAGCAGGGACAGCATGGTTTGAGCCTTCCTGGCTGCCACCTCCCTCCAAGGGATGAGCACTGCTGCCAGTGCTGGAGAAATGTATTGGTTTCATTAAGCTTAAACGATTAGCTCCAAGCCTTGATAATGATACTTAATGGAGCTAATATTTTTTTGGCGATTATGCTGTTGTATACCGTGTGTATATCATTAATAACCTTTAAACCTCCTTGCTTTCACTGTCACTAATGATGTTCAAGCCCTTCTTATGCCTAAGCCCAGTTAGCTGCCAATAGACTTTATCCCATGGAGGGTGCCTGGCTGTGCTGGGAGGCAGATGCTGATGTTTTGGGCAGGAGGATGTTTGGATTTGGTAGCAGGAGCCATGGGCTGGATCCTGCAGGGGGGTTAGTGAAGCCCTGGTTGGTGCAGGCAATGGTTGAAAGCCTTGGGATGGCTCTGCTCTGTTAAAAACCCCTTTCCCATTCCCATGCTGAGTTCTGCAGGAGGGTTAACACCAGTCAGGGCCTCCCCACATCTTGGGTTTTATCACCTCTTGGTGTGTGTAGGTGAGGGTGGTGAAGTCAAACACTCCTCACTCTTTTCCTCAGGGGGTGATGTCAGGTGCATCGAGGGCTGTTTTCTCAGGAAAGATGTACCTAAGCCCAGGACACGTTATTCCTCTGTGGTCCCCATGCTAGATGTGGCTAGGTGGAAGAAGGAATATCACTGCTGTCTCCAGACTCTCCCTGAACCCTTCTGTCACCCCTGGGAGGAGGAACCTGGCTTGGCTGCTTCTCTGCTCTTTCTCACCCAAGCCTCCTTCCCATCCTCCTGCAAGTTGATTAATCCACTAGGATTAACCTCTCTTTAACTCCTTGATTAGCTGCATTTTAAAACTCCATTTGTTTTCCTTTTACATCAAGCTGGAGCCAAAAAAAGAGGGCAATTTGCAGCAATACTGATTTAATGCAATTTCTGAAAATCAGGGCGAATGTCAGGAAGGCATGCTCAGCATTTCAACTCCTCCCAGTGACCTGCAAGGGGCTCCATCCTGCAGGAGCCAGATTTGGGAAGAGCACCACAGAACCAGCATCCACCTGAGTCCCCAGGGCTAGTTTCTGATGGTGTTGGTGCAAACCTGAAGGATGCATCCTGTGTTTCAAGGTGTCCTAGGGGCAACTGAGGTTCTTGTGAAGTGATGTGGGCTTTTTGGTCCCACAGGGACAACTTATTTCTCCGTTGGCAGTGTCCCTGATTTCCTGGAACTGTGCATGGCAGGAATTGCTTGAGACAGGGCTTCTTGCTCTAAGATGACACAGGATCATGGTTTAGATCCATCCAGGTTTGATTTGCCAGGTTTAGACCCGGTCCTGGGTTTACCAAACTCAAGTTTAGTCCATGCCCTAGGTGAGCTGCCAGACCCCTCCAAAATCTGAGGGTGTTTGATGACAAAAACTTTGATTGTCTGTGGCAAGGCTTTGGTTCAGTGTCAGCTCCAGCTTTTCCTATGGGGCCCTTCTCTGCCATGCAGGAGCAATGTGGGAAAAATCACTTATATCTTCAAATAAAAGCAAACCCACTGGATTTAGACCAAAATCTCTACTGTTCCCAAATGCCTGTCTTGCCCTTCCCAGTGTGTCCCAGTGGGAGAGAGTGACTCCTCCATCCTGGGACTGTCCTGTTGCTGAGGCTGGGGATGTGGGACACAGGCAGCAGTGGGGATGTGTTGGAATGAGCAGTGCTGTGGTAGTTCCATGGTGAGGGCTGTTTGGGGCTCCCCAAAACCCCAGCTCTGAGCCCCGTGGCTTCTCCCCGTGCAGGATATGCACAGGGAGGAGTGGGCAGTCACCCCGTCCCATCTCTGGCCAGGCACAGCTCATTCCCTGAATGAACTGGCTGCTCCAGAGTTGCTCCTGCTGTGTTTGTGTGATTAATTAAGCTCTAAGGTGACTGACACCAAACACCTCCTGGCCTGTGTTAACCCTTTGATTCAGTCTTGGGGCACTTCCTCTGGCTGTGAATCAGTGTTTGAGCTTGGATGCTTTTGGAGGTGGCTGGTAGGGCTGAGGCTCAGGGAGCTCAGCAAAGCTAAGGCTTAGAGCTGGGGCTTGGGGTGTCTCTCTCACCGAGAGGCTGGGAGTCTCCCCTGGGAACGGGGTGCTGAAGAAAATGCCTCCCCTCTCCTGTGAAGCTGGATTTTTGGGGCTGTCTGTCTGCACAGAGCAGCTTCCCCTGCAGTTGTTTGGGGCATCTAGGAAAGGCTGAGAGCAGCGGGGACATCACTAGACCCTTTCTCCTCTTCCAGATTCCCCACTTGCAGGATGTTTATCAGGACCTTTGAGATATCTCTAAGGTTTTGAAGCAGTTCAATGTTTTTCTAAGCTATTTTGGGGTGCATGAGTAGGAAATACACACCATGAACACATGTGCCTGTGTGCACCCACGTGCAACTGCCTGCAGCTCCAAGTGTTCGACCAAGCAGCTTCAGAGATCTGCAAGGGAAACTTCTTCCCAGTATTGAAGCAAAACAAGGCAAAACCAAGCAGAAATTGGTACAAAACCAAGCAGAAAGCTTTGCCTTGTGGGACTGCAGCTCCCAAAGCTGGGCCCCCCTGCATGGGTAGTGCTGGAACAAGGAAATTCTCTCAGGAGCTGTCTGGGAGCTGTCAAAATATATCATCAGTTGCTGCTGAGGTTTAAAAAGCTTCACGCCGATGCACAATTTAGGGGAAGCATCTTGCATTTCCATAGATGTACAACAAGATTTTCTGAAATTGCGGTGATATGAGAAAACGTCTTTTAAACTGGCACCCAGATGGCGGGAGGAAATTGTGCTATTTGAATTCTCTTCAGATAAATTGAAGCTAAAGGGATGTTAAACAGTTTATAGGTTTTTCCTTCCCCCCACTTCCACCACCTGCTACTGAAATGACATAAGAGGAGCCATCAAACAGTGAGATCCTTACAGCACATGGCTTGGGAAGTGGCTTCATCTGAGGGGCCCAAACACCCACAGATGCCAAACCCAGTAGGGTCAGGTCAGGGCTCCTTCACACCCTCTCCCTGGGAAGGTGCCTTTTGGGACAGGGATTTCTAGAGGGGTTGCCCAAACCCATTTCTAACAAAGGAGCCATAGGCAAACCTCAGGTGTCAGGGCTCATCAGCCTTGGGGGTTGCAGTGTGAGTGCAATGCCATGTCTGGAGCTGTATTTCTTCTTGGAAAGCCACCTCCTGCAGGATGCAGAGACCCTCAAATGCATGGAGGGAGCATTTGGCTATAAATCCCCCTAATTCCAGCCATGCCTAGAGCTGTTCTGTCTTAGGGATAGGCTCTCCATGCCTCTTCAAGGTGAGGTTTCAGAGTCTCTCCAGCAGCAGGCATTTCCCTTGCAGGTGCTTTTTGTTTGCCTGCTCCTTGGCATTCACAGGCGCAGAGCATTTTCACTCCTGAGCTAAATATGTTACTTTGTCTCATAGAGGCTGCCAGGCTTTAAAGCGCTGGCACCCTCACGGAAGCACCCGGAGGACAAATGCCAATGATTACATACCGTCCTTACTCAAGGAGGAAGAACTAGGCTTTACAGCTCCTTGTTTTTGTTTTGAAAGTAAAACGAGCCTGTTTACCTGGCTGTTTACTTAAGCTGGGTGAGTCACGGCCCAGGAAACGTGTGCAGGGTGGTTTGTCCCCTCGGACGTGTCCCACTTCCCAGGGACGGGCTCAGGGGACACTGTGAGCAATAGCAGCAAATATGGCAGCCTTGGCTGTGTTCCTCCCGGGGAAATGTGCTGGGGATGACAGGGGAGCAGTGCTGGCATTCCCAGGAGGCCTTTTCCTTATCCATCCCTGCCTCCCTGCTTGTGCTGTTGGGCACCAGTGGTGTGGGAAGCCTCGATGATGGGCAGCACCTGCACCCACATCTGGGCCAGAAGCTGCTGCTTTCAGCCCCATCCAGGCTGGTCCCCCCGGGGCAGTTGAGCCTTCAGCCCATCTCTGGGCAAGCTATTTTTACATACTCCTTTTAAAATTCTTTCCAGTGTTGTCGGATTCATCCCAGCAGATGGGTCCATCAGCAGGCAGGGTGGTGCTCCCCAGGGGTGGTGAGGTGGCTTTGTGCTTAACACCAAATGGAGGTCACTGGCAGGGCATGTGGTTGTGGTTTTTAGAGCGCTTCCCAGCTGGGATCTGGCTTAAATTTTGGGAGAAGAGATCCTGGGCAAAATCCCAGCAGCTTTTTCAAAGGGCTGAGCCTGCAAGGAGCACCTGCTCATCACCAGCGTGGGCTTCCCAACTCCCAGCAGAGCTGCAGAAACCACGGGGGCTGGAATGGGGTATTTTTAAACAACCTTGGCCGGGCAGGCTCTGCCGGAGTGCGCTGTCTTTTCCTGTTATCTCTTACTGCAATTATTGATTTGGAGTGATTTGGAGACAGCTGTCCTGTGGCTGAGCTCCCCGTGGCTGAGTGGTCTGCAACTCGCAGCCATGCTGCTGGCAGGACACAGCGCTGCCTCGTTTATCACAGTGTGGGATGCTCATCAAATATCCCAATCTTTGCTCCAAGTTGCTCCCAACGCCAGGTTATTTTGGAGGGGGATTGGAGTGTTATCTATTATACCCACAAACGCAGATAATAATAATCATACCATGTGGTGGAGCGTTGTTAATGCAGCGAGGCTTTCACTTGTCACCAAGAATGCTGCCTATATAAAGAGAATCACAACAAGTCTGGCAGCAGCTAGCCTGAGCACAGCCCAGTGAGGATGTTCTGTGCTGCTCAGCTCTACTCCCTGGCTGGTGCAGCCCCGATGCAGCAATGTCCTGGCGTGCTGTGGCTTGTAGGGACACTGAGAGCATGGCCCCAGGGCTCAGGAGTCGTCTTGTTTTGGCAGAGATGCTTCCCTGAGCCAGGCTGAGCCTGCCCTGGCCGCCTGCCTGCCTTGCTGTGTGAGCTCACTCCCTCCTGAATCCATATGCTGCTTAGAGGGTGGTGTTGCCCAATGGATCCCAAATTTGGGGATCAGTGGATACTATGGATCCCATGGGATGTGTGGGGAGAGCAACAGTTGTGTGAGCCCCTCGCCTGCTCACCCCATGGGATGGGCAGATGCTACATCACTCCCACACCTGGGCACAGCTGAGCTCCCAGAGCAGGCAGCATCAGCTTGTAGCTGGAGGCACTGGGTGCTTATCTTTCTCCTCCCTTTTTCCCTTAAAAAAGGTATTTCAAACATGAAAGTAATGTGAAGACAGTCACACATCTGGAAATGTGTCACGAATGAAATAAGGATATGGGAGGGTTTCTACAGGAATTCATCTCCGCTGTAGCTGCCATAAACTTCTTAAGAACATAAAAGTCTCACTTTTTTTCCCCCCTTGAACACATACCCAGTGCCTGTTTCCCCCAGCTGCAGGCCCTGTGCATGAGCAGAGAGAATGTTCTCTGCATCCACACTGAGAGCAATGACGAACCCCCCACAAGCCTCAATAACTCCAGCATTTTCTGTTCATAATGGAATGGGGAACAGGGAGCTCTGTGGAATTGAAATGTCTTTCTCAAATCATCAGGTTATTTTTATGCGCATCAATACTTTCTCATGTGTGTGTAAATACCTCCCCCATACACGTAGCTTTATCTCGAGGAGTGAAATAAAAATAGCTGGAGATTGAAAGGAAAGCGGGTGAGGAGGTGGTTGCGCTTTTGGGAAGAATCTCTTTCAAGGTTCGGAAACAGCGAAGTCATGGAGATAACACAATCTGATGAAACCCCAGCCTCCCTGGGCCTGGCAGGAATGGTGTTAATGGAAGAGCTCTTAATGACTTTCCTTCTCTGTTTCCGTTTATCTGAGCCCATGGCGCAGGCTCAGTGTTGCACTGGGGGAAGTTTTGAGCAGCTCCAAGGAGCTGGCTCTGTGCCTACCGGAAATTGCTGCTCAGTGGCTTGAATAAATGCTCCCCATCCCACAGATGCTGGGATGGCACAGAGCAATCACCTGTCTCTCTGGGTCCCTGGCAGTGCCCACTTTGCACGGTTGCTTTCCCTTGCCAGTTCCTGGTCCTGCTTGTTCCCAACTTCCCTCCTCTGCAAGCCAGGGCCGGGCCAGTCGCAGGGGGAGATGGTGTTTTACCCCGGAGGAGTAGAGGGATGTGCTGCAGCTTGATGCAGATGATCTATAGGCTCTTATTTCATTTCCCCCAACCTTCCTGGTAGGACAGTAGCAAAGGGATTTCTGAGAGCTCAAGCTCTGCAAAGTGGGGAGGAAATTTCCCTAGGGAGTGTAAATGAGGAGGGTTATATGATCTGGCAAAGCTGGTGCTCTGTGTGCCCTGGCTTAGTATCATTTATGGTCATTGCTTTTCTTATTTTTTAATGACAACAAAAGGAGGAGTAGGAAATACCCTGCTGTGGGAAGCTGCATAGCTGGATGGTGGCGTGCAGGGGACATGGTGACCCTCAGCACCAAGTGTTTCTGGAGGGACAGGATGCATCCAGCACCTGTCACAGCATCAGAGCTCAAACTGCACCAGCTGAAATTTGGCTGGAGCAGAAATAAAACCATCAGGTCTAATAATACCTGGGTACAGCTCCAGAGAGCCTCTGCCAGCTGCTGCAGTGTC
Organism: Daphoenositta chrysoptera; assembly: GCA_013397915.1. Lineage (NCBI taxonomy): Eukaryota > Metazoa > Chordata > Aves > Passeriformes > Daphoenositta > Daphoenositta chrysoptera. Next base: position 58,251 of record VZRO01005852.1, on the reverse strand, counting down.
ATGAGTCACCGAGGCACAGCGTTGTGCAGTCACAGTTCCTTCCCAGTTGCCCGGGTCCCACAGGTCCCCTCTCCCAGCCAGTCCCTCAGGGGCTTCAGAGGGTTTAGAGGAACCCAGCTCAGCTCAGGCAACTCCTCTTCCTTGTCCACTTTGGGAAGGAGCTGGGAGGATTTCCAAATACCTCTGCTTGGCAGCCAATCCCACCATTCTGGTAATGCACTAGAAGTCAGTCTGGAGAAAGTTCAAGGCTTATATCCCTACAAACTTTATTTCTTGTCCCCCTCCCTCTGCACAGCATCTCCTGGCTGCTGACAATGCCCAGTCTGGTAATTTCCAGTGATGCCAGTGCTGGATGCAGGTGGGAGATGTGTTGAGAAGGGATTACTCAATTATCACTTTTTTCCTGTAAACTTCCCAGCACCTACGATGTCCCCACAGTGACCTGCCATGGTTGGCACAGGGGCTTGGGCTACCCCCACATATCTGTGCTCCTGGTGCTCCTTGCACAAGCCTGTGCACCAGGCAGGTCACAGGTAATGCCTGGCAAAGGCACGTGGTGTCCAAAGCCAGCTCCAAGGGGTTGGCAATGTCGCATGAACTTCTTGCTGAGTGAGTTCCTGGCATTCACGGGGGTGGGACAGCACTGTGAGGGACAGCGTGGCCTTTGGTAGCAGAGCGTTGTCCTGCTCCATGTTTTGGGCACGGATTTGCTCCATGCACTGAATGCCAGAGATGCTCTGATGGTTGGGACCAGGGTACATGAGACCTTGGCCAAGCCCCAGGGTGCAGTTTCACTGGTGGGCAATCCCCATCAGTGATCTGAGCCACTCCTGCTGTAGCAAAGCTGTTGGCAGTGATGCATATATGACTTAGGTCAAAGTTACAAAGTGTTTCTATAACTTAGGTTATAAGACATGTATGTAACCTGATATGGATATAGCCCCAATCATGACTTTTTATCAATATAACCTGAAGCATAACTTTCTATACTTATATAGCCTAAATCATAGCTTTTACTTATGTAGCCTGAATCATAACTTTTATACCTATAATCTGATACTTATATAACCTGAATCATAACTTTTGATACCTATATAACCTGATATAAATAACTTTTTATACAATGTAATGGGTAGTATATGGTTAATTAGTTGCTTAAATGCTGAATAGACAAAAAGAGAGAAAAAGATTCACCAGGTGTGTGGCTTCAGAGATAGATAAAGGTAGTACTAATGAGAAGTTGGCATGTGCAGAGCCAATTAGCCACAAAGCAAAGAATTTAGACCGGGTAAGACCAGAGAGACCAAGGAGCACCATAACTACACATGCTCCAAAGCCAAAGTTGAGAAGTTCAAGTGCAAAGAAGACTTTAGAAGCCTTCATCGAAGACCCCTGAATTCGGGGAGCACAGGCACAGTGAGAAGAAATTACCTAATAACCATGAGATCATACTATGTAAATTAGTTCCGGTGTGTATGTGATGATGCTGTAATGACATAGCAATAATAAGTATAATTTACTGTATAAATATACCACAACACTTGACAAAGGTGGGTGAGCTAGGAGGAAAAATCCCCTTATCACCAGCGCTGAAATAAACAAATACCTGCTCTATAGACATCGGTCTATGGGGATTTATTTCCAGCCTATCTTTCGGGCATCAGCAGCACAAACTGAAGCCATTTGGGTATTTTTCCCTGCAAAACCCACTTTGTCAGCAGCCCCTCTCTCTTCCGCACCCACGTTGCAGAAGACACTTCTCACTTAAGTGGCATGTGCCCACCACTCCTCTGAGTCACGTCTGTTAGCAGGGAGCTCTTAATTCTTCAGGTTTTTTCATGTACAAGTGTCTTTGGAAAAGGACATTAAATAAAACATTTGACTGAGCTCCCAGTGGTGACTAATTCCCATGGTACGCCCCATTCCAGCGTTAACTCTGCTGAGCTCATTGCAGGCTGGGGATTGCAAAGGGATCCTTGCAGGCGGAGGAGCAAAAGAAAAGCCGGGTGTTGCAAGAAAACAGCTTGAAAGGGGCAGATGGGAGTGGTGGCACGGTGGGGGTGGACCCCAGGGTGCTCCCTCCAGGTGCCGCATTCCCTGGAGAGCATGTCCGTGTGAGCTGTACCTTAGTCCAATGCAGGGGTACAGCCCAAAGCTCAGGGCATAGGAAAATCTAATACTCGTGCCCAAAATTGGCTGGAAAGCTTTGACGAGGGGGGAAATCTGACAATGGTTTGGGTTGAAAGGGAATATAAAGATTATTGAGTTCAAAGCCCCCTGACATGGGCAGGGACACCGTCCACTAGACCAGGTTGCTCTAAGCCCCTCCAAACCAACCTTGGGACACTTCCAGGGATGGGGCATCCACAGCAACCTGAAAAAAATCCCTCTCCATGGAAGAGATTACATTAAACAGCACTGGGTTTAGTGGTGGACATGGTAGTGCTGGATTAATTGTTAGACTCGATGATCTTACAGGTCTTTTCCAACCGGAGTTGTTCTGTGATTCTGTGATCTCCTCGGGGCCAATGCTGGGTGGCTCTGGATGGCTCTGCACAGCTGTGCAGGCCACCACCAAAAAACAACCCTGTCTTTATTTGCTGCTTGGGTCCCTGCTGAAAGCACGACCCTGCTGGGGACTTCCGCAAGGTGAAGCAACGTTTCCCCCAGCTTTGCTCTCTCCCTGTTCACCTGGAGACCCCGGGGAGCTGCAGAGCAGGATCAGCCTGTGAGCGCCGCAACTAAATGGCTTCAGGACGGGGCAGAACTAATTAGAGCCTCTACAAAATGTCATCTCTTTCCACAGATGGGAAGCTGCTTCCCCTCTGTCTGCCTCCTTCAGGTAATTAGTTATCTAGGAGGTTGCATTTGCATTCCCCTCTTTGTGAAGTACCCTTTTGTTAACTACTTTTCATATACTTTTATGAAGTCAGCTGCTGAAACAGGCTCATTTATCTCACCAGCAACAGGCTGAGAGGCTTGCCCAGAGCTCTGTGCCAGATGCTGGGATTGGAAAATAATGTTTAGCTTGTCTGGTGTTTGGAAAGAAGACAGAAGCTCCAGGGCTGTGAGAAAAAAGTATCAGGCTGCTAAAGCCAAGGGCTGGATCTTGACAACTTCTATAAAAATATTCAATCTGTTGCTTTTGGGCAGCTTGCAGGAGCCAGGGAGGATGGTGGTGTGCCAGCCATGGGCTTGGATATCTCCACTGTCATCTAATGGGAGCAGGGTGTGAGCATCCAAATTTCTCAAGATTTATGTGCTGCATCCCTTCTCCAGCAGTGCTGAGTGTGAATGTGTCCCCCCAGGAGCCCTCCTTCCCACAGGGAGCTGAGGGACACCTCAAAGCTGCTCCACACACTTATCCTCCATTAGCAAAACCATGAGCAACAGCATCATAAATCGATTCCTGTTGTTATTGTTAGAAAATGTTTGCAAAAATCAATGTTTCCTCTGTAACATAAACAATCCTTGAAGTCCTGCACTGGTGCAGGAGGGGCATGGCTGGGTGGGTTTGGCTGCTCTGAGGCATTTTCCAGGGATCCCAAGGGATGTAATGTTGCAAAAAAGGGAATTCTGCCATGAGTTCAGCTATCCTTCCAATCCAGGAGAGGGTTTTTTTGGCAATGAGCAACCATACCTTTCAACTGAAACTTTGAAAATGCAGAGCACGGCTTGACTACCGGGGAGGGAGAGCGGAAATAAAGCCCAAAATACGTAAATCTCTTTATTTTCTGCACCAGTGGATTTGTATTAGCCTGTTAGTTGTTGGTTCTGGAGGTATCAGCTGGGATGCAACTATTACACATCCAAACTGTCACAAATGGAACCATCTCTCTGAGAGACAAAGGGTAATTTATTGAGAAAAGGTGTCATTTAGGTGGAAGGATGGAAGGGAGACAGTCACTGTGGAACTGCCAAAAGAGAATACCAGATCCGCTGATAGGCAGGCAACAGCTTTGAATTTCCAAGGCTGCCCTTGAGGGATAAGAAAATAAAAGCTAAGGACAAGAAAAAGTCTTAAATACAGTGACAGCAGAAACCTGAAGGATCATAGTGGAAAAATGGGACTTTCTCCTCTAACAAAAACTGTGAAAAAGATAGGAACGTAATTTGTAAAGGCTGTTAAATTGCTGCCAAAATTGTAAGCTGGATGGAGAAATGACACAGAAGGAAAAAAAGAAACAAATGCAGACCTGTTGTTACTGAAGTATTGCTCAAAAATGGGACTAGAGATGAAGGGGGTGGAGGAGAAATGGAGCTGAGGAAGGGAAGAGCTGGGAGATCCCACCTGGCTCAGCTCCGTGAGCCTCCGCGGGCTGCAGGAGGAAAATGTGGGAGTGTCTCCAAAAACATAAACCTATAAATCCATCTTTTGGGATCTTTTTTGTTTGTTTCTGAGTAATACACCCCCCTGTGTCTCCGAGGGAGCTCATTTCTGTGGAAATGGCACTAAGGAGCCAGGCACAGGCATGTGCTCCTCTCTGAGCTCAGTGCTCCAGAGGGAACCCTGTGCCAGGAAGGAGTTTGCAGAGTGGGCTCCCCATGGACAAATTTTGGGAGAAACAAATTGCAAAGAGCCTGGAGAAAGACATGATGATCTGTGCAAGAGCCTTGCCCCAAGGCATGCAGGCTGCCCTTGGGGTGCAGGTGCCATTGGGATGGGGGACAAACTGCAGGAAGAGAGACCAGGGGGGACAGGGAGTGTCCAGCCTCAGGAGGACACATCCCCTCCATCCCCTCTGTGCCCTTCCTGGCCCCCAGGCTCCTGAGCAGCCTGAGCCAAAGGGCGCTTAAGTTGTTTTAAAGCCATTAAAAAAGGGACCTGCTGGGGAAGCATAGTGAGTTTTGGGCACAATTCCAGAGGGTGACAGCATTGATGACTGCAGGGTGTGGGTGTGGGATAGCTCCTATATGCCCACCCAGTCCTCTGCAGCTCCTGCATTGACTCACAGGCCCAGGGGGTGCAGGGGTGATGTGTCTCAGCTGGGTCCCCCCTCTCCAGGAGCCAGAGCCCCAGCAGGTTCCACCCTGCTGCAGACAAAGGTTGTCCGAGCTGAAATCCCAGTTCTGGATGAGATGTCGTCATTGTCAGGGTTGTGGGGATTGGGATGACTGAGAGATGTTAGAGAGATGATTTATTGCAGAATCAGTCTCATTTTTATTGGAGGGTGAGACAGGAGAGATGTTGTGAACAACATCTCGAATATCAAAAGTAGCAACAGTTACAGGAGCAATGGCAGTATCAGCAGTAGCGGCCACAGCTGCAGCAGGTGCAGATGCAGCAGAGGCCGAGCCGAAGTAGTAGTAGCAGTGATACTTTTTTGTTACAATGCCTTATATACTATTTTTAACCAATAAGGAAATGCCACAAAGCTCGTTAGCATACTTGTACCAATCATTATTGTACATGGTTCTACTGCAATGCGTATTTTTTTAAACAATCATCATATTGCTATTAAGGCCTATCGCACAGGCTTATATCTTAACTTTCTAATAAACTCTACTATAAAGTTTATTGCTAAACTTAAAATTCTTTACTCTTTTACTTATCATAATCCTTTTTTGCATAAAACATGTTTCTACTTACTAAAAATATATTTCTACCTTTATAAAGCATATTTCTTTTAAAACTACAAAACTACATTCTTGCTTCAAACTGCAAAAACTTCTAACTCAGCCAGCTTTCACCAAGGTGTCAAATCGAAACATGTATCCATTGCTATTTCTTCAAGCCCAATGCTGTTTATGTTCTCTGTCAGCACCTGCAAGCTTTCTGTAACTCCATTTCCCACAATCATTTGTATTAGGGGATTCATTGAAACCAGTTCTTTCTCCAGTATTTCAGTTGAAATCATCCCTGTATGCCCACCTCCAGAATCAGCAGGTGCTCAGAGGGTCATTGTTACCAAATTGTGATATTTCTCGTGGCTGTCTCAAACATTGGGGGCTGGAATATTTCCTTTCAGCTGGAAACATCTATGATTAAAGTTCATCCAATGAGAAAAGTAGCAGAAATTGCATTTCCAGCTTCCCAGTTTAGTAGGTCAGTGGGTGAGCACCTCTGGCCTCGACCACTGCGTGCCTGAGAAGTTTTTCCTGAAAAGAAAAGCAGAGCAATGCATGAGGTTTGAGAGTAAAAATCAGCCTGTACAAAATATAAGGCCAGAAAAGAAAATAAGGTGGGGGGAATCTGCTCAGCTGCAAATGCCCTCTGCTTTCTCCTGCAGCCTCTGGAGCCCCACAACTCCACTGTGGCTCCCCAATTCTCCTGTCTGGTCCCATCCCTCTAAATCAGAATTTGAAATAGCAAAGAAGAGTAGGACAGATTAAAATGCAAGGAAATGATTGCAAGGGTGATTTTTTCGGGGCTGAGAGGAAAGACAGGGAGGGGGGAGGGAGGAGATGTTTCCAGATACCTTGTCTCTTTAGAGAACTCAAAAGGATTCAGATTGTTGGAGTGATCTTGACAGGCTAAAAACCCAATCTACTGGAAATCATATACCTCAAATAATGTGCTATTGCTGCTGATCAGCCCTGTATTTTAGGGCTGAATAGGTACAGTACTAAATTCATCTTGAGTTTTCATTTGCACCAGTTACAGCCTGTTTGACAAGGTTTAAGTGGAGTTTAAAGGGCTTTTACTGAAAACAGTTGTGGGAGGAGTGAGGTTTGATGGGTTTTCTCAAGGGCTGAGCAGTACCAGGGGCTGGGGAGGCTGGGGTTGCTCTATCCTGTACCCCATGCTGCCACATGGGAGAGTAGCCAAGGATTATATCTAATGAATTAGAATACTGATTAATATTGCCCTTACTGTTATAATGACATTCAGGTCTTCTCTTTCCCAGTGCTTTAACTGCTGGGCTCTCCATCAGTGTTGTGAAGTTACGAAGTTCTGTTGATCTAAAGGCAAAACACATTTATGGCCATGTCCCTTGGCCACAGCTCTGGTATCCCTCAGCAGGGGGACACCCCAGCTTGACCCTCAGCTGAAAGAAAGGTGAAAAAATCCTTCTCCAGTGGCGACCTTCATGCTTGGAGAAACCAGCTGCTGCCTCCTGGTGTCCCCCAGTGTGGGTTTTGCAGGAGGAACCCCCTTGCAGCTCTGCCCTGGGGCACAGGGCACCTCGTGTGGGGTACAGGAAGAAGTCAGAGCTGATTCTAGCACAGCTGCCAAGTTGGGTTTATTAGTTCCTTCCTTATCTTGTGAGTTCTGCCAGATGGCCCATAAATTCTGCATTCTTTGTGTCCACTATCAGTGGGCATCCATTTTCCCCAAGCTTTGTTAACCTTCCCCTAAGCCTGAGATCACTGAAACATGTAAAGCCCTAAACTTAACAAGGCAATTCTACCAACTAGTAATTTGGGGGGGTTTCAATGCATGAGCTTGGTGATTAGCTGCTATCTGTTGATTAGGATTGAAAATATACAGTTATCAAACATCAAAAGCATCCTTTCCCAAGAAAATTTTTACATATTCCACATTTTGCCACAGCCCCATGACCCTTGGCAAGTCTGTGGCCACTTGTGCTTGTGCATGGCCCCCTTTGCCCCAGGAGGGGATGAGGAAACTTCACCCCAGTCCCTGGAATTTGGGTGGTGGGAGGCCCTTGGCGTGAGGGCTGCAGGCAGGGGAGGTGTTGCTGCAGTTGGAAATAGATACAAATATGTTTTATTTGACAAATAAATTCAAAGGAGGTGGTCTGGCTGGTCCCCACGAGGCTGGTTAAGTTTAAGGCATCCTGGCTTCTCAGGATTTGTTTCTATTTTTGAGGGGCTGCTGAGAGTTATGATACCTCCTGTAGTGTTAATTAGCTGCAGATCCTTCTGCCAGGCTACCCTTTAGAAAATTAAACTTTCTTGCTTCAGAGTTTGGGCTGTGTGTGTTTTCATAACTGGGAAACAACTGGCTTTAATAACTTAGGGAATAAAAACCACCAAGGCTTCTGTTCTGGAACAATGCCAGTACTAGATGCATTTAAAAATTGTAGACTCAAGGCACCTGTGATAGCAAATGCAGGTGGGAACAGCAAACTCGAGGCACCTGTGGTACCAGATTGAGTTGGGAATGGCAAAATAAAGGTGCCAGCAGCCACTAAAGTGCTGAATCTTTGAGAGTTTGTGCCTGTTCAGGCTTTTTTTGGCCCTGCTCAGGAGGAAGGCAAGGTCTTGGCCTGGAGCAGCAAACTTCCAAGGGAGCAGGTTCTGGGAAAATTACCATATGGAGGGAAAAATAATTCATTCAGAGGTGCTTCAACCCCCTGGGAAGTCTTATCAGGAGGTTGGAGAGATTCTCCACACGGATCCAAGGAAACTCATCTCTGCTCCTTGGGGCAGCCTGTGCAGGTGTGCCCAGTTTTCCTAGTTCCCTTTTAAAGTAGGAGAGACTTCTTCGAAGTAAGCTCTTGTTTCTAGGGAAAAGAAATCATTATTTCTGCTTAAATAAATGCTGGAAACAATCTTCCATGCCTTCCTGTGGATAATCACAGGAAACGTATCACAGGATACAATATTTGGTGGTGGTACAGAGTGTTTGTAAATACAGCAGGACTGTTTTGATAGGTCCATTGTGGCTTGGGAATTGGCTCTTTGAAACTGATCTTTAAAGTTCTTAATGAGAGCACTTAAAATGGAGCAGGGACAGTTGCAGGCTGAGTGAAAAGGAAAATGTGAGGTTAAGGAGGATGCACTTAAGCGAGAATACTCAGGGAAAGGTAGCAAGTCTTGAAAGTGGAAGGAAAGGAATTGTAGTGAGGGTTTGAGGGTAAAGAATGGATTAAGCAGGAATAATAAATGCTGGTAGCTGAGGGGTGGGTAAACAGCTTAAAAGCTGCGCAAAAGAATGGTATAAAAGTAAAGATTTTGCAATACAGCTTAGATAAGTATGGATGGCTTCAGAGATGGTGGATTAACTGTTTTACACTTCGTTTCACCTCTGTGTTTGGGTTTCAGGAAGGTGTCAGGCGACCAGCCAGGACTCTCTGTGATAAAACCTACACAAACAGCAAACTGATTATCTTCTGGTCTCCTCAGTCCTGCAATACACACTGACTTTGTGAGTGTTGCACTGTCTCAAGTCACTTCCAAGTCAATCTTGACTCACAAACCACAAGGACAAGAGCTGTGTCACTGATCTCGAGAAAAGCTTGCAGTGTTTTGCTGCTTGTTTTCTTTTCCTCAGTGCTGTTGGCTCATGTACAGAAAGCTGAGGCTCTCTGATGTGTCTGGGCTAGTTTGTACTGAGCAATTTTCCCTGGAAAAGCTGACTGGAGTCTCTGCAGCCCCCTTGTGCCATCAGTCCTGGCTCCAGACAACGGGTGCATTCTCTTCATTTTTATATTCCACCTGAAGCAGCATTTCGCTGCCTGTCCAAATCCAGCAAGTGTTTCCAGTGTTCCTGTCCCTTAAATTCTAAAACATCTTTTCTGCTGACTATTAGAAGTTGTTTTCAAGAATTTTTTAGTGCAAATATGCCCTTTTAAATTCTGATAATCTTGAAAATACTGGTTAATTGGTAGTGATTATTGTTTTGGTATTGAAAAATGATGTCAGGGTTTGACCCATAAGGGTGCTCTGAAACCCAGTTGGAACTTGGCTGTTTAACTTGACCAAATTAAAATTACACAATTGAAATAGAAAATAAACTATGTAGATTACTCAATGTGTGGTTGTGGCTTATGCTTGAGGTTCATGAAGCAATCAGAGATGAATGGTCTCTCCTGCTGTTCCTTTTTGTGCAGAGCATGGCTGAAAGCACTGCATAGTGTTGGAAATCTCAGACTGATTATTCTTTTCTCTTTTACTAATAGGTTACTGAGTTGAAAAAAAAAAAAAAAAGAAGAAAAGGGAAAAAAAGGAATCTGACCTGTCCTCTGCTTCCCTCCATCCCCACAATCCAGGGAAGGCTCACACATCAGGTCTCGCTATTTAGGCTGTCAGTGTTCTCTGCAGAAATATTTGTTTGTAGGTTTTTTTAGAAATTCTAGAACAGAAAAGTGTTTTAATAGCCCAAGATTAAAAATACTTTGCTTTACCTGTATTTTTGCCTTATGTTGTCAATTTGCTCCATTCCTACCCACACTGAGCAGTCCCCATAATATTTTGAATATCTGAGAAGACTATAGGTGCTGGATATGTCTAATTATAGGTGTCTGACAGCATAACATTCCTGGTAGAAAAATCATGATCTCTGATTAATGCATTTGCACTCATCTCTGCCTTCTGAGTTAGTGTTTTCTTCAGCCACAAGTACAGCTGATGATTTGCAGTCATGAATGACAGGAAAATTTGTAAACAACAAGAAGATGATAAAAGCTCTGTGAATTCAACAGGGCTGGAGTATGTTAGTATCTGCTGGCAAATGCTGCTTTCTAAACTGATATTATTTTAAAAAATAGATTTTAAGAGCTAAAACCATTTGAGGGAGTGTGGATGGTTTCAAAAAATAATATGGCCATAAGGCATTATATGGAATAATTGCATGTTTAGGATGCTTTTTAATATACTTGATGGCAACAAATGTGTTCAGACAAGTTGTATGTTCATGGATGTTTTTTGTATCTTTGTTAAGTAAATTTGGTGTCAGGAAACAGAGAGTTGATATTTGAATATTCTCACTGCCACACTGGAAGCTGTTGTTTTGTAGTCCCTTGCAAATGTGGTGGCTGTCTTACAGGGAAAACACTTAGTTGTGCCAGCACAGTGGAAGAATTGCATTCCACTGCAACACACTGGAACAAAATAAACCTGGTCCAACCCACTGGCAATGCCAGTGAGGGACACGGGAAGCTCAGGGTGTGTAACAGCTGTGTTTGAAAAACCAACCAAACAACAAAAACCTCCCCAAACTCCACCAAAAAAAGAAAAAAAGAAAAAAATCCTCCAACCCCACCCCTGTACAGCAGTATCCAAGCAGAATGGAGTGGCCAAGTGGCCATTTTTCACAATGATTTGGCATTTGTGACCTTCATGGCTTTAGATTGCCTGTTATCCCATGTGGTGGCTTTTCTACATCTGCTCCCTGCCACTCTGCTCTCCCGGAGAAGCCTGGGGAGTCAGACAGACCAGGTTTTTTTAACCAGAACTGATACCCCAGGCATCTTCCCAGTGGATTTCAGGTTCTTGTATTTTCCAAACCTTGTTGGGGAGGGAACTCCCTGCAGGGCTGCCTGGTTCTGTGTTGGGTTAATATCAGCTGACGTCAGCCCATGTGAGATGGAGCCCTTCAACCCTCTGTTACAGATCGCTGGAAGTTACTTGGTTCAGTCTGAATTTTGTTCCCCTCTACCTCAAAGATCGGGTGTACATTGCAGACACCAGAGATTCATTGGAAGTCACAGAATGTAGCTCTCCAGACTGTATTTTTGATTTCCTAAGTGTTCAGAACAATGTGTTAAAGGTCTCTCTCTTATTCCATAATGTAGCAGTGCACTGTGTTGTCAGTCACCTTTTATCATGGCTAGATAGATTCTTCCCCTTAATTGCCATGACAAATTCATTTGCAAAACCTCTGAGGTGGATTGTTGACTTTTTGCATGGAAGGAAGGTGGCCTTTCTGACCAAGCACTAAAAACAATTCGAGTCCACAAAATCTTGAGTGTTATTAGTGTCAAAGCCAGCTCTGTACTTGTCATAATATTCTGTTCTGTAAGTCTGTGCTTTGGGTAAATGGGTCACTAGATAAGATTGACAACAGCCTCAGCAATGAAAGGTTTTAAGCTGGAAACTGGATGAGAAAGCAGAGCAATTTCTTTCAAGAGAAATTACACTGATGTTATTTGTTATTGCTGCAGTTAGAGATCTGTCCATGTTTCCAATTTATAACCTTGCTTTCTAGAAGACTAAAAACATGTATTTTGAGGCAGAACTTTTAATGCAAAGACCTTTTTTTTCCTGTCACCTCTCTTATGTGAAGGTTAGTCGTAATTTCTTACTGCTCTGGGAACAGCAGGAGAACGGTGGTGGTGGATAGTCTTCCCATGTTCTCCAAAGAAACTGGTCTGGCCAGACTACACTGGTGTGGTGACATTCCTAATCCTTTCTAAATTGAGAACCAATATGTCGCTGATCAGCACAGGTCTCTTGCCTGTATCTGGGAAGTGCCTAAGTCATTTAATAAACAAAAAAACCCCACTTCAGCTTCAGACATACCTTAAAACTTCCTATTCAAAGAACATGAAATTTCAACAAAATGCTATTGAGAAAGGATAACCCAGTATTTCTTTCCATAAACTACTCAACTGTTCTTGGAAGGGAAAAGGCACAAAGTACTTTCTAGAGTATTTTTCTGTGTTAGCTATATGAGGTAGATCCAAATATGGTGAGATGTTCAGATTCAAGTACCTATTGGGGTATTTTGGTAGCTTGTTGACAGGTGAAATTTGGCCCTTCCCCATCTTTCCACTGCTTCCTAGAGGTGGTCTCAAAATCTTCATTGATAAACTCTTGAGTATCTTTTTAACAATTAAAAAACCGCATATTTTCAGCGTGGAAGTGACAATTTTGAGATGTGCTTTGTTTGCATGGGTTAATTTAGATTTGATTTAAGGCTGTTTGTCTGGGTTTTTTGTTTTCCTGCTATACTATTTTGCCAGGCTCCTCACATGGCAATCTGTGAGCTCAAGAGTTCCAGTGTTACTATGGGCTGGTGTTTTGGACAGAATGAAGGGAACAAGACAAAACAGGGAGTGTTCAGAAGAGATTGTAGCAGTGAGAGTAATTCTTTCAGCTTCCCCAGCCATCCAAGTTTATCTTGTTTGTCCGTGTGCATTTCTGATGAAGAATTGGGAATGAAGAAAAAGAACTTGGGCATAATTTTGTGGGGTCTCTTTTTTTGGTTTGAAGCTCTGGCTGCTGCATGTGCCCCCCATGTAGACCAGTGTGAAAACTAAAAGCATCTGCAAAACAGATTGATTTTTACCCCACAATTGTGTTGTGGCTTGCGCAGTCTTGCAGAGCATGAACAAAATAAATTTCCTGAATGTAAGAAAAGTCAGTAGTTGGAAAACTGCTCTTTGTCAATTGTCTGCAGTTTCTCACCTTGCTGTTGCCTAAACCTGTTAGTGATGGTGGGTTTGGAGTATGTAAAACAAAAAAAGCAGGTGCAAGCTCACTGGCACTGTGTGTGGTTACAAATTCAGAGCTGGTGGTGTTACACTGAAGAAAAGACTCTTACTGCTTGTACAGTGAAAGGGTGCATTGTTTGGTGCCTCTGAGAGACCTGGAACGTCAGAAAGACTTTGTCATGGTGTGTGATGCCTCCCTCTGAAAGCTCTGCCGTGCAGTGGGGACACAGGTATGCCTGACTAAGGTTTCCATGGAGATTTCTTGTCCCTCGTTACCATGAGTGGATTTTGTAGATAGTTCTTCTTTGCCTAACCTTCTCTACTTTCCTTTTCTGCTTTGTTTGGTTTTGTTTTGAGGGGGGGCAAAAGGATGTTGTGGTTTTTCTTATTGTTTGGGGTTTGTTTCTTTCGTTTTTGGGGTTTTTTTCCCTTTTGGTGTTAGCAAGTTGGGAGCTGTTTGGTTTTTTTCCTTTCTGGAGTGAAGGGTGTCTTGGGGTGACCTCGAACCGGCCCAAGGGAGAGGGGAGCAGCTGTTCTGCTCAGTGTTTTGTGGGACGGATGAGCTATGGGTTTTGCACCAATGGCTTTTCCTACAAGCTCCATCTATAACTTGTGTGCCAGCTGGTAGCTCCAGGTAGGACAGGATTCACGTACAATCTCCATTTGAGGTGATGTCTCTACTTCACTTCTCTCGATGAAGATTGATGTGCACTTCCAGCTTTAAACAAGCCGGTGGGGACCCTGGCTGTACATGTTTGATGGGGAATGTAATTTCCAGCACACAGAATGAGTTGCTCAAGTGTTATTTTCAACTGTCTCATATCGCCTTTAACCATATTAGCAAGGGTAACACTACACTACTTTTCTAAAATAGCAAAAGATGCATTTCCTATTGCAGAAGGTGAACTAGGAGGGGTTTTCTTTGGAAATAAACAGTCTAATGGCCTGGGCTCCCTCTCATACATGACTTTCTTCTCCCCTATCCAAGGAGGCATTGACCCACCAGATATTTGCAATGTAACCATGAAGTGCCGTGGTATTTCTGCTTTTATGTGCTCTTATTAAATGTTAGTAAGCCAGAATGCATGAGGTATGAGGGTGTATTAGGAAGTGGTGAGTAAGCAGATGAGGATAATTTGGCTGTGCAATAAAAGAAAAGGTTATAGCTTTAGGTGAGAGAAGTGGTGATCTGCAGCAGTTAGGTTTGTGAGAGTTGGTAAAAGGAGGAGTGGAATGAAAGATGAACAGAAGCTGTGAAGCGAGGTGGTCATAGAACTGGAAGAGAACAAATGATGCAAGAAGAAAAGTTCAATTTTAGACATATTTCATCAAACTTGGATCCATGTTTAAGTTTCAATGGCAGAGAACTTTCTGCCTCTTTCAACAAACATTATATTAGGCTGTTAGACTGTACACTGGCTAGTGTTGGTTTTATTAATTAAGCTCATTTAATAACCTGAACCATAAATGCATTTCTTCTAACTTGGGTTTAATTTTCAAAAACACTTAATAAAAAGTTGGAAAGTGTCAGTGACACCATATCTGAGGAGGTAAACTTCTTATTTGCACACGTGCATGGACAAAATGGGGAAATATGACATCATACTGCAGTAATTCTAGCAAGAGAATAACAACACTGACAATCAAATATCTGAGATTACTTATCAGGCACAGTGAAGCTGGTGGTACCGAATTTCTGGATTTTGTGTTGTATTCTGAACTGTGATGTACTCTGCCACTGTAGTCAGCCTGCATTAGAAATTCTTAACTGTTTTAGAAGAGCAGCAGTCCTTCCGTGCTGAAGGAGTTGGTTCTATTACTATTAACGGTAACGTTTAAGCACTCATGTACTGAGAGTTTTGTCGAACTGTTTTTCTTCATGGCCTTGTGAGACTGACTGTCATTGCCTTTCTTGTACTTGCACACAAAGTGACTTAGCAAAGTGAATTATCTTTCGGTAATTGCATATGGAAAGTGTAAAACTGGTACTGCAGCCAAAAGCTTCGTGATCCTGAGCTCTTGGTTTTTCCTGCAAGTGTTTTGCTTTGTCTTTTAGGGTGTGAAACAAAAATGGTGATAAAAATCAGACTACAGATGGGGCTCATGCTTACGGAACTATGGTTTTAAGAATGGGCTTTTTAAAGTTTGGTTAAGAGTGTTAGTTTTACTGTCTAACATGAATATTAAATACAAGGTGGTACTCCTACTTGAGACTGACAAGGTGAAAATGTTATGTTCCATAAAAATAAAGGGTTTATGATCACCAAATTAGTTTGACGTATCTGTGAAACAGCAGCTACCCAGGAAGGACCACACAATCTCTGTGCTATTAAAGCTCAAAACAGTCTAATCAATTCCAAAAGTTCAATTTCTGTTCCTAATGGCTGCTTCCATAATGAATTAAGGGAGGCATATCAAATGTAATAATGAATTGTTGTGAAGATGTCAGTAAACTTGCCAAATGTCAGGTTGCTGGTCCAGTCATGGTGCATTAACTGCTGTGATTAAAACTGAGCTGTCCTCAGAGTTCACCTGGCTTTAGGAATTGAGCTGCAATATCCTGCCTGGAGCAGGAGGGAAATGCACTACAAAGGTTACAATGAGCAGTGAATATTCAAAATACTAGATTCCTAACAGGTTTAGTGCCTGTTTCTCTTAAATGGAGCATACAAATGCTCTGTAGTTCATGCAATGAAGGCAATAAACTATTCCCTGTATTTGGAGAATCTGCTCCCCCAGCTGCAGTGTGGCAGCTAAAAATAACTTTTGGTAACTGTAAACACTGCATTGAATAGCTACTTTTGGGTGAGAATGGGAAAAAACCTTTTCATATTTGACCGGAAGTTCTATGTAAGAAATAAATGATAATTCCTGTTTCTGGGTTTCTCAGTTTAGAACTTGTACTGGAGAGTAAGGTTGACACTTGGGAATTTATGAATGAGCTTCTGGTTCCTTTGTGTCACTCACCACAAAGGAATGTTAATGCTGATCTTACCAGACACTGGTGGATTTCTCTAATGCCATGTTCAGAGGAATTATGTCTGGAATGAATGTGTACATAGATGAAATGTTATGAAAATGTTTCAGAAGGGAAAGCTGAGCTCTTTTGCATACACAGAACTTAGAAACTGCTCTGTGCTCACTAGCAGGAAGTGATAGGTATTTAATTAGGAGCAGGGGAACATGACCAGTATGGAGATTTTTATATTCCAAGACAATCAGAACTGGTAGAGAACAGTAGATAGGTTGGGTTGTGCACATTTCTAGGAAGAATCATATATTCATAGATCAGTTTTGCCCCAAATGATGCCACAAGCACTTTGCAGGCTGAAGGTAGAGGTCACATCAGCCATTCCTGGTTAACTGTGACCAAGGGAGCAGAGCAAAGCTACCTGAGAGAGAAGGGTAGAAAATGATGAAGAGTGATAGATCCAGCAGAAAAGGAGAGGTGAACTTCAGTGAGCAGACAGCAGCTGAAGCAAGTTGAAGTTTAGCCAGGACACCTCGCTAATTCCCACCAAACACTGCATGGCAGACGAGGAATCATTCCCCTGATACAGAAAACAAGTTTCAGGGTAGCTTGCTCCACATGCAAGAACTTTGAAACCCGTTCTTGGATTGGAATATTTCCTTGTGCAGGCAAAGTGAATGAAGGCATTCAGGAGTGACAGGGAAAGTGTAATAATTAAATCTTGATTTTGGCTTGCAGAGGAAAAACATTTGTGCACAATCAAGTGGGTGGTGTTTCACTTTCCTTGAGACTGCAGAATGATGTGCAACAGCAAGTGGTGGAAGGCAGCACTTTCCCTGGATAGATGGTTTCTCATTATTCATGAAATGCCTGTAGAAAATGCCTTGCATGCACGGCAGCAGTATGGGGAGAATTGTGAGCAGGGAGAGAAGGACATAATGGAATGTCACTCCCTTCCTTGTAGCATAATGTGACCTTTCCATTAAATTAACATGATGCTGTTCTCACAGGAGAGCTAAGATAGAAAGTATTTTTAGGGGGCAATAGTCTGTTAATTAGGCAGCTGTAACTTAGTCTTTACACTGAGAGCTCAAAAGCAGGGTATGGGAAATGGGGGTTTAATGTTGCTTTGCATTCCATTTGTTTTGAAGGAATTGGTTTGTGTTGATTGTGAAATCTGGGCTGTGACGTTGTTTCAAGTACTGTAGCCTGGACCTGTTTTTTCTGGTGTATTAAGAGGGAGGTTTTAACTTTAATTCCTCAATGCCTTCCTGCTACAAGGTTTAGGCATCCTCTCTGCTAGTCTAATGGGCAGAAAAGACAGATTCCACAATCCTTCTTGGTGTGGAGAACTGAGATATTTCATATGCCTGTCTATCAACCTCAGAGGAGTAATTGTGGAGTAAGGCACAGTCCTCCAAGTGAAACACTGCTAGATTTTGGTCTGTGAGCATTTCACTTCATTCACACCTACTCAATTTCATTTAGGGGTCAAAAGATGCTTCATAAAGCTGATATGACATATTTAAATTCATAAGGGCTCATTCATACACTGTGTCCATTACAAATCTTCCCTTTTGAAGAATGACTCTTTTTCCTAAGTTTCCTTACTCATAAAAGGCACATTCTAGCTGTGTTACATCAGGCTCCAGATAACAATCCATGTGTTTGAAATAAAGGGATTGCAAAGCTGTTAGGGTTATTTGTAATATTTTCTCTTCTGCAATTAAAGTCAGGTTGCAGTAGGTTCCAGAACCCACTGAAGCCAATGCTGGTTGCTGTGTGCTCTCTGCTGTGTCTTTAGCCTTGAGCTAAGGCCTGTGGCACTGCTGGGAGGGTGAAATCATATCATTCTTCATCTGTTAGAGCAGCCCTTGGACTGCAGTCCTTCAGTCTGAAGTGTATTTACTTCAATAGTTTTGGCCTCAGTGGTTCATTTCTCCCCTGCAGGTACAACCTGACAAGAGAGCCTCATTTTTCTGCCATCCTGAGGATTCTCATCTGTGCAGGTGGCATCATTTAGTCCCAGTGTTTGTCAACATTTCCTTCCCAGTGCTTCAGGAATCCAGCAGGTTTGACTTCTGCTCTCAGATGATTTCTCCTTCTCTCCCAGAGCTGTTCTCTAGTGCTTGTACCCCTTGAACCTGATAGTTCCCAGCTCAGATAGAGGAAGACTTACATCTTTATTGGATAACAATTCATCTTCAGGGCTCATTGTTTACCCTGCTGTTTGGGGAGCTGTTTATTTTAAGAATAAATGAAGTTAGCTCACAACTAGGGCCTAAAACTAAAGAATAAACTTTTACCTTTATGATGGGGGAGTTAATGGCAGAAAGTCAAACTTGTCCTGTCTGACATTGTTAGAATAAGACTTTTACATGTGATTGAATGCGTCCACAATTCAACCGACAACTTATGTATTTGTGGACCAGCAATGTCTCCTGTCACCTCCTGCCAGCCTCAAGCCTGGATACAGGGGAATAGGAACACGGAAAGGACCAGAGGTTGCTCACTAAAAACTCTTAATATCAGTACCTTCTTGCAAGTGTCACGACCTTGGCAGTTTCACTGGCTGGTGAAGAATAGTGTGACTGCCTTCAGTTCATAATGGCCAAGAATGACAACCTTAAGCCACAACTCAGTGTCAGTTTGCTAATGACAAAGATTTTTGCCCAAAACATACTGAAATAGAGGGCTTGTGATCCATCTGCAGCATAATGACAGTGTAACAGTAGGGCTGAATTTAACGAGGTTTTATATCCACTTCCTAAATGTCTTCCAAAGCCAGTATTTACTGCTCTGTTTGGTGTTGATCAGTTCATCCAGAGTGAGAAATATTTATGGTTTTCATGCAGTGCACTTATCACATTAACACTATAATTAAAGCTCTATAGCAACTGTCTTGTAATTAAACCCCAAACGTATTCTAGTCCGATTCCATTGTGAAGGAACTGATGTCCTTTTCTCAGTGGGCAAAAAGTTGAAATAGGACCAACAACAGTATTAGCTTAGAGCACGTGGTTAAAATATTTTCTCCTTTATGCAGCTTTACTTTGTTGGTACTTTGTCTTGGGTAGGGTTATGTATTTATGTGCTCAAGAAACTGAGAGCTTTTGTGCCATAACAAGAGATATTCAACTTTGCTGTCAACACCTGCAGTGGGTGATAGGTTATCTACAGATATTTTCCACACACTGCTTCCTTTTTTTTTTTTTTAATCTTTTACTAGGTTACCCTGAAATGTTAGAAATTAGTTCCTGGAGTCAGTGTCAGCTAAAGTGACAGTGGATCAAAGCTGTGAGACAAATTGCTCATCACAGTTCTGGGAGCTGACTCCTCTGTGCAGCCAGCTGTACATCACTGGAGGCTCCTCATCCCCCCCAAGCTCTGCTCCACAACTGCTGCCATTGTTGGGGAAGCCCATAGGTGAATTTCTGTAAAATAAGCTCATTCTAAACACCCATCAGAGGCACTGCTGCATCTTGGAACTGTTATTTGTTTGGTTGAGTTTGTTTCTTGTCACCCTGTTTAGAGCCTGTGTCACTATGCAACAGCCTGAACTATATAAACAATTATGTTAATCCATGAAAAATGAGAAGTTAAACCTTGGCAGGATCCTAGTGATCCCTGTCCAGATTCATCAGATGAAAGCCCTATTTTTTTTTTCCTGACGTTTTCTAAAAGCTCAGAAGCACGAAATTCGTTTAGCTTTGCTGTCTGACAGTCAGAAATCACTCTTGCTGATAGTGAGCTCGCTTCATCTCTTAGTGAAAGCAGATAAAAACATTTAAAAAAAACCCACCCAAACCAACCCCCTAAAAACCTTTTCCAAACAGTCACTTTGCTGTTTCCATTAGCTCATCAGAAATGTTCGAATCCTTCCCTTTTGAGAAAGCTGCTCTCAGTGAAATATTGTGTATGTAATTTTTTCCATTCAGGTATTTCCACTTCGAGCTGTTCTTGTAAATAATGTTTGTTTTGATTTTCTGTGTGATATCTCGGTTGGTGTGTGGTGAGTCAGAGCAAGTTTGCTATGTGAGCTGGAGGGTCTCAGCACCCTTGGCTTGTCAGAGAAAGTGGAGAGAATGCAAGTCTTTGTGCCTTTGCTCTGAGATCAGCTGGGAGACACTGCTGCTCGAAAACAGTGATTTAATGGCACTGTGACATCCAGCCTTAAAATTAATGGGACACAAACTAGGAAATCAAAACAAAGGCAATGCTCACAGTGAATGAGTCACAGATGCAAGGCAGGCTGTGTGTGCAGCTGGCAGGGCCATCACAAACTGCTGCTCAAAATAGCTGTCCTTCAGAAAGGCAAGTTTGATTGGGGCTTATTCCCTTATTTACATGTCAGACCTTTAGCAGTTTGGACTGAACATCACTTACAAGAAGTGTAGGATAATACCTAAATACTTATATTTTTTTAAGTCACAGATAGGGCTTTGTTTGCAGATAACCAAACAAACCTACTTCAGAATGTTAACAAATATAAACTGATGTCAAGCCTGGAGGCATGTACCTGAATGCTAAAGTTTTAGTATAAATTACAAATACATAACGAAGAGAGTTAATTTTGAGTTCTGTATGTTACATTTAAATTGTGTTCCGCGTGTTACATTTAAAACACATTCTGTATGTATAGCTATAAAGGGTGATTTCGAGTTTGTATCAGGATTAAAGGATGCTCTGTAATCTTGCATAAAACGTAGCCACTAAGGTCTTTTTCTTGACATGTTCATCTGTCTCATGTTTACTGTTGATGGAGTTTGTGCCAGCCAGTCTTTGGATACACACTCATTCTGCTGTTGCAATATGGACCATATTCATCCCTGTCAAAATACATATTCAGTCAGGATTTTTGTTCCAGCAGAGAATTTGACCCTTTGACAAAAATATGCTTGAGTGAAACTAAACAGTGGCTCAGAATTTGCTTATCTTTTTGTTTGCAAACTCTGTATTTTCAGTTTACTTAGAGAATGTGAATATTTCTCTACAACGTGTTATTGGAAAAATATTTTAAGAAATATTTAAGCATTTTAATATTCTTAGTCTTCAACTTACATCCCAAAATGCATGTTTGTTTTGAGGCAACAGGAGTGGATGCCTAGAAAAGTAACAGTGGAACCATCAGTCCCATATTGTGATGTGCATGTGGTGAAAAGACGACTTTTTTAGGGCTGGCAGATGCACTCACTTTACAGGTCATTAAATTTCTCATTATACAAACTCAATCATCGAAGTTTTTAAAATAGGTTTAGAATCTCAAAAAGATTAGACAGTGCGAAAGATAAATGCAGAAGTTGAAGTTTTGATAGACAAAACATAATTTGATAAATTCCGTAATGATCCTACTACATTATTGCTGTTGTCTAACTCCTCCATATGGAGGGTTGCAGTCTAGCCTTAGGTATATCACTGCATGCAGAGTAACACCAAACAAATTTTGTATTTGCTAATCTGCTGAGAGATTCTGATTCATCTACCTGTGTTCTTCAAGGAGAGAATCTGTAATTTGTGCATTAGGATATTGTCTATCTGGATGTGATGAGAAAACTGCATCCTTTTAAAAGGATGTGTGTTCTGCTTACAGGGCTGGTTTTCCATCCCCAGTTCCTTCCAAAGGTGATTTTAACCATAATTAGTTGTTAGTTCTACCAATAGTTTTTCTCCCCTTGAGCCAACTAAAAAGACTTTTCTTTGGATCAAGGGAGTTCTGAAATCTGGTTTGTTTGAAATAATATCTGTTACAAAGCACAGCCAGCTCTTTCTTCCATGTGAATCTGTCATACTTGGCCAGCTGTTGTTTGAGACAGTTATTCCAGGAAGCCTGTCATTGTATCTTTTTAATATGTTTTCTTTGTTGTTGGGGGTTAGAATGATTTTTAGATCTTATGAAAAATATTCACTTCTGTTTGCAGAATGAGTTTTTCTATTTATGGACAAAACCAGTGGGGTGGTTTATGGTTGCTTCCAGAACCTGTCAGGGAATGCTTTTCTGTGGGAATGAGCTCAGTGATAACAATGGTTTTGGCCAGAAATCCATTTACTCGCTAAGTGGGATACAGCAGCTTACAGGAAAAAGGACTCCAGAGCCCCTTTCTTTCACCTCAGGCTACATAGCACATCTCACTGCATTGTCTGCATTGTGTTGGCACTTCGGTATTTTTTTTCCCATCGTATGTCTGACAGTGAAATAGGAAGTAGTTCATCTTCCTGAGGGTTTTATTTTTCTGGGCCAAGGATAGTACTTCTACTACAAGTCAGCTCTTTTTCACTGAAAAATTAAAAATGTTTTAGGCATGTCTGCACTTTAGTAAGACCTATGCAAAAACTGTAAGACCTATACTCCTAGGGGAAAAAAAAATCTGTTGTAATATCAAATTTTCACTCATTTTGAAATTCTGGCTAATGTGACTGTGGGTTTGGACAGCAAAGATGCTCCATTTGCAGGTTTGATCCCTGTGTGAAGGACCTATAAAAGTTAGTGCTCAGTTACAGGCCAGCTTGATCCTACTTTGTTGGTGTCGTAAAATTTAGTTTCTGCTAGAATTTCATCTTGCAGCTGTACTGTGAAGGGGATAAAGCAGATGATTGCTGTCAGACACCTCGTGAGGGAACAGATCAGCTGAGCCAGCCATCCCAGCATATGTGCTATGAATGTAGATGCAGGATTCTGGAGATGGAAAATGACCACTCTGCTTCCCTCCAAGAAAAAAATCCATGCAAAGGTCACATCAGAGTGAACTCTAATTTACTCAGCCCATAAAATGAACACATTTTCCTGCTCACATATAGGTGCCAAGACTTTTAAAGAAACTGTTTGAAATTCTGAAGATTTTAAGGTCCCCAAGGAGTTGTGATAAGAAAGAGAAAACGGCAGAGGGCAAGGTGTCACCAGCACATCTGAAATCTGCTTTAACCCCAGTGCCCAGCAGCCACATGAACAGTTGTGGAATGTTAAACTAAAACGTGGCTGAGGAGAGATGAGGAGGTTCAGCAATTTGCATCCTCCCATGTTCCTCGGTGACAGTGACAATTGCTGGAATATTTAGTCAGGCTGTGTGAGGGGATGTGGGGCTTCCATGCTGAGATGGAGGTTTTTGTTTCACTGCCCTGCTTGGAATACCCGGGACAAGGGACTTGTCCTGTTCCACCCTTATTCTTCAGAGAGACAAAGAGGATAATGCCACCCTGCTGCTGTGAGGGTGAATGTCTTAAAGGTGCTGAACTGCTAAACTACTGTGGGAATGGGGACCATGTATTATTAGTCAACTAGTGAAGATAGAGTCTTCACTGCTGCTGGATGCCAGTGCAGCCCCTGCAGCCCCTCTGTCTCTGCCTTGCCAGAGGATTCTGTCCCATCCAGCCCAGCTTAGCTACACACACATGACCTTTGGGTGTGAGTATTCCTGCTCAGACCTGGGAATGAAGCCAAGGAAGAGGTAAGATCTTGCTCTGACCAGAAAAAGTGCTTACTTGAAACTTAAAGAGTAAAGAATTCCTATACTGGTGTTTAGTAAACGAAAGCCAGCATGGGAGAAGCCATGGAGGTGCAGGAGGAAACGAGAGGTCTTGGGGATTTTTCTTTCTGATTCCTGAGTAATGATGGGACATTTTGGAAGTGAACAACATAGTGAAATGTTAACAGTCTTCACAGCTGAGAACAGTGAGAAGTGGCCAAAAACAATGATTAACTTCTGCATGCAGTGTTTGTTTATTGAGCTAATACCCTTCACACAGTTTTGTGTCACTTTTCAACTTTAGTGTTCTTTGTCCTCTACCAGGTGGCAGTCATCATGGTCTTTATTCCATGCTTCTTCTTGATTTGGTCAAAAGTAATTAAAGAGATAATTTGTTCTCAATTACATTTCCTTGAATTGCCTGAGGCTGCTAACTCTGCTCTCCAGCTGTGTCTTCCCCCAATTCTTTTTCAAATTAACTTTGCTCTCACTCTGAAATAAAACAGAATAACATGTTCTTTTTTAGTTTCCTGCTTTTGGATTGAATAGAGAGTCTGTGCTGTAGCAGATATCGATCTGATAATTTTATTAGGTACTCCTGCCTTGGTTCATGAACTCTCATGTTTTTAGCATAACATTGCAATAAGAAGTCCCGTGTTAGACTAGCAGAAGTAAGAAACAAATTTTTGTGAAGATGTTTCTAGATATTCCTGCTTTCTGAGTGTCCTTTGTGCCTGAAGGGTTCTTGTCAGCACTTTTGTAATCTATTTTGAACTCTAATAGCAAGGGGGAAGTGAGCAGTATTATGGTGCAGATGGGGTTTTCTTCTATTCTGTTTAACAGTGATTGCATTAATTTCTAGTAGAATGGATTTTTAGCAATTGAGAATGGCTTTGGGACATTTGGTATTCTGGGAGATTTGGCAAGAACATTTGTAATTCTGACTTAGGTAGGTGGAAAATATCTAGAAAACATTAGCTAAGGCTGAGCAATATTGTCATTGCCAGTATGCAACCAAAAATGAGTATAAAAGGCTTTGGGAGAATTGCAAATATCTAATTTACAGGCACAATGTCCGAAGACCACATAAATGACAGAAACAGAAGACAAAGATAGGTGGTACAGAGAGATGTCATACCTAAGTGGAAACTTTTTTTTCTTCCTTATTTGTATTGGCTTCTAAGGACACATTTTAAAATTTTTAAATCATCTGAATGAAAAGAGTTTACAAAGACTATAAAGATGGCAGATCAAATTATGTAGTTGCTTAAAGAGTTAAAAGTTCCTGTAGGGTAAATGAGCTGATAGCAATAATACTGCAACTGTGATTAATTTGATCCATTTATTTTACAAAACTTACCAACCTTACCAGAATTAGTAAGTATACCTTGGAGACAAGAAAATAAAAAGAAGATTTCTCCCAGGAATCTGAGAAATGGAAGCAAATGGATGGAATAAACAAAATGAAGTTATTCAAGCTGGTTTTGTTGTGAAAACAACAGGGTTTTTTCTGTACAGGTGCTTTCCATCACCATAATATCAGAATGCTTTGTGGATGTTTATGGAAGAGGAGTGTTTTATTTCCCATTCCAGGCACAGGAAGTGGAGGCACAATGAGCTGTGGAATTCATTGCAGTCAAGAAGACGTCTGCTAGCTGGGATAAGGTGCTAAATGTTTTATTTAGGGTGTCAGAGGAAATTCCTGACAGAGATGAAACTGGATCTATTTATTCCTGCTTCCCTCCTCATGCCCTCACTAGCAGGCAACCTCTGACTTCTGAGCTGTCTCCTTCCATTTGGCTGATGTGTCTCTATTGACAGTAACATGTTCATTGGAGTGCAGAGGGAGACCCAACAGGACTGGAACTGCCTTGCTCATTAAAACTACTCACGGAAAAACAATGGGATGAGACCCCTTTCCATGGTGCCGGCACCGCTCCAACCGGAGCAGCAGTGTGGAAGCTGTGGCAGCAGCTCTTACCAAGTGCTCCCCTTGGCAACAGAGATCCTCAGCTGCAAAGTGCTTTGCATTATTGATATGGTACTGCACAGCCTTAACAAATCAAGTGTCTTGTCTTTGTTGCAGATTTAGTTGTGGCTTTTTTCCTTTTTCCCAAGCACTAAAACAGTATTGCTCTGAAAGAAATCTAAATTTTCTGCAGTCTATTCCTTGTCACATCCTTTGTCTTGGAGCCTCTTGTGTTTAATTGAAAATTCTCTTTTGGTCCTGATAGCTGTTCTGTGTTCCCACTTTCTAGTGAGAGGGCAGAAAGGGTTAGTGTTGAGCAGCAGCAATAAAAGAGGAAATAGTGGAAAAAAAATTCCTGAGTTCTTGGCTAGAATACTGTCTTTAAAATTCCACATTTAGAATCCTGCCTGCAGAACTGCAGCAGTCATCTCTGTATGTGCTGCTTTACAAACACTACCTAAACATTTTCATAAAATCAAAAAATGTATTTCTTGACGTCAGTCTTGCATTTGGATGATTAAATATTGGCTTGTGATGAGGCTGTGCGGATTCATTTTCATCAAAACACATTCAGTTTGCAAATGTTATCATAATACTCCTGGTTGAGTGATATATTATAAGGAAGAAGAGTGCTATAGGTCAGTCAATCTGCTAGTTTTGACATAACATATAAACTTAA
Source organism: Daphoenositta chrysoptera (assembly GCA_013397915.1). Classification (NCBI taxonomy): domain Eukaryota; kingdom Metazoa; phylum Chordata; class Aves; order Passeriformes; genus Daphoenositta; species Daphoenositta chrysoptera. The sequence goes on along the minus strand of VZRO01005852.1, from coordinate 32,108 downwards.
TGGGTTACCCAGAATGAAAAAACTTCATAAATTCAGAGGTTCTTTCACCAACTTAACAAACAAACAAAAAAACTGGAAAAATCTCAAAACTTACAGAATGACATCTACAAAGAAGACAGGTGTGTGACATGGAGATAATGTTAATAAAAGGATGGATTTGTCAGAATTGAGCAGTTTTTAATCTCCAGAATTATCCAGAAGAGAAAGTGGAAGTATTTGGGAATTGTTAGGGTGAAATCTAGAGTCTGCAGAAGGGGGGTTTGACTGAAACAAGTAAATTTTTTTTCATTCAAAAATACTTCAGGAGCCTGCAATTTCTTTTCTAGAGGTGAGGAGGTCACTGGAGGAGCTGTCTAAGGCAGGGAGCAGGAATGCCAGGGCTTCCTGTGTGCTCTGATTGCCTCCAGGTCCTTTGGAGTGGAGTCCTGGATGATCAGAGGGCATCGAGCTCCACCTGCTGCAGTAGCACTGCAGCTTGGCTGCCTTGCTCTCACCTGGAGCTGCCGAATTCCACCTCAAAAATGACCATAATCATTCTCACAGAAAACTTTCAGGTCATTTCCTTATGTAATCTCACTTTATGTTGACGCCTCATGTATTACNTTTTTTTTTTTTTATATCACTATAATGAAAGCAGGAAATGATCACTGCAACAGGCTTAAGGCAAATTAGATGAGCTATAATGAAAATCTTCCTAAGTTGAAAATACACAAAAAACCCCACCAACACCCAAGCTGCAAAGACTGTTCAGATTGTCACAATAATGTGTTGTTGAGTTTAACAAATGAGACACTCCAGCAATGTTCTCTGGTTTTATACCTGCATGGCAAATTAAAAAGAGAGAGTTCTACTGTTCTATAATTACGTCCCGTTTTAAGCTTGGATTGCACCTTTTCAATACATGACTCTGTAATGACAGATAATGTTGCAGGAAAGGAAGCTTTTCCCTTCTGTTTCCTGAGAGGAAGGTGATGGAATCACACAATGAGTGCCTGAGGGGAGCGGATGGAGTGGCCCCTTCCTGAGCAAGGTCGGGGAGGTTCACAGGTCCTTCCCTTTCCCAGGGCCTGGCAGAGCTCCCCAGCCAGGGGCAGGAGAAAAGGAAATGTTGTGCCTGAGAGAACAAATTTTCAATCTCTGTGGCATTAAACACTTTAAAGGATTGTGGTTAAATGTCTCCAGACCGTGCCCGTCTGTGGTCATCGTGCCGGTGCTTTCTCACCGTAGCAACCTGAGGGCTCCTCTCGCCCACCCTTCCTCCCCCTCAGTGGGGAGCAATCCTGGAAGACTCTTAATTTGTTTTAATTGTATCATCAGGGGTAGAACTAATGGTACCTGGCTGCTGGCAACACTTAGCTGCTTCTGAGAAACAAAACCAAGTAAGCGTCATGAACAAAGCAGACTGGAAATTCCCTGTGCCTGGGAGTATCCAAGTCAGCTGTCTTCTAATATTTTCTTTAAATACAATGTGTGCAATTTAGAAAAAGACCGGAAAAACAAGTCCCGTAAATGTCAATCTGTTCCATGCTGTTCTTGTAGCAGAGGTGATGAGAAAGCTGGCACAAGTTCATGGATTTTGGGGGTGTTGCTATATTTTTTGCTGTGGGATGGTGCTGAGGGGGTGGTGTTCCAGATTACAGACGTGCCAGGGGAGACAGCCTTAAGGAAATGGTAACTGAAAAGGAGAAAAACGATCAAAGGGTGTTCAAATACTTAGAATTTATTGGATTTTTCACGGAACTCCCAAAAGCCACGTCTCCTGAAAAAAAGTTGAATATTGTCCAAAATATGAAAACTTCAGTTTTTAAAACCAATTTGCTTCTGAAGCAACTTCTCTGAAGGTGTTCCACCAACAAAGTCTGTTTCATCCATCTGGCACCTTTCTACCTTCAAGAGTACTGTGAAATTTAGAAGGGCTTATCAGAGGAAACAATTATTTGTCTTTTAGCATTATTTATGGATACATCAGTTGTGTTCTTGGGTGTGTGGGAATGAAGTTACAAATTTAAGTTTTTATGGTGGAAATAATTTTTTTTAAGTGTTTTGTCTGGTAACTCATTTCTAAAATCCAGTCTTCTTTTGAAAGCCTGTTTTCATAGATGAACACATTTAATATCCTAAACCTGCTGTTTATTACAAATTGTTACAATAAATAACTTTGATCCCTGGAAAAAAGAGTAGGCCAAATAGTGATTATTAAATTTATGTAATGACAAATACTTAATTTTTATTTTCCTTACAGTCCAGTGTAAGAGACTCTTCATGCTGATTGTGTTCAGTAATCTCTGGTTGGCATTTCCAGCAGGTGAAGGCTGGGTGCCCGCTGAGGCTGTTCAGCAGCTCTTCCTTGGTTTGTGAACAAGTTCAGTCACTGCTCCTTACATTTTGAACCTTTGTTCTGCTGAAATCTTTGATAGGAACACAAATTTGGAAAGAGTTTTATGCCTTTCCAAGTCAAGATTCCAAAGAGCAAAATATTCCCCTCCAATTTTTTTTTTTTTTTTTTTTTTTTTTTTTGAGTACCTGAATGTTCTCAGGCTTTGCTCTGTTGTGCAAAAGCTACACAGCAGAGTAAGTGTTCCATCCACAGGTCTGAGTCTACTGGGCCTTTTTTTTTGTGCATTTGTTCTACCTTGAGTACATGGACACAAATTCCAAGGGCCCTCAGCTTTGGGTTGCTTGGAATTAGTGAATGAGCCCTTTGATCTAAAACTAGTGCAGGAATGAATTACTGTTTTCATGCTCTTTCTAGCCTTAACTCCAGATGTAGCTGAGTGATCTGAAGTCTTTTATTAATCTACCTGTATAATTTTTTAAACAGGCAGGAATGTGTCTTTTTTTCCCACTTGAATAAACTGATGGTTGAGGGAGTTCCAAAATTGTGCTTGTGTCTGACTTGAGGGCTTTCTATGGGTCTGTGCCTTCCTTGGGGGTGAAAGCACAGACCCAGAATAGAGGTTTATGACAGAGTGTATCTTCAGGGAAAAGCAGCTACAAGTAAGTAATTTTCTATTCCTGGGTTTGGAAATTGGATATTCTTTTTATGTTAGACACAGTAGTCTATATAACAGTCTCCCAAGAGAAAAGTTAAATTTCTTAAGCATTTAAGCATAACAATTTATAAAACATACCTGCATGTTGCACAGGTACTTCCTATGGGAATCAATTTGTGCACCAAAGATACTTGCTGGCACACAAAGTTTTTCTACACCAGACTGGTGGAGACACTTTTGCTCCAGTTTGCATCTCAGTAGAAAAATTTATTTGCACCACTTCATTTTGAAAATTATGCATAAATTTTGTAGTTTGTTAATCCATGATCACTCACAGCAGCCATTCTTTAAGTCTAGGCCATTGAACAAGCTCTTCTCCCTGCCTGGTAGTTTCAGGAAGGTCGTGGTTGCTTAACTTCCTGCAAGATCTCTGTCAAACTTGAACTCAGACTTGTTTTCATGCTTGTGAGATGACACCATGCTGTCACAGGTGATGACCAGCTCAGAAAATATTTGGTGATTGAAACTGAACCCTGAGACTGCACATACCTTCTCTGTGCTGAGCTGTTCTTAATTAATGCTGTAAAGTCTCTTTTCAGTTTGGTGACTTTCAGTCTGTTCCACAGGAACCAGGGAAGAGGCTCTTCCCCTTTAGAGAATCGGGAGTGGATCTGAGTCAAGGGAAGGAACCCAAAGCACACAGAAACTTTACCCAGGCAAGGCTGTACAAGGTTGTACGTTCTTTTCCTAGAAACCATCTTCTATTGCCACTAGACACAAGAAACTTCTGGTCCAGCAGGACATTTCTTACGGTCTCATTTAAATAAATAAATAAACGTTAGAAACCAAGCAAGCAAACAAAACAAAAAACTCACACACAGGGAGGTCTATCGAGAACAGGCTTTGGCAGAGTACACTCTGCCATTTAGGCCATTTAATACACCATTTCGGCAGTTGTACTCTTAATATGTAAAAATGTGTTGTCACCCAGATGTCACCATTGCCACTGCAGGTGGTGCTTAAGCTGACAGTACCGAGGTTTCACTCTGCTTTTCTGTTTCACTCACAAGTTTTGATTGCACTCCAAACTTGCCTACAGAGACCACTCACTCTGTTTTCTCAGAATTACCTTAAACAGTTGCAAAACTGCATAATAAGTCTAGCAGTAGGTGACTCTAGGGTTCTAAATATTTCTGGAAACTTCTGACTTCGTTGATGGAAGTGTTAATCTAAGGAAAGAGATTCATTTGCAATTGAACAGCAAAGAGTACAAAAAGATGATTTACATCTGCCAGGGCTTAGTTACAGCCTGCTGCAAATAAAGCTGACAAATTACCCCTGCCAGCCCCAGCAGGGTAGAAATTACAGGAGTGTTTACAAGCTTCTGAAACTTTAAGTCTTTGAAGAGCATTCACTAGGGAAAAACAATTGAATTAAAGCAAGCAGCAATAAGACAGACATCTATATAAAAACTTAATAATTAGGTTAAGTGTAAGCAAATGTGGCACTCAAGACAACATGTGATACTGTATCAGCATATATTGAAGAAAAATTAGGCTCTTGCATTGTTTGAGATTAACTGCATAAAAGTCAAGGAAGTTAAAGCAGCTTCTTTGCATGTATTGCTGTAGAGAAATCTAGCTTTACATTTTTCAATAAAGTGAAATTTAAGTGGTTTAAATGTTCCCAAATTTTTATGTGAGAGCAATTTCTAAATTTTATACTATTTACTTGTGGTAACATTAGATTTCGCATGCTTCCCTTCTTATCCATCTCTGCCCCCAATTATTTTTATTATTCACTTAGTCAACTGAATCAGTTTTAGTGGATTTTCCCTTGATAAACTTGACTAAAAATAGTAATAAACTGTAAACAAAATAATAAATCCTATGTATTTTGAAGGCTGGATAAACCGTTTTAGTAAAGCATGACTTGGTTTTGCCATAAATGCACTGTTACTTATGTTTGCCTGCAATCATTATTCTCTGCTAAATTTCAGAGGGATTGTCTCCTTGAGGTCAAGTTAAAGTTCTTTTGGTGATAACCTGCCAAAGATCGCTTTACTTCTTGATCTATGAGTTGCAGGTGCTTGGAGCTTGCTTTTGGTTGCTTTGCATTCTTCATTTTCAAATGAGTAGGAGAAGAAATAGCTGCAAGTGTTCTGTAGGATGCAAATTACTCTCATTTAATTGGTATTAAAAGACTTGCTTGGTTTCAATACTAACACATTGATTTGTAGGCACTTAGATGAAGCAGGATGGACCACCCATTTCAATGCAAGCTACAGGTTTTTTACACATAAGTAATATTTGTTCTTACCATTTCAATTGAATTATTTGGGGTTTTTAAAATCTTATTACCACTCTCTCATACTTTTAGGAATGTTAATCTGATAAATCTTATAACACCTAGTACTCAAGTATGTGCAAGTATTGTCCTATTCATCTCTGCAGCACTGATACGTATTAGGTGGATAAATATTATTACTCTCAGGGCTAAATTATGAAAGTCAAATTGGGGATGTAAGATTAATATTTTTAAAACTGCAATTGGAACTTCAGGTGTCTCAGGGAAGTAAATACCCTACTCACCTTACTTACTCTTCTAGACTTCAGTGCTGCCTCTGTTTCTCTGATTTTATTTCTAATCTGAAAATTGACCTACTACATTAGAATCTCCAGGGAAAGACTTTTTGTGAGCTGCAGCCCATTACTCTGGGGAAGTGCAGTTGTTTGCTCTAACAGATGGACTGTTTAGCCTGATTTTACTGAGGACACTTGCTTCCTCTACCACATTATGATAAATACAGATTCGCCTTCCACTGAATTTTTAATGGTAATGCAATCTGCAAAATTATGTTAAATGTATATTTTTTAAATGATGTGAATAAATTTGATCTTAATGTGTTTTGATGTCATATATTTTCCCTGAGTGATTACACTCCCTGATTTTAGTCGTTCATCCCTGCCCACCCTACAGCAGCCACTGCTGCTAAAGGGACAGACACGATTGTGGTCCTTTATGTACATTATCAGCAGAATTGTCTGTTCAGTCCTGATCAGCTGTACCTGCACCACACCCACAGAGGACAGTGGTTTTTGTGAAATTGTTCTTGGATATAAAATTTGGGCTGGAGAATCCTTTTTTTTCCTGATGCAGATGGAATGATGGAAAGATGGAAATATGGAAAGAACTCAATTTTAGTATCCCAAGCGGTGTTTGAAGGGCTGGTAAGTAAGAAACCCCCTACCTGTTCAACATCCCTCTGCCATCTTCTTCTAGTCCCACAAATGTAATTCACAGTTGCATTCAAAACTAAGTTCACATGATTTCCAACACCTGTGTAGAAATATTTTCGCAATGAAAACGTGTTAGCCATTCACGTTAAGCATTTGTTACTTTGGCTAAATCTACGTGTGGAAAAAAAAGAACAGTAAGAATGGCAAAGAAATCAAATCCCACAGACGTTTTAACCAAATACTGAAATAGGAAGTTGCAGGATAAGATACTTTCAAGTGAGAATGACTATGTTGCTGGTTTGGATCAAAGGCCATTTTAGCAATTCTCCTTGTAATAATTTAAGATTTTAAAATAGAAGATATATTAGGAGAAAAAAAAAAAAAGCAGAATGGAAAGTGCAATAAATAAAGAAGAAAACTGGAGTTTTCTTCTCCAGAGCAGCGACTTTTAATCTCAATTAAAGCAGTCAGGATAGCAGAGCAGCATGTCAATACTTACTACAGAGAGTTTGTGAATACAAATGACCTTTGTGGATTTGGTTTTTGCTGCTTTTCCTCCTGATTGAAAAGGACACCTAGGAGTTGTCTTAATTGGATGTTAATTGATACATATTCACAGGAAGTAGAGTCAGTGACCTTGCAGCTTGTTTGTTTGAAAGAATATAATGGAACATAGAGTGAGGAATTTTTTTAATGATCACAGTGACATAGCAGAGTGGTAGGAATTCTAAAATTATCTCAGAAATGTTTGAGGAGTCATTACCAGAACAGACTTAGCTGCATTCATACAGCTTTAATATTCTGCCTTACACATTAAAAACATAATTAAACTAAAGATAAACCTTATAATTATGACCTCATACCTCCTGTCAGTAATATTCTCTTACACTTTCTTGAGTCCTCATGATGATATAAAAGAGGATGATGAGATAGAATGCAAACTACTCATCTTTCAAAACTATCAGTCGCTATTCCCAGGTATGAAGTGTTCCCTGATGAGTTGTGCTCAGTCACCTCAGGAGACCCATGTCCACTCCTGGATATCGTTGAACCCACGCACACCATGGAAACAGGGGAAGAAATGTGTTTAGTACTTCCCAGTGTTGGATTCAGTGCGTGGAATACAGTGTGGCAGGAAAGACACCACCTTTGTCCTTGAGCATTCAAATATATGCGGCTTTGAGCTAAGAATTATGTTTTCATTTCTTTTGCTATTTTTACTAGAACTGAGTAAACTCAAGCAGCACAGCCACTTCAAAATGACGTTGAGCTCCGAGGGAGATCCTGTCTTACTGCTTTGTTCCAGTGACACCTATAAATGGCATCCAGAAATAATGTCAAGAATTCCATGCTTGCATGAGGATGTACTCTATGAGAACCAAGAAAGTAGAAATCTTTATAGTTAATAAATTGCAGAAGCATGTAAGAACACAAGTTACACAGCAAGAGAGATTACAAAAGTATTGGAAACTTGTAGTGCTTAATCCGTAAATAAAAGCAGGTTTCTGTAAACCACTTTTGAGACTAACTCAGCCCAAGAAGACCATGCAAGTGTACTGGACATACTCCTGTTCACAAAAAAATTTAAAATTTAGTATTTAAAATTAAGGATATAGTTTCAAATGAGACTGGGTGAAAGTATCTTTTTTTTGTGTGTGTAAAAAGGAGATATGAAAAAGGATAGAAACTGGAAACTCTACAAGGACAGCCATCTAAGCATAGGTGCCATGTAAAAATGACAAATTGTGGTCATCCTCAATGTCTAGGAATTGACAGCTTTGGGCTGCAAGCCCAAAGGGGAAGTGTCTGTGCTATTCCATGAGCCAGCCAAGCCTTTACCTGCAAAGGGCACATGGAACGTCTGCATGGAATTAGCCAGAGTTTGAGGGAAATGCCTCCTGTGCTCCTGTTTCCCTGGGGTACTCTGGTTAGATAAAGCGAAATGTCAAACTGCTGGCAGTTCAACAGTGTTCAACCAGCTGCTTTTTCTGGTTTAAATTAGGAGTTGGATTGCTCTTTGAAATGGTTGAAGTTTCCTGAAGGCAGATCTCTAAAAGTCACTCTGCATGCAGAAAGCTCAGATTCTCCTCTGATCCATCCTTTCTGCCTGGAACAACAGACTGACTGTAACCTGAACAGCAGTTTCTCATTTCTTTTCCTGATAGTGGCTGTGGATCTCCCTTTAATACAAAACCATTTCAATGTGATTGAGATGGCAGCCTGTACTGAAAGACTTTAATGTGTTATTTCTGGAGTTCTGGTTACGACCTTGTCTGTCCTTACCTTTGAATTTGTACCAGTGCTGCTCTAATATATGCAGACAGAAGATGTTCATTGTTAGGAGTGTGATAACCTGGCATCCCTTAGTGCATGTGTTTACTGGAAGGTGCAGTGGAGTCTGTAGGAATAGGCAGGAGAGGCAGTGTAGAGTTAAGAAACAAAGAGAGAGCGAGGCAGTGCTGAGAAGGTGAAATGTTTATCTGCCAATTTTAGTTTCCAGTGTATTTAATACTTTATAATGTCAGTTGCTTGGAAACCAGTGTTTTGTGCCCTTTCGCTGCTTGGCAGAAATCACTCTAATTGGCAAGTTTCTAGCACTGTCACTTCTGGCAGTTTGCAGCATTTTTTTTTTCTCCAGAAGCAAAATTTTTCTTTTACATGAATGATGGCTCACATTTATTAGACAGCAGTCATGGGGAAGGACAGCCATTTAAGTGTATGGATATATGAACCGTTATCTCTATCATCAATCACTGGGGAGACTGCTATTCCTATCAGCATTTCTGCCTTTCCAGAGGCTGTTCCTTTGAATCTCAATTCCTTTCCTTTTAGGCAAAAATATTTGTTTATGTTTGAAATTTCTTAAGTGGAAATAGTTCATCCTTATTAAATTTTACTACTTATCTAAACACAACAGTGGAATCCCACATTTTCTGATACCCCAATGACACATTGTCACTGGATGTTTGAACAATGCTGACATGTAAAATGAGTTTTCCATTATTTAGCAGTAAAATGTCATTCCTCTGTAAAGCAAGGCGTTAAGTCATGAGAATTGGTTTCTACTTTCACATGAAAATCTTGAAGCAGCATTATTTCTTGGTGGAGGATCAGGGCCTTCACTGAAATTTCACCTAACAAGCAGTGAATTTTTATTGGCAATATGAACATAAAGTCATTATTGTACATTCTTACAGCTAGAAAATGGAAACCCCAGAAATCACCATGTGATTTTTTTTTTCTTTTCATGTTTGAGTAAGAACTTACCCACAGCTTTTTGGAGAAAAAATTAAAGTAAAGCCCTGAAATCTCACAGGTCTATTTTTTTCCCCTTCATCAGTACAAAGCTGACTTTTTGGTGCTGCTCTGGAAGTACTTCACCCACTCACCTTTGTTTATGCACTCCTCCTGAGACAGGTTTTTTGTAACTCCCAGTAGCCAAATGTGTTTGGGCTTCTCAGTGTTAGAGAACCTCCTTGTCGCTGTTGTCCCGGGGTTGACGGACAAACGACATAGACTTGATCCAGGAAGAAATTAAATTATTTAATTATTTTACAGACTGGTTTATATCTCTTAGTTCACTTGAGTGGCATAGGGCCATTGCTCCCTGACCATGCACCTCTCGGACATGATTGGTGAAACCCTACAACACCCATTTGAAAATATTTTCCCAAAGAGCCATAACAAACTTGGAAAACAAGCTGCAGGTGTTAAGATAGAGAACTCGTTTACAAAACCATCTCACTGTTTCTCATGGCTTGTGTGAGAAAGACAAGGTTCTCACAGAATACTGCAGAAAGCTGGGAGATCTCTCTGCTGAGAGCTTTTCAGTATCCACACCTCCTCACTTTCCAATGAGAGGTTCTGCCCCATTTCACAATGGAAGCAGCATCTATGTTTTAACATCTTTGTAGTTAATTGAAAACCACTCTGAGACACTTTAAATATGCAGTACTACATGAATGCATCTACCTGTGAAATCTCCTATCACAGTGTGGGTGGTGTTTTGACTACTGAAGATCTTTATTTCCTGCCATACAACCTTCTGTGAACGTACCACAGATTTGCTCATATCTTACTTGAACTTGTTTAGTGACTTATTTCCTAGTCAGATTTCCATGTGATAATGAGCATCTTTTCCATTATGCAAATCCTGGTTTTATTTTTCAAACAGACATTTGAGTACAGAATATTATACTTATCTGCAGCAGAATAAAATAGGAATCAACATCTGAAACAATATGGGTTTTCCAGACTGTTTGTGTGTCTTCAACTGCTCCAGACAGATGTTGATGCGGTGCTATTTTAGTTCCTTGGCAGAATCATCAATGGTTCAGCATGGTAAATGATCACAGATGTCTGAGTTTCTGTGGGTTGGCACCTACATTTAATAGATTTTTAATGTCATTATCACCTGGTCTTCACTGAATTAAAGAAAAGTGGGTGGATGAATGTTTACCCATTTGGTTCTTAGTGTGTAATTATTCAAGCATTGAATGGGAGCAGTCACCACTGCTGGTGGTGTTCCTGATTCCTTGTGTGGGAATCTCTAACTCGGCTGTGAACACTATGAAACCAGAATTTATAATTAATTTGTATTGGTATCTACATTTGAACTGTGAGTAGTTACAAGCTTTTTCTGTCCACATGCTGAGCTTTCAGAGCATGACCCAAATGCAGAGCTCAATAGTAGAACTTGCTGGCTCAGGCTCACCACTTTGTAAATTCAACTCCAGGGCTTTTGGTAATTTCAGAAATAAATTTCAGGATAATGTGTGTGCCCTGTAATAGCTCACTGAATAAGTTTTATATGAACAATGCCCTAATTCTCATTTACAATGAGACTGCCTTATGTTGCTCGGGAAAGGTGATGGAACAGACCAAATGGAAAGAAATTTGGGACATACTGGTGTGGATATAAATTACAATGCTGAGTGTAAGGCCCTGCAGTGCTGAGTGAAATGGTCAGCAGCTCCAGTATTTGCTGGTAAGAGAATGGAACACTGGTGTAAATCAGTATCACTGTTGAGAGTTTACAAGAAGTGCAGGGTTTGCTACCCTGTTGTTCTGTACATGCTCTGTAAATAAGAAAAGCACTGTGTGCATATGGATTTTCTTTTATCATGGCAATTCCAGCAGTTTCACAATTATTTGCTATTTAGCTGTTACAGCACCTTGTCAGAGTTGAGGGACATGTAAGAATTGTTTCAGCCCACTAGAATGCAGCAACAGCTCCAGTGGAGTCTGATGTGTTCTAAAGCAGATACATTCAACATATATTTTGGAGGACTGGAACAATTTTAAAAAAAGTGTCCTATTAAAAGTGAAACAGCAGTGAGGGCAGTGGCGTGTAATCTATTGAAATCTGATTAATGTAGTGTTAACGCTTGTGCTCCTGCAGAGAATTGCCATAACATCCTGAATCCTTCAGCTTGTCAGAACTTCCATTTTACTATATATTCAAAAAACCCAGACCCTCCAGTACCATAAGTACGGAAGGGTGTCGATTTCAAGTTTAATCCAACTGAAGTCAGCTACCTGCTCTTTTGCTTCCTTCACTGGATGTTGCTTCGAAATCTTCAGGGTCCAGATACTCACTGGCCTCATTTGAGATTTGCGATGGGATCACAGCTCATGATGGCACAGCTGCAAATAATGCAAAGTGCTCATTTAGAAGATTTATAGTGGGTTTTTGCTCAGAAAACAGTTCAGCTGTATTTGCTGTAGTTTCAAAGTTGTTGCCTCCTGCGCTTTCTGGTTTATAAGAAAATGGATTGTTGTACTACATTTTCTGCTAGAGAAAATACTTACTAGGAATGGTTTAAGTTGCACTGTGGATTAAATTTCACTTGTTTTTCACCTGGGAAACCTTAGCTCCTCTCCAGTTTGTCACTACTGCAGCAAGTCAGGCAGTGCCCAGCCGGTACCTCCCAACACCCTCCGCAGGGTCTGGCCTGGTGCCCAAACAGGAACTGTAATGGGTCTAGCAGGGAGTTGCTGCAGATGCACATTGAAATGCTTTTATGAAAATAAAGGAAATGGCCCTTAAACTGTGCTCTCCGTGACTTTCAGAGCAGTGACACACAGGTTTCATTTATATTTACAATTGGCTGTAAGCCTCTGGAAAAGGCTGGATTCTTTCTAACAGTGTCCGGAGAAGGAGATGTTCTGTCATTAGCTTTGTTGATATAAAGGCTGATTCCATTAAGGTAAGAAAATGGAATAAGCAATTTTCTGAAATGGTGGCTAACAATTTCCATCAGCAGAGAAATACTTATGTATACATTGTTGATAGATACGTAATTACTTTATTTACTACTTGAAATATTCACCAAGAATCTTCAGCCTTAGAGAGAGAATCAAGCTGGTATAAATGGTCTGCAACTCCAGCCTCAGGGAATGGGGCAGAGGGAGATGAGCAGAAAGAGTAGGGGCCTGAAGCACCTGGTGACACCACTCATTGCATCAAATACAGTCCTTTAGTGGGACAGTCAAGGGCTTTGCAATTTTCTTCCCATTTTCCTGGCTATTCTGTTCAGGCTGGAGCCAGACCAGCTGAGCTGAGCAAGGGTTTGGCATCACATCAGTCCTTTAATAACCATCTCTCCCCAAATTTGTTTTTGCACACTGTAGATCTGACATTATCAACTATAAAATTTGATCTTCTGGTACAAATACATCCTTACTGTGACTGCTTTGAATGCAGTGAAAATGACCCAGGGTACTCAAACAAGTAGAAATTATGTTAAAAAACCCTGGTAAATATCTAGCTTGTCCTTACCTTGATGAAAAAGTTTCTGACATTACTATTACAGCTTCCTAATGTTTTACAAGCACTTAAATTATAACTAAGACAAATTTAGGATTTAGTTTTATTTTTATGAGTAGTTTCTTAGTCAAAGGCACCAAGAATCCGAAATCTTAACAGTAAAAGTTAAATTCCCCAACATTTTAATGGCCAATTAACTGATGACCTCGAGTCTCTAAGGGATTTACAGAATAATTTAGTAAGTGCATGGTTACACCAAACATTGAAAATACACTTGCAACCAATTTTCTGTATGGGCAGTGTATTGCTGGGTCACTTCTTTGTGCATGTCTTTGACCCTTATCTGTAATAATATATTCCTGCAGAGAAAGCTGGAATTATTCCACAGTACATTATTACTGCTCAGAAAATTCTTACAATGTTCATGCTGATAAAGATATTAATGTAGAAGAATTAGACATATCTGAATGGCACTTGAAAATCTGTGTTGTGACTACAGTTGACTGAAGCTCAATTACTTTAATAAACGTATTCCAAATTTCACCTTGATTACATTTGCATTTTAATGAACGATTCTCGCCTACTTGTCAAATAGGTAGCCCAGCTAAATTTATTACGTTATTGTACTAACAGGGTATTGTGAGGCCCAAATTTAAATGGAGAGATATTTGATGTCATATTCCAGCAATATGTTGTAAATCTACAGTGTAGAAAAGTTATCACTGTATTTTAATTTTGAGTTTATTTTACTGGTTTTTTTTAGAGAGCCCATGAACCTTTAGGATCATTCACAAATACCCCAGAAATATGGAATTATGAATGGATATTTTTGTGTGTTTAAATCAGATGGTTATTACAGCTCTTTTAAATGCTGCATTCCTGTTAAATGTTCTGTTATTTATTTCTTTTGCCATAGTTGAGAAGAAAGGAGGGAGTAAACTGCTCCCCTTGACAACTGGTGAATTTGGTGCCTGAAATTACAGAATCACAGAACATGCTGAGTTGGGAGGGACCCACAGGGATCACTGAGTCCAACTCCTGGCCGTGCACAGGACCATCACCATGAGTCATATCCTGTGCCAGAGAGTGATGAGCACCTTGCAGCCTTTGGGTGCTTTAACTCCTCTGGTAAGAAAAGAGAGTTATTACTTGTCTGTAAAACAAGTAAAGCCCAGCTTTCTAGCCTGGATTGTGTTTAAAAGAATCAATACAGTCTGATGACACCTGATTCAAAAGTCAGCAGCACATTCACTGGCAGGGATGTGTCCTGTGGTGTGGGATAAGATACTCCTTGGACTTGGATCAGCTGCTACATTCTTACTAATATTTTACTCCGAGGCTGCAGAACACCTGTGTGCCAAATCCCTTTCACTACCATTACCTTTGCTTTTTCTATTTATTTTTTTTTTTAACCTCTGTTGTCATCCCACAGGCAGCACAGTGCAGTCACTTCTTTATTTCCTTCTCCTGCTGTAATACCCTGCCTGTTCCCTCCAGCTCACTGACAGGCTGCAGTGGCACCTCCCTTTTTCCTAAACAGTGCAGCCCTCCAAGAGCATGGGGAATTCAGCAGTGAACAGGCACCTCTAGGGCAGTGATAGCTGAGCTCACACAGAGAGTCCAGTACTGCTATAAATTAGAATTAGACAGGGAGTTTTTGAACCAAGTACTGGAAAAAGCAATGCTGAGCTCAAGACATCCAATGGTTCACCTGCGTCAAGTTGAAAGAGATAAGGGAAAGTTCTTCCAGTTCATACTGGGGAATTGTCCTTTGTTATCATATTGGCGAGGGAGATACTAAAGTGGAACTCTTGTATATAGAAATGTTGCCTTTTCCTGGTCTTAAAATTAAGAGCCAAAACACGGTTAAAGGGAAAAGGAATTTTTACCTCAATATTTATTTAAGGATCCTTAGGTGCACCACTTCCACGTGGAGTGTGCCAAAATGCACACTGGAATGCACATGCCCGATAGATCGCAGTAGCGGGTTTAGTTCAAAAACCAGGCGGAAACACCAATTTGTGTAGTGGGTTAGTTCACTTATTTGCTTTTGCGAGATATGAATTAGGAGAAATGCAAAGCAGGCTTAAAAACTTTAAAGAGTATAAAGACAGTTTATTAGTACTAGGATTAAAAGAAAAAGAAACGCTAAGAAAGTAAAGAAAAAGAACATTCCATTTTTTGCCAGCACACATTCCATCTCCCCACCTGTCCATCACACCAGGGCATGCAGCCTTCGTGCAGGCTGCCCAGGAGAGAGAGGAGGATAACAAAGATGGAATTTCTGGTCAGTATTAAAGTTCTTAAAAAGTCTCTACAAACCCAGGTAAAAAAGATGTCTCCTCTCTGCTCCAGCATGGTTTCCAAACTGCTACCTGCAACAGTCCTGCCTGCCCAGAAACAGTCTATTGCACTGAAAACATCCAAACATGGGGTGTTCTCAATCCCCCCATGTCTTGTAAATGGCGAAAAGAACAGTTTATGGTATTACAGTTTTTACCACGGTCTGCAAAGGGTCAATTTAAGCTTTGCACAGTATGTGACTTCGCCCTCTTCTTTCCGCTGCCATCTTTCGTTCCATCTCACATAACTCACTTTCTCCTTCTCCCTCTGACTTTAATGCCGTGTTGAACAGCTTACTCTCATCGGGCTGTATGTTGGAAGAAAAGCCCTCCTCCTTTGATGCTGCCAGTTATTTGATATTTTCCTCAATCTGAGAAAGCTGGAAATCAGCTCCCGCCGGGTTTGCACGGGGCCACATGG
>VZRO01005852.1:2517-16183 GCA_013397915.1 Daphoenositta chrysoptera | reverse complement strand
ATTCCCCCCTGGATGGGCCTATCTTAGTTTACAAGATGTGTGCTATAAAGGACCTTGGTGTCTAGGGCTTTCTGATCCTTAACTGCAAGGCTTCCAGTATGTTTGGTCTCCTGGCTTAGCCAAGGGAATCACAAGTATGTGGGCTAAAAGCACTGAAAGATACATAAAGCTATATAAAAGGATATATGAAAGGGGTATAAAAGAAAAAGCAAAAAAATCATCATGGCATCAGAAGAATGTGAAATCACCTTTGAAAACTAAGTTGGTGGGCAACAGAGAAATCAATTTAATAGTATGTGATCGGAACACTGCCCAAGTTGTGATGATTTTTGGCAGGCATCACCTCAGTTCTGTGAAGCAAGGTGGAGAATACTTCCATATACTTGGTCAGGAATCACTGGAGAGAAAGAGCACACCAGAAGCAGCCCAGCAGGCTCAGGGCACATGAGAAAGAACAGAGTTCCAGCCACCCAAATATTCCTCTGATGTGGAGGAGTCAAAGGAGCAAATAAACAGGTAAGTCAGCTCAGAGACTTCGGGTGATCTGAAGGCAGTGGTTTTAAGAAGCGACCATTTTCAGTTTCTGTCATTCCTTGCTGTTGAGGTAGTTCCCTTGGATGGACTAGAAAGGGATAATGCTTAAAGTCTGGGTAAGTGGGCAGCTGTAAACTTGGCAAACATGGGGAAAAAGTGTTTGAAGTGGGTTAAAAAAGAGGTCATTTAGAAGGCAGGAAGAAGGTGAGTGAACTCTGGAGAGGTTTCATAGGTACCTCAGAAATGAAAAGAAAAAACCTGGTGAGCTTGTGCCATGCTTTTGTTCCCCCAATGTGGGACCCCACAGCATTAAGAATAAAATAGAATTACACTCAGGAGAAGTAGCTGGGTTTCTTCACGATTCCACACCTATTACGTACAACCTTCTTCAGGTTTTCTCTCCATTTGATCATTGGATTTTCTTCAGTCCTTTGGCTCCCACTGCACCTCTAATGCCCTCTAATGTAACACTCTAACACTCTAATGTAACACTGTAACCTCTAATGTAACACTGGAGTTGTCTTCCACCTGCCAGCCCTCACTGGGTGTTGATTAAATCCTTGTTTAGCAGGACAGAGGGACTGCTCTGGAGGTTACAGACCTTTGGAGCTTTAGTGCATCAAAAGCAGTCTTTTCTCATCCCTTTGCTGTGCCTTTTGTCATTACCAGATACCACCTTCCTCTCATGAACTGACTCTCAACTTGGAAAACTCACTCTCCACAGTCATCAGAGATGCCATCATGCTCTACTCATGAATTGAGACAATATATAACCACTAATAAAAAACAAGAAATAACATCTCTCCTGAGAGTACAAAAAACAGACCAAAAAAGCAATCAAGTAGTACAGACAGGCTGAGTAACGCTCAACAGAAAAGCATCATATTTACTAGAGTGACATTGGGTATCCAGCATTCTAAATGATCCCTAATTGAACAGCTAGAAAAGGTGGGAAAGGAACAAAGTATTCCTGAGAGGCAGTGTGGTGGAAGGAGAAAACAGGTCAAAGAGACTCATGGCAGTGAATGAGCAGCATCCACAGCCTGTAAAAAGCTCTGTTTTCTGTTGCATTGGTTTGACCAAGACTCTTCTCATTGGGATGAATCTCTTCAACTTAATCTTTATCATTTTATGTGCCCACAATATGGTAACCTAGGAAAAACTGAACAGAATTTGAGGCACATCTTGAAACTTTGGCCTCGTGTATATAATCCTACCACCTCCAGTGGCATGATTCCAACAGAAACCAAGTGGAATGGAATACCAGCAGTGTGTCAGCATTTTTTCTCAAAAAAATCAGTCACATTATTTCTTCTGCCTCTAAATCTGATTTCACATAAATGCTTAATTGCTAATAATAAATAGTAGCATAAATGTGTGAATACAAATAAGAGTGTATTTATAATTTATAAAGTACTGTAAGCATATTAGAAATAAATGAAAATTATATATCCTGGTAAACACAGAACTATCCAACTTTCAATATTAATAAATGCTAATAAGTGCAGTCATTAACAATTTAGAAATGCATCTAAGTATTCTTTTAAAAGCTAAGAAGAGGGGGAAGTACGATGAACACAATAAACAGTTTTATTGGCTCTACCTTCATTTCCCATGCTACTTTTTAAACTTCAGTCTTTCTTCTTTCCCACAGGATACAGCCACATGAGGAAGTCAGGAAAGAAGAAAAAAAAGATGACCTTACAGTCATTTATTACTGTTTGTGCCAGTGTCTGGATTCCAAGCCACTCTAGAGTAAAAACGTAAATCTGAAGGAAGATTCATGTCCTGCCCTCCGTAGTAGGACATGAGTGAAACTCACAGCGACACAGATCTGTAACAGGTACACCCAGAGCTGCTGTTCTGCTGCTGAAGTTGTATTCTGAGAATTTCAGGTCTTGGTGATGATGTAGTCTGTCTTTACTGATAGCAACTCTCAAATTTTAACACTTAATTATTGAATCTTAATGAACGCCTTGTATGTGCACACGTGCAGAAGCACAATCACACATAATTTGCCTTGCTGACATTCACTCAGCAAGTTCTAAACTGCACTGAATGTTATGTGGTGTAGCTTTCAGGATTGGGCTCATTTTAAGGAAAGGCTGTCAAAATTAAAATTTTATCAGCCAAGGTAAATGTGGGCCAGTGAAAGAGAGAGGGAGAAGGCAGTGCTTGTACCATGTTTGTTTCTCTGTAGTTTGGCTTAGTCACTAATACACACTGCCTGGTCTGTTCCAAGTTCATTAACCCAACTGGGTTTGGGTTAGTCACTAATACACACTGCAGTGTATCGCAGTGATCGGCTTTCAGGAGAATCTGAATGATCTTCTCTCCTTTCTCAGATACTTCCGTTGCTGTGTTCCCCCACACAATGATGTAGTTGATGTATTGCAGATATTCTGGAGCCTCACCCTTTTCCAGTGCAGTCTGGATTTTAGTCCATGGCAGATGGTGGGACTGTGCTTCCACCTCTGGGGCAATCAGTTCCAAGTGTACTGTACGCCCCTCCAGGTGAAGGCAAATTGGGGCCTGCACTCTGCTGCCAGAGAAAAAGGCATTTGCAATATCAGTGGTGGCATACCACTTCGCTGCCTTGGATTCCAGCTGGTACTGAAGCTCCAGCATGTCCGGTACAGCAGCACTCAGTGGTGGCGTGACTTCATTCAGGCCACAGTAATCCACCGTCAGTCTCCATTCTCCACTGGACTTGCGCACTGGCCATATAGGACTGTTAAAGGGTGAACGAGCCTTGCTGACCACCCCTTGGCTCTCCAGTTCACGAATCATCTTGTGGATGGGGACCACAGAGTCTCTGTCAGTGCGATATTGCCTATGGTGCACTGTTATTCTGGTGATTGATACCTGTTGTTCTTCAACTCTCAGTAGTCCCACAGCAGAGGGGTTGTCTGAGAGACCAGGCAAGGTACTCAGTTGTCTGATGCCTTCTGTCTCTAGAACAACTACCCCAAAAGCCCAGTGATGTCCTTTTGGGTCTTTGAAATACCCATTTCTAAGACAGTCTATGCCGAGGATGAGTGGGGCCTCTGGGCCAGTCACGATGGGGTGTTTCTGCCACTCGTTCCCAGTTAAACTCACTTCAGCTTCTAGTATAGTCAGCTGCTGGGATGCTCCTTGTCACCCCGGAAATAGAAATGGGTTCTGCTTCCACATACCTTGATGGCATCAGAGTACATTGAGCACTGGTGTCAACCAAAGCTGTATATCGTGGGCNGAGTGCCAGTGTCAACCAAAGCCGCATATCATTGTGGGTCAGGCGTGCCAGGCCATCGGATCCACCCAGTCCAATAGATCCAGTTGTCCCTTTCCTCTACCTGGCTAGAGGCAGGGCCCCTCTATTGCTGGTCATGGGACATATGGCTCTCTTCCTGTATATATGTTTCTGCGGTCCCTTCAAGAGAATCAGTCATATTATCATTCCTATACCGTCTGGAGTTCGGTGCATGAGAGACTGGAGCAGTGTTGAACCTAGATGAGCTTCCTGAGGTAGATGTTTCTTTTTTCAGTTCACATACCTGTGCTGCTAAGGAGGAGGTGGGTTTTCTATCCCACTTCCTCATATCTTCTCCATGCTCCTGCAGGAAAAACCAAAGGTTACCTCATGGAGTGTATCTTCTCTCTTTGGCTGGCGGATGTCTGCTCCTAATGGCAGAGACTCTTGTTGGTTCTGGAGAGCTGTGGTAAATTCCTTCCTGAAGTTCCTTTCTCAGTTTCTGATGGCCCTCTTCAATCAAGCTCCGGACTTGCTCAACCAACCTTGTTTCCACGGACGAGACATGGGTGCAAAACAGGGTGGTGACAGTGTCCTCGTAAATTCTTAGTTTGTTGACCAAGATGCCCACCCTGTCCTCGCCTTCCCTCCATTGCAGCATTGCCAGATAACGGGAGTAAATCTCTGGTCCAAGACGTGCGAATCTCAACCACATCTGTGACGTGCACTGGACACCATCTGGACTCTTAGGAAATCTCTCCTCTTCTGAGAAAATTATCTCCAGCACAGCCAGTTCCCTCAGGCGTCGGATACCTTGTGCCATTGTGCTCCATTTTCCTTGGTGCACCTGGAGGTCTTCTTTACAAAGGTATCTGTCCCTTACACTTGTCAACAGTCACCGCCAGAGGCTGAGAGTTTCTTGGGTTCTCCCGATCCCTTGGTCAATGACCACATCCCAGGACAGGGATCCCAGTGGCCTGGCCTCACTTCTGTCCAGAATGGTGTCGTTGGCTGCAGCATCCCAGATGCGGAGCAGCCAAGTGAGGATGGACTCATTTGTCTGGTGGGTGAATTCCCTCCGCAGGTCATGCAGCTCACCCAAGGATAGAGAGCGAGTGATGATCTCCAGCTCTGTCTCTTCTGCTGGGTGTGAAGGTCCTGCTGCACCCTCGTCAGTCACTATGCAGACTGATTTGCTTTTTTGATTTCTTCTTCTGAATGGGGGCAACTGCCACCGGTTTAGGTTGTTCTGGTTCAGTGATGGTTTGTGTAGAGATGCTGATGGTGCTTTTGGTTTCTTTCACCTCTGTGTCAGTCTGCGTAGATATGGACACTGTTGCTTTGCTTTTGGTTTCTTTCTCCTCTGTGTCAGTCTACGTAGACATGGATGCTGTCGCTTTGCTTTTGGGTCCTTTTCTCTTTTTGATGCTTTGCGTGGACATGGTCCCTGTTGTTTTGCTGCTTTCCTTCTTTTTGTTCTGAGGATGATGTGCCACACCAAGCATTCTGGCTCTAAGCATGGTATACATGGTACAGGCAGTGCAGAGAAGACAAAGCAGAACCAAAAACAAGTTTATGCTCTCCTTAACATCTAGAGAGGACTCAGTATTTTCAAAAATTGTTGTGTCAGGCCTGAAAGGCTGGAAAAAAACATTCTTTACTCCTCCCCCCAGGGGCTGAGTGCGGTTGTTGAGGTCCCAGACATAGCAGCCTAGACTAGGACAAGTAAACAAAATTGAGTCTATATTCCAAATGATGTTCATTGCCTGGGAGGTCATCATGCAATAGACGTAATAGACCAATAAAGCAATTTTTATACCATGCCCTGTTCTACACAGGAGCATTACAACCGGCAAGTAGTTCCCCATGTGTTGCTGTTGTCCCGGGGCCGGCAGACAAACGACATAGAGTTTGTTCAGGAAAGAATGGAATGGAACTATTTATTAACTTACAGACTCGTTTATATCTCTTAGTTCGCTTGAATGGTGTAGGGCCATTGGTCATTGACCATCCACCTCTCTAACATGATTGGTGAAACCCTACAACACCCATTTGAAAACATTTTCAGGCAGTATCATGACGCCTGCAAAACAGTTTACAAAAACTCTCTATCTGTTTACCAGTAGCATCATGTGAAAGCGAGGACTTTCTCACAGACACCATCAGAATGCTGGAAAATATCTCTGCAACCATCTATAAGTGTCCACAATTTCCCCTTTTTGTTTAAGACCAAAAAAGGTAGTGCTTGTTATCCTCTGCGGGGCCCCTTGCAGCAAGGAGAACAAACACAGCATAAGGGATCTGCTTGGTAATGGCCAGTTACCAGAAAGAGCCTAAATCGGATACTGACAAGGGGTCTGCTCGGTAATGGCCAGTTACCAAACAGAGCCCAAATCAGATGCTGATTTAAAGTAGGCAGAGAGACTCTCCAGCAATGCCATGGGTGATACATCTAGTGCACCAAATTCTACATCACTTATTAATTCTACATCAGTTACTGATACAAAATAGAAAAACTTTTACATCAGTTACTAATTGTAGATAGCCTTAAGGGCTTTAACTTTCTGACTCCATAACAAAAGGAACTTAAAATTCAGTCTCTGCTTGTGGAAGGGCCATCCGGCTGGTGGCTGACATCTTGGTCATCGTTTGAAGGATCATTTGGCTGATGATCTGCATTCTGGTCATCATTTTGAGATTGCCTGTTGATCTCATTCTGCTTCTGGTGCCACAGTTCAGGGTGAACACATCTTGCAGCTAGCCATGGTACCCCAGTATCTGTGGAAATACAAGCATACCTGCAACGCCAAGCAATAAGCTCACACGGGCCTTCCCACTTATTAGTAAGTAGATCCCATACCCAGACTTTCGCTTGAGGCAGGTGCGTCTCACCTGAAGACTCCAATGAAAGAACATGATTCAAAATAACAGGATTATTTGAATTCTGTGGCACTGTAAGATGATTAATTGTATTAATTGTATATTGTATATTAATTGGGTCCACTGAGAACACGTGTTCCGCCACCCAACGTAACAAGGCAGACAGGGAGTCCTCAGAGATCTTAACCTCCGTAACAGCTAAGATTTTTTTCCAGGCAGAAAGTATTGCACTGTCGTTTGAAGTTCCAAGTCCCATTTTTTCAGGTAGTTAGACCCTGGTACCGTGACTAGGGTCCTGTCCCCATAGCCAAAGCTAGCGTCTTGGCCGAACCCTCCCTGCATCCCTGGGGAGGGAAGTGGGGGTGATTTACCTCCCTTAAACGACCAAGTCCATCTTGTCTGAGCAGTTGCAGTACATGTTGGAGGTCACCAGATGTTGCTGTTGTCCGGGCCCAGCAGACAAACGACATAGACTTCGTTCAGGAAAGAATGGAATGGAACTGTTTATTTATTTACAGACTCATTTGTATCTCTTAGTTCACTTGAATGGCATAGGGCCATTGGTTATTGACTGTCCACCTCTTAACCATGATTGGTGAAACCCTACAACACCCATTTGAAAACATTCTCAGGCAGTATCACGACACCTGCAAAATAGTTTACAAAAACTCTCTATCTGTTAACGGGTAGCATCATGTGAAAGCAAGGACTTTCTCACAGACACCATCAGGAATGCTGGAAAATATCTCTGCAACCAGCTATCAGCATCCACAACCATGTGCGGAAAAATATAGAGAGCTAAGTACAAGACCCGTGTAAACATGCTGAGCATCATAGCAAATGCATGGCTCCTACAATACAAAATTGTAACAAAATTGTGTGACTTTCCTCAGTATCTGTTGCGCTGACTACTTGGCCGCCCGGAGGCCTGGCAGGCGACAATTGTCAGTGTCCCAGTCAGAGAGCCACTCTGTGGGATGTTAGTTGGAGCAGACTCCTGCAGGAGTTCTCTGCCCTTAGCTGTAGCCAATGATGTCGTTTAGCAACCGGCGGAGGTAAAGGAGAGAGAAGGACCTCTTGTTGCCACAGTATCCAGTTTATTAACTGAAGGGAGAAGCAACGAGGAGAGGCCAGGAAAGGGGTTGCCAGGGGGTTTTATACCGGGAAAATTTAGGGGTGAATTTGAGGGATACACCAATAGGGAGATGACAAAGGATGACAGGTAACCAATAACAGGTGATAAGGGGAGGAACTTACTTGAATTAACCAATGAAGAATATGGCAGAGATGAACTTCCCAGAATATATTTGAATATTTAACAGCACTTATGAATAAGCATAACTATTCTAACCAATAAAAGGCACTGGAACAAAGACTTCTCCAGAACAAGGGTGGAGATGTTGTAAGATTGACACTTAAGGGGCAGAGCCCTCACACTTCGGTGTCGCCCTCAGAGTCACTGTTGTGGGTGGGGAAATCCACCCACTTAGTGTCCTCTGGTCTACCAGAGGGCTGAGCCATCGCAACAAGTATCTGGCACACATTGGGCACCAAACACTGTTGAAGTTTGAAAACAAACCATTGAGAGAGTCCAAGTAAGAAATACAATTTAATAGGAAGGAAAAAAAATAAAATAAATGCAATAGTACAAAAATCCCACTCACAGAGTCAGAATACAACCTGACACTCTGTTGGTCAGGTTGTTGGTAGCAGTCCAGAGGAAGTGGTCCCGTTGAAAAGTGGTGATCCGGTAGAATGGTCTGGTCTCGGAAGGTCCAGCGGTGGCTATGTACCTCTCATCCTCTGGGAATCCAGTGGAAAAGGCTGCTTGTTGTGTTTGAAATCTCAGTTTATATCCAGGATGGAATGCTTGGCTCCTCCCTCTGGGCAGAGCATCTCACAATGGGATGATGTAATTTTGTCAGTTATGTGGTGAGGCATTGATGGGCCCATTAACGGAAGATAGTCCGGAGGGAGTTATCTATGAGTCATGCAGCAAGGCCTTGGCTGACCCATTAACAGAAGATAGTCTGGAGGGAGGAGGCAAGCAACACCGCCCACCTGGTTTCAACAGCTCGTGTAGATGGTAATGGAATACACTGCAACCCAGGACAAAGTTCATTAACCCAATTGCTCAGCAAATGTGCCTTTATGTATTTACATTTGCACATGGAACAAGCTGAATGCCTGTTTGAAAAAAGACGGGTTCGACATTTTAAACCTGCACCCTGTTTTTACTTAAATGCAAAACTTAGAAGCTCCTGTAGAATCCAAACCCCAAGAATCCACACCATAATGGGATAAATGCCAGAATTCTCCTATGTTTGAAAGCACTGGGCACGTTATCAAGGTAAGCCCACTGGAAATTTCACATCCAAAAATATACTTTGAGGACACAGAGTTATGTATCAATACTAGAAAAACCTTGAGAGGTGTCTAGAATCCACTGGGACAATTAAAAGCTCCTCCTACAGAAATAATTGGATGTGTCTGTTTCAGCCCTCATGGTGCCAGCTAGGCTTTTTCCCTGACTAGAGTGTAACATGTTGGTTTCTCCTCTCTCAGTGAACACTTTTTCCAACAGCTCTGTGTCACACACTTTTGGAAGCTTTGGCTCTCAAATGCAACAGTATGATCCATTCCATATTGACCTGCTGGAATCCAAGGGGGAGGAGCGAGGTGCTGGGGATCTTTTGTCCTTTACGGTATGTTGTTGTTTCTTTTCTTTCAAGAAATAGCCATTTCAGTGGAATGTTATTAATTCTGTGTCATGCACCGTAAACAAATCCTGGATTGACTTTGTCCCTGTGCAGTCAGCAGGCAGTGGTACAGTCAAACCAGCAGAACAGCATCTTCTTCTCTTATTGCAGCTTGCAGAACCAGGAGAAAATACTGAGATCCCAGCCAAATCCATGTTTTCTTTCCTTTTTCTCTTTTGGGTAATAAATATGCAAATTAAATACATTTAGTGATAGATGTATGTATATTCCCACAGCCTTCCCTTGGAGGGTTATCCCACTGAACTCAATAGGAATTCCATATATATTATATGGAATATTGTTATATATTATATGGAATATATATTCCATCATTTCCGAACAAAGCCAGCTAATAAGTGATATTTAGTAGCTGATTTTATTCTATCAATTATGTAAGACAGTGATGGGTGTTTTGTAAAAGATGTCTTGCTTCTGAATTTTTATACTGCTCAAAGTAAATAGTAATTTAGTTTTTCAACATTTTTTTAGTCAATATAGTAACGTTAACATAACGTGTATTTAAATTATTCATGAGTGGTGGGTAGTAACAGTGAACAGTTTATGCTCTGACTTGCAGGGTAAAGCTCTTCAAAGCTGTTCTGTTTTCTGTCTGTGTTCTCAGTCAAGACAAACTGTGTGTATGTATAACAGAGGCATAAAAGTAGCCTTATATAGAATTAGCCTGATAAATTGGAAGAGAGAACCAGTCCTGGTGTGTGTGGTGAATGGCTTTTTCACCCCTTTACAAATGGGGACTGACCAAAAGACTGGGATAAAGGAGAGTTTGTCAGCAAGTCTCCCAGACACAGGCTGGTGGCAGAGTATAAATGCATAGAGCTCTGGATTTTTCCCAGGTTTTCCAGTTCTGCAGCTTCTGGTTGCAAACTTCCTTTCGCCCCTGACCACTTGATAGACCTGACAGAGCATTTATCCATTGGTTCTGCAATGCAATTCACTACCAAACTAGGTGATCTTAAATCTTTTCACTTCCTTCCGAGTCAAACTGGACCAGAATGGCACGTTTGCCACTTAGTACTGCTAATTACCTTTTAATTGACATTTACCTTATAATTATTAGGCTGACAGCATGCTCTGCTACACTCTGAATTACCACTCAGGAGGGAGCTCTTGGAGTAATTTGGGGAGGGTTCTGGGACTGTTCAGGAGCTGTCAATAAGGCAAGAAAGACCCTAAGAATGAAGAGGAAATTAAAGAAGAAAATATGTTATGGAAAAATAGAAATATTTTTCAAGTGCCTTATCAGTTCCTGTCCTTCCCATTCACCCACACTGGTTTCACAACTAGCAAAGTTTGATTGAAAAAAAAGAGGTGAGATATGGTAGAGATACAGAATGACTTCCACATGAGAACCAATTAAGCAGACTGAGGCTCTTCAGGGTAGGAAAGAAATGGCTGGAGACAAGGTTAGATCTCAGTAACATCATGGAGTGCATGAAAAAAAAGTTATTAGAGAGTGGTTATTCACAAGTTCCCTTGACACCAGATTTATTGCACACCAAATTAAATTATCTGGCAGAAAATTTAAAGCAATGGGAAGTGTTTCCAAGCATGATTAAACTCAGGAACTCATTGCAACAATATATTGCTGGAAGTATGTTCAAGTGCAAACACAATTTAATAGAATAAAAGAAAAAACTATTAATGGATTACAAGTACAGCTGCCTTGTAGCCTCATACCCCAAATTCACAAATCTTCATGTAGCTCATACAGACATGATTTTGAGAGTACACACAATCCTAACCTACATGTGCACATATTTATATTTCAAAGCTGGGAAAGAGATTCTGTAGCTGGCAGATAATCAGTAGATACAGCTGAGCGTGACTATAACAGAAAGATTTCTTTTAAGAAGTCATAACTCAGTATGAAGCCTTTTGTCCAATGGTAGTTTTGCTTACACAAATAGGATTTTTCAGTGCTTGGTGGCTGAGGGAGGACCTGCATTAGTGCAAAGGTTTAAATGTTACATCATGTTGGCAGAGGTTGAAGCTGGAGTTGTGGCAGCTGTGGTAGAACAACAGGTCACTGCTGAGGAAGTATCATTTATCACTCAGTCCCCACCTAGTCAGTCAAAGGTTTTACAAAGAAAGCAGATTAGAGTTCTAAGCTTGCTTTCTTCACCACATTTATAGAAAAATGAAACATGTCATTTTCTACAGACAGGGAGTATAGGATCTAAACGTAAAAAATGCGAGCCTGATTTTTCATGGTTCCTGTGTAATGAATGATGTGTGTATGCAGACCAGTTCAGATGACATACATTTTCTTCACAATGAGAAGGAAAATGTGGGACTTGTATGAGAGATTAAATGCTAACTGGATTTTTTGCCCCAAAACTTTCCAGACAGTAGTTTACCTTGGACTTCTCCGTAAAAAATATATTTTTTAAAAGAGGATGTAAGTGTTTGTGCAAAAGATCTTCCTTGTAAAACTTATTCCTGAATTTGGGGCATTTCTTTGAGATTGATCAATGCCTCTTCAACCTATTTATCATTGTTAGATCTCTGAAGAACAGGTAAATATATTACCCCATTTCACAGATGATTAACTAAAGCATAAAAATCAAAGTTAGGTGAAATTACTAAATCCTTCTTTGCTTTTTTCTCTTTTCTAATTAATGTCTGACTAGCTAACAGCTATGGAGGTTAATATTTCAAAAATATTATTATTAATACAGACAAGCTTGATTATTTGTCTTCAGTTTCTCCAGGTGGAGATAAATGAAAGGATTGGGGTCTTCTAAGCAGGGTTCTGACTTTCAACATGTAGAAATAGCTTGGGCTGCTATTTAACACAGCCACTATTCAGCAGTAATTTCCTGTTCCATGTGCAGGGCTTCGCAAAAATATAGGAGAAGGACCTTCTGAATTTGGGGATTACAACTTCAAGGTGTTGCATGCTCAGTAAAATGTCACTTATTACCATGTGGGATACACCAAGAACCTCAGAGGATGATTTAGGATTTGACAGCTAACACTGGGATTTCTGCTAAGGAGTCTGACAGATGTTTTACGGCATGAGTGATTGGAGGGAATAATACTGAGAAAATGGATGTGTCTGTCTCTCCAGGGGTTTGGCAACAAAGCAGGAATGAAACACCAGTGGGAAGGACAACGAAGATGTTAATTTGAAGGAAAAAAGTGAGTTAAATTGACTTTCCAGGTGTTCAAGAGAGGGGAGAATAAAAGCCTCCCACCTTACAGTGGGAGGCAGAAAGGGTAAAGGGTATTTTTGGAGAGAGATCTGCTCAAAGAGGGTAAGTCTGGAAACTGCAGACAGTGAAGGGCTACTTGAGGATGTCTGGAGTGGTGGTGAATGCTGATAAGGAAACACAGAGATGTAATTAGATACCTGTTGATGTTAAATGTATTGAATTCCACATGACATTTAAAAGATTGGCAAAGTGATAGAGAAGGCTTAGGAATTCATAAGACATGACAGTTACGCCACTAGCACAGCATGGTATTGAAAACAGACTTTCTGCATAGTTTGTTCAAATCTACTTTATTTTCTAATACACTATTTTTATAAGCATCTAATGTAAAAAATACTTTGTGTCTTCTACTTAATGGTTTGGTTTTTTCACAGCTGAAGAAACAAAATTCATCTTTTCAACAGTGATTAATTGGGTGCATTTGAATTTGGGTACCTATCTTGAAACCTCTCTAAAAATCTGCTTTTCTTTGAAGAAATTTTATTTTCAGAAATACTAAGTAGCAGGTTTCTTTAGGATGTCTCATTCAGGCCAGAATATGCAGCATCCTCTCTGGAAGGGAGAGAGTAATCACTACAGATTTGGCAAGTTTTTAAAGAATATTTTTTGCCATCCCTACAGGTAAAACATTGTCTTGGTTTGAAAGACAGGTGCCTGCTAAGAGAGGTTGAACCCTCCCTTAGAGTAGAAAATGTGACCCTCCTTCCCTCCAAATTATTTGAACTTCGAAATCAAGGGCTCTCAGGCAAAGGTATGGGGAAAAAGGAATAACAGTTTTTACTAGTATATATAGCAGAGTAAACAAGCAATAACAAGGATAACAACAAACAAACAAAACCAGAAACCAGTAGCAGGTGTCCTTTGGGCTGCCACGCACTTTCCTGTTTGGTGTAATCGTGGTTGCAGCAGCAGGGGCGCTGTGGAGCTCCCGGCCGGGCAGGGCAGGTGCGGTGCCTCCCGAGCAGCAGCAGGGGCGCTGTGGAGCTCCCGGCCGGGCAGGGCAGGTGCGGTGGCTCCCGAGCAGC
>VZRO01005851.1:532639-561072 GCA_013397915.1 Daphoenositta chrysoptera | reverse complement strand
ATAAACATAACACACCACCACATCTATTTGTGTGTTCTCTCAAATTACTTTGTCACTTATTGACAAAGTCAGACAGTAAAGGTGAGGAAAACAAAATATTAAAACAATCTGGAAAAGCACCGGAGAAGGAAAGACTTGTAACCAAATATATATGAAACTCTACACATTATGTTTCCATCTATTCTATGATATGAAATTAATGAAGTTCAAGGTGAACAGTACTTTTCATTCTTATGCTTAATGCTGAGAAGTAGAATTTGAAGTAGAATTTTATTGAGCTGGAAAATAAATACTGCAAAATAATATATTCCAAGCTGTGCAGTTACCATTGATGTTCCATAAACCTTAGTGCAGCAATGCTGGGAACATAGAAAAGTTGTTGTGATTTTAGATTGTGTCAGGTCAGGACAGCCCACTGCTTACTTATGAGTGTGTAACTATCCTTCCCACACTGATTTTCATCTTTCCAGTTGTCATCTCTGCTTGTTATATTCCAAGAAATTCTGATGATGTTCTTTCAAAATAAAATGACTAATAGAACATTAGTTCACACAATAAGAAATGGGATTTGGTTTAGGTGTTTGTTTGCTTCTTTTAGTTCATTTTTTGGAGACAGAAGGGGGCATGTTTTTTTCCTTCTAATATATCTACATTCAGAATCAGTCTTTCATCTTTATTCTTTTAGATATCCTTTTGAAGTAATTCTGTTTGGGATTCTTTAGCTAGGAGGTTTGTTTCAATATTACCATCCAGAAAATGACATGAAGACCAAAATGAGGGTAGTGTTTCTCCAAGAGCAAGTAAACAGGATCAATTGTATTCTATCCACATTCACAATAAGGAAGAACAACAATATTTTACCAGGACAATATAGAAAAAGGGAAAGGTGACTTCTTTGATATAGCTCCAATAGCTGATAGCAAGTAGGTCAGAAAAGGACAGTAAAAGATGTTGCTTGATTAAAAATAAAATTAAGGGAAACCTAGCTAATATGTCAATGTGCTTGGATTATATATGGGCATTTAGCCAAGGCCTTGAATGAAGGATATTATCAAAGGAGAAAATTATAGCTCAAAATCACAATTCATTTTTGTTCCCAAATTATGTGGACAGAAAAATACCTACCAAGTTAAAAAAAAAAAGAAGCAATTTTCTCATGGCACTCTACATTCAGTGCAGTATATTTCCACCTGAGCCCAAAAAGAAACACCAGTGTCCAATATGAGGAAAACAGAAAGGGAAAACATTGTCTCTGATCTGTTCATCTTACTGACAACATGAAAAGTAATTATGGAAACACGGGTAAACTGTGCAAAGGGCTGTGTGGAAGCATTTCAAATGAGGGTAAGAAAGAGGGTGCAGAAATTGAATTTACATAGCATATACATTGTTACATAATGTGACATCTTTCCATCAGGGATTATAACTGAGAAACTTTAGGAAGATGGCACTGTAACTATATTTACACATGCAGCAGTAGACATTCTCTCCCCAGGCTTAAATACCACTACTACCTTATCCCCTGATTATGGAAAAGAACATCACCCAAAGCACATCAACTTTTATTAAAAGACTTTATTCCTAACTCACAGCAGTGACACCATTTAGAAAAATCCCACCAGTCTAACATTTCTAAGAACTAAATTTCCTAATGGTAAAAGTGATCTGAGGCTTGAGGATATGTATTTTAATTTCCCTCATGTTACATTTCTTGGTTCATTCACAAATAACTGTCATGGGCAGGTGTGTTTGCAAGCCTTTGGGGGCTGGTATGATGCAAGACTACATCACTGGACTCAAAGTAGCTTTGAACACAGTTGCTCTAAAATGGGAGAGGTATATCACTTGCTAAATTTGTAAACAAGTAGGATGAATAAGCCAAGGCAAAAGATTGCCAAACGTGGTTTTGCTACTTTATTCTGTTAGCACTGTTAACTTCATCCAGAGCTCTCTACAACTCTATATTTTGCTTTTTGGAAATATATCTCTTCCTCTCATATTGTTGGAAAACCTCTTGTGTTGAGTAAGCTTCCGACTTCTGCTCAGGGTATGTAAACAAAACATGAGCAAGAGCATGACACACTCAGGATAACATCATCACAGTTTAACCCCAGCTGTCAGCTCAGCACACACAGCCATTTGCTCACTCTCCCCTTGTTGGATGGGAGAGAGAATCAAAGGCTAAAAAGGAAAGGATTCATGGGTTGAGATAAAGACAGTCTAACAGGTAAAGCAGAAGCTGTGCATGCAAGCAAAGCAGAACAAGGGATTAATTCACCACTTGCCATGGGCAGGCAGGTGTTCAGCCATCCCCAGGGAAGCAGAGCTCCATCACAGGTAATGGTGACTGGGGCAGACAAACAGCACCACTCCAAACATCCCCCTCTTCCTTCTTCTTCCCCCAGCTCTGTATGCTGAGCACAACCCCACATGGTCTGGGATGTCCCTGTGGTCAGTTGGGGTCAGCTGTCCTGGCTGTGTCCCCTCACAGCTCCTCGTGCACCCCCAGACCCCTCACTGCTGGGGTGGGGTGAGAGGCACAAAAGGCCTCGGCTCTGGGTAAGCTCTGCTCAGCAACAGCTGAAACATCCCCGTGTTATCAGCACTGCTTCCAGCACAAATCCAAACACAGCTCCACACCAGCTACTGTGGACAAAGTTAACTCTATCCCAGCCCAAACACTGTACACACATATAAATGATTTTTTATGGCTACCTGGAGATTGGCATGTTTCTGGAATCACTGTCCAGAGGCTTTCCTAGTTGTGACAGGGTGAGTATTTTGTTTCAAATCTTAAATACTGACAGCAAGAACATAATAAAAAAGAGGCCAGATCCTCGGCTCATGTAAACTGGCATAGCACCATAGAAATCCATTAGAATCATACTGGCTTTGATAAGCAGATAGGGCAAATATTAACTGTCACCCTTTATTCTAGACAAACAATGTGAAATAAACAACAAAATTAATTTTAGATCAAGATAATATTCTATAAAATAAAGGAAATAAAATCAGGTGAAATTAAGTAATGTAAATAATTCTATTCCAGGTAATAGAGATGGTTTTTTTTTTTTTTAATGAAAATAAAATATGCAAATCAGAAACAATGCAAAGGAAACAATTCAAACACAAAATCACCTTCATACAAGAAAATGCATGTCAAAAATCCTGATATGCAGTTTGTGCACTCTATTTGTGAAGTAAGGTCCAAGTTAATAAAAAGAATATCACAGTTCTGAGGAAACCTCTCAGGTCTTACACTTTCTCACTGGATCTGAATCAAATAGCTATCTACTACTGGGAGCATTCCCTTTCTAGCACTGTTACTTGCCCCAGAAAGACCACTCCAGCTCTCAGACTGGTGTCCCCACTGAAGACTCCCTGTTTCTGTTGAGTGTTTAGTTCTGAGAGAGACACAATTCCTTAAGGAACTCATCATTGCCTCAGAGATTTTATCCCTAAGGAAATGCAGACAATTTGAAATACTTTTTTTTAGTTCCTAGAAAACCTCCACCATAAAAAGAAAACTGATCTTTTTATGCTCAAACTAGAAGTGTAGGAAACAGAAGGAGTTTTAAAATAAATAAATAAATAAATATGCACCTACTAAATAAATAAACATACACCTTTTAAAATAAATAAATAAATAGCTACACCTACTCTAACTTGAATTGAAGGTAATCAGTTTACTTTTGTAAGCAAAATCAGCTAATTCCCAGGAGAATTGACATAACTCATAGTCTCAGTTCCAGGCCTTCACACCAAAGGCATTCTTTAACTTGTTTCTCCATAAGCAGAGCCATTACTTACCTGCCCTTCTCTCAAATTCTGCCACGGAAAAATACCGCCTTAGCAGCTTTCTGATACTTTCTAACGTGAGAAATTATTCTGTGCATTCAACACAATATACACAGCTGTCTTTGGCACGGCCCTGGCTGCTGTGCAGACTCAGCTACAACCAACATCTACTTGGACACAATGAAATCACTCACTGGATAGGATTGAAACACGCTCAGTGTTTGACTGGAACAGTAAATAAACCATTCACCTACAATGGGCA
The DNA here is from genome assembly GCA_013397915.1 of Daphoenositta chrysoptera. Classification (NCBI taxonomy): domain Eukaryota; kingdom Metazoa; phylum Chordata; class Aves; order Passeriformes; genus Daphoenositta; species Daphoenositta chrysoptera. The sequence goes on along the minus strand of VZRO01005851.1, from coordinate 557,012 downwards.
AAGTTCTCTGACTAGGAAGAGAGTATCTATTTTCTGGAGTGACTTAAGTGATATTTTATACTCTGAAATTCATACCTTATGCAGTCACAGAACTGTACTTTCCTTCATACAAAGATAACAGCAATGAAAATAGGGTAGAACTACCCTTCAGCAGAAACTAGGTGTTACAACAGTAAGTAAGTAAGAGTAAGAGTTTGGAGTAAGAGTTATTCTGAGTCCATGAATGAGTTTGCTGCTTCCCTCCTGGTTTCATGCATAGCATCTAAATTTTTCGCTATCTTTAGTGCCTTTAGCCTTTCTCTTTTGGATTTCGAGGAGTGCTGCCTTCAGATGTCCCTAGGAGAGGGAAGGGGGGAACAAAATAAATAAATAAACAAACAAACCCCCTACCAAAGCAAACAACAAACAAGTATAGTGAGATGGATGGAAGAGGAAGGAGTCAAAGGCTCATGAGCCTACTGTTCCTGACTACATTACATGGATATGAATGTAGATGCCATAAAACATCTCTTGACCAGAACCTACCCTATGGGCCGGGTCTCCAAAGAACAAGTTATCATGCAAAATGTGGTTACTGCCCTTCACTGATGTCCTCATCCACAAGAGTTAGTTTAGTATCAAAGTCAGAGAATAAACTGTAGGTTGTGAAACAGTTTCACATAGGTTTTAGTTAAGAAGGGAGATGACTACAGTGATAAGAAAGGCAAGATTTCAGACAATCCCAATTGTGAGTTTGTTTCAGATATCCTCCTTCCTCTCTCCTCCTAAATCATGGACATGATCTCCTTCATCACTATATAGAGAACTCTCTTAAAGAAAATGCCTACTTCTATTCAAAAACTCAGGGTTAAATGCTTTTTTCTTTTGCTAATTTTGGATAATTGTCTTAGAAGGTAGATGTCAGAATAATCTTAAATGACCTTGGGGTAAACAGATATTGCATGTTATTCCTCTGCCACTTTGACTATGTGGTGAAACCTTCTTTAAGTGTGAAACTTGCATCCACTTCACTGTACCATAGCCCCATAAAATATTTTCTGGAGGAGAAACCCCAGCTGGTCTCACTGAATTCCCAAAGAGACAGCATCCTCTGCAATGAAACAATTATGTAACCAACACAGCTGTTTACCATTTAGTTTAGTAATGTGTAAACAGCCTTCAGTCCTCCCTTCATGTTGCCCAAAATGTGTGTTTTGTGACTCTTGCAATTAAACTGTCTCCAGTGCCTTTTAGAGTAGGAAAATATCATAGAAATGGCACATCGTGTCACAGTATCATTATACTTAAAAGCTGTAGAGAAAGGACAGTCTTGTTCTAACACAGATACAGGAACAGTAATTACCAAGTCAAATCTTTTATTAGCTATCCAGAGTTTCTTCACTGTAATTATTGTATCTCTTCTTTTTTTGAAGACCACTATAATGCAACCCTCAGGCAGTCAGCTCATTAAACTTGTACCTATTATTTCTCAGAATATAAAGTGTTACACTGCACTAATTTCATTATTTATACAAAAGAAAATTATATATATGACAATGTAGAACAAAAAATAGAAGTTAAGAAATCCCAAGTAGCTCTCTTCTTATTCCAAAATCAATACTTTTCAAAATGCATTGTGTTTTTCCCCAGTAGCAACTAGAAGCTGTGCTGTGGGTTTTGCCACAGGTCTGCATATATGTGTATTGCTCTCCAAATAACACAAACCAAACCAAACCAACCAACCAACCAAAATCCCAAGACAATAAAAAAAGCAACAAAACCCAAACCGAGCCAAAAACCCCTGAACTTAAAACTCCAAAAGGACAATTGCACTTTTGTATTTTTGTACATTCCATGTGAGCCTGACACAAAAAGGTAGTGAATTTTCAGGAATTCAGAGCACCTAATGAAAAATAACTGAGTCCCTAATAAGTCTTAAAGATCTTTATTTGCTATGCAAGAGGTAGGTGGCAGTCTGAAAGTGCAATCCAGCTCTCTGAAATAAGGATCATGATGGGAAGATTATTGCTTAATTAGTTTCACAGTGAAATTTTTCTGTAAACTGTAGTATATTGCTTACATCCCCTTCCCATTCTCCAGAAGAGGGAAATCTTGACAGAAACAATAAGGAAGCAAATAAGATTTCTAGAACTAAGCCTACTCCTGCCTAATTGATTAATTTCCATAGGGGAGGGTTATCACAAGTGCTGATCTACCTTCTCTCAGGCCTGAAACTTGTAAAATTTTTGACCAGTGTAGCTTAAAGACTTTTTATGACCGCTTTTGCCATGCATTGAGATAACACCCAGTACCTAAAATGAGGAGCACCATGAGCATTATGCGACATCCTTTAAGCTTTTACAGACATCAGAAGGAAAGCAATAGATGACACTGTTCTGATCCCAGCCCCAGAAATGGCTATTGTTGGTCCATAATGAAAAATGTCACTTTTCTCCTTTATTTGAGGCAGTGTATCACTAGTTTCCTTCACATCTTAATGAATCAGTCCAGATAACAGTGTAAAAATGCAGCAGTGAATGCTAAGGTAGAATATTATTAGGACACCTTGTGGGGATGAAGTGTCCCAAAGAATAATCCTTATGAGTCTGCTTGTTGAGACACAGAGAGCAAAGGATAAGGAGCGATCCCATTGTGTGAATTTCTTGTATTCAGAGTCACAGATGTATAATGTCAAACTCTGGTTTTAGCTATTTTAATAGCAAATCTTAATCCCTAAATAGGGAATTGGGAGAAAGGTTATTCCTTGCACAGAAACACACTGAAAAATCATGCTTACCGTAGAATAAGAATAATGTCAATGTGAGTTCATCCAAATTTGAATAGATATTGAGTCTCAAAGAATTGAGGGAATTTTTATCACTAACTGAGCACATAGACATTTGAGAAGCACGACTGATAAGACAGTGAATATTAGTACCAAAAATGACTGCAACTTTATTATGTGAATAATTTTTAGAATTACAAAGCTAAAACTACAAAAAAATCTTACATATGGTGTTGGTCTTTTGATTTTTTCTTCATGTTAAGGGTGCCGTAAAATCAACTTCTACAACTGTTTAAGGTGAAAATTATTTCTCACATGTTTCTCAGATAAATGCATGCACATTTCACAGATCATCCTAGAATGTTAATCAATAGATATTCTAAATATTCAAATTTATTATTAACAGAACACAGAAATAAAACATATTGTCTCATTTCCTCCATGTTGGAATCCTTAGGTAAAAAATGAATGTTGAAAAAGTGTTGGGTTTCCCCTTTTTCCCATTCTTGCATAAAAGCTGTGCTTTTAGCTTCACAAAACCTTTGGGATTTGGTTATAGCAGGAAAACCACATACCTCCTAATGTGTTTTGTTGTTTTAATGTATTGAGTTCAACAGAAATCGAATAATATGTTTTCATTAAAAAAACACATGAAATAATATATTCAAAATGTTATATTTACGTAGATCTAAATCTGTAAGAAAATAGAATATGAGAGAAAAAAGTGAATTTTTAAGGATGTGTGATCCATCAAAAATTAACCTTTATTGGGTGAAATAAATGACAAATATTTAAGTTGGGCACTGAGGAAAAGGGTTTCCAGATAACGACAACGCAGTACATTGTGATTTCACAAAAGCTCTGTTCTGAAGGAAATTAATATCTTTTTCTTCAATTTAAAAATTCATTGAATAAGTATTTCAATACACTGTGTAATTATTTCAAGTAATTTGAATTTAGCACCAAGATGTTGATAAATGGCATTTTTAAATTTCCATTATAAACCCCCATTTTTTTATTTCCTTCATTCTCTTGAAGAAATTATTAAGTTCATTATGATTTAAAACATGTTAAAACCTTAGCATGATGTCAAACATACCTTGAGTCCAATAACAATTTTGCGATAAATCCTCTGTAATTTATAATCTTGAAAACACCTAATAGCTAATATTTTGCTTTCATCTCATTTATTTAGATCAGCTTTAATTGAATGTGTGAATGGTTTACAAAGAAATTAACATTATTTCTAGATACTAAAAGCCTTGGAGAAGAAAAGCTGAAATGGTGAAAATTACTTGCTTGTGGGATTCTGTGGCAGTGGGCAGGACTGCATGCACAGCATTGGGATTTGTATGACAGCCTTGTCTTTCAGTTACATTTTAAGGTTTAGAAATACTCTTATTAAGTGATTAAACCAAGCCTATGGATGTCTTAATATTATTCATATAATAGATGCAAATATTCTGTAGCTTGAATTAATGCAGAGGAGAAAAAGGAAGGAGGAGTAAGAAGATACCATTAGAGAAATTGCCAGAGAACTGTGAAATACGCACAGAACAAGTTTGGGAGATAGGCTGATCAAGTTTACATAAAAATTCCAGGAGATATAGCACAAACAATGCATAGCTTCCCTACTGTGCTCCAAAATCTCAGTCCAGGCTCACTTTCCTCTGATAGAATAGAAATGGAATTTTGAAGCCTGCATGACAGCAAAAGTGTTTCCATTTTCTAAAAATGTTTTCCTTTGAGCCTTTCTTATACAAGCTCAATTTTAGAAGATTCTTCATTTTTGTTATGCTTCTTTTAAAACTTCTCCCTCCTTTTAAAATGTCTCATTATAAAAGTTCAGTGATTTTCAGAAAACCTTTATGCAATATGTGAATGTTTGTGTGGTAATATTGAGATCTTGGTAGGAAAGACAGACACTGTCACTACCTCTTGCCCTGGCTCTAGTTACCCCTACCACTTTCAAGATTATGAAACTCAGAAATATGTAAATATTAAATGCTAAAACAGTATCTGATAGTTTTCCTACCTGCCCAACAACAGGTGAAATTCTGCTACTCAAAATCAACCTGGCTGGACCTTTTTAACCATTAGAGGTTCATTCATCTCTGCAGGCTGCTCATGACCGTGCTTTTTATGGTGGTCCTGGGATCACAGCCTGTGTATGGAGAATACAGAACTCATACACAATTCTGGAATTTGTTCCCAAACATTTGTGTACTCAAGGAATTATATATATTTATTTTTGTAGATTGCCTCATCCTTACTTATTTACTAATATACGTATCAATAATAAAAATAAGAACAAAGATAATTATGGATTACTGTGGTTCTCTATATTATTAGTAACTTGTGCAACATGAGAAACTAAGCATATTGATGGTTTCAATTTTAGTGATGTGTTTACAGTATAAAGAAAAAGTCTGGTCGATATCTGAAGATAAATATCAAAACACACCAAGAGTAAAAGTAATTTTGCTGAAAGCTGTGTGCTGGACCTGAATAACCTTTTGTTCCGGATGTGTTTCTGATATTGATAACTCTTTATGTATGAAGTCTGAATAAATATATTTTTGGTGACTTCAAAACAACAATAAGAAATCCGAGGCAATACAATTTTTCTAGAGAAACCATGTGTGTGCAGATTACAGATAAGAAAGAAGCATGCAATCAATTGTGTGTTTGTCAGGATTTTAACTTTTACCTTTGCTAAAATATTATCCATGTTTAAATATCTTGATATTTCTAAGTCATTTGGACTTTTGTCACTCCTTTTTCACTACAGATTTGTTGTAACTATTTTCAAAATTAACATTTTTCATGGTTTCCCCATTATTTATAAATAATTTTTTGCCTTCTTAGCATATATCAATAAAAATAGAAAACTAAATCATGAGTCTGGATTTTAGGGCATCAAGTGTCATACTAGTCAATGGCTAATTTCAGCTTCCAAGCAATTTTCTGGAGCATTATAGCAAGGCAGAAATTAAAGAAATTGTTCTTAAAATTAAAATCAGGCACAGTCTAAATAAGGTTCAAGTAATGGTAAAGTGCATTTGGCAGGGGATTTAATGATTAAAGACAGGAGCTACATATCTTTAGGTAGATTTATTTAGCTATTTTTAGGTTTTTTTACACAAAACACTTAAAAAGGTCTACAGCTCAACTGGCCGCCTTGCTATCCTGTGGATTAAGTATTTCCCCCTGAAAACTGAGGCATCACTATTCCTCAAACGATTAACCTCTTCTGGGTAATAAGGGAGTTTTATAGAATAACCCTACACAAGACTATTCCAGTTGGCTTCAGGATAATAAATGGACCCTGGCACTGTTTAGTTTACAGGCGTAAAAGAAGTCACAGGATTACAGCTGTCTTTGGACATCATTTGCTTCTCTTCTGGTGCCACAAACTTTCCCTAGACTTGGGAGGAGAAATTTGATTGAGTGAAAAACAAACGTAACTGAAACCTCTGTATATATCTTGATGTTTTGTATCTAATTCCTTCCTATCTGTCTCTTGCTGAGGTAATCTTCCTTATATTTATTTATCTAAAGTAATCTTTTATCACTTATTCATACTCTACTAATTTAACTTTCTTATCTATTTTACTATTTTTTTTTCTTTTTCCTTTCCTTCATTAATTTCTCAGTATACTTCATAATACTATTGGAGGATATATAGTGGAGGATTGAAGCATATAAAAACATTAAAAAGACAGGCTAATATACTGGAAAATTGAAATTCTCACAGTGCAAAACCCACAATGTGCTCTACACACCTGCTGTTCCTTATATATTTTGTGACATTTTAGAGACTGAAACATCAGTTGGCTTTTGTTCATCAAGTCCCCAAGAATATTTTCCATTCCTTATATATACACACTTCTCTTACTTTTAGAAGGAAAAGTACCCAGCTTCATCATGTACTCATCATTCACAATTCCTGTCATAATAATTTTACAATGCTGGAATTTCAATTAACATTTGCAGCACTTACATTAATTCCAGTAGTTCATTTCCTAGATGAAGTAATCTATGGGGTTTTGGGTAAAAATTTTAGATATGCCAGTTGGATATATCTAGTTCAAGAAATAATTGAAGATTTGGAACAGAATGCTTTAAGTACTGCATTTGCACTTTGATATTTAATACACAGAAAAGATAGAATTACAGGTTTGCCAAGGAAAGCAATTAACACAATGCTGGATATCTTTAAAGTAATATTTCAGAAGACATATAACTACTTACAGTGTCTGTGACTTTTCCACCCAACATTTCACCTTTTTTTAACATTTTGATTTTACAAAGTCTGGGGCCTAGAATAGGAATCCGGATTTCTTTCCCAGATACAGTGATTATTATTTCATTATCTTCAGCAAAGATAGGCCTAATTTACATGATTTAAACTAAGAAGATAAGCCAGACTCACAAGTTATAATTTCTTGTAACTTCACAGTTTCCTTAATTTATTTCAGTGTTTGGAGATTAATCTATTTCTTCCACCAGGATGAAACTTTTTCTCCCACATTCCTCAGAGCCAAAGGCAGTAAATATGCTATCTTATCAGTTCTCGCTTCATTGGCTACGCTCGCTAATCATTGGCTACTCCAGCACCAGGCACAATGTAGACACTCAATTCCAATCATCTGCTTGCACAGTTTCCTGCTCCACATACTTCTGCCACTGAAGAAGGAGCAGCAGGACGTGACACCCATGGCAGCTATTGCTACTCTTAGCCATTAATGCTATAACCATCATTTCTTTAGATTTCCTCCTTCACATATTTAGTAAGAAGGTATCTGGAATCTCCATCTTTTCTTTTTAATTTACTTTTTCCCTATCCTGCCAGTTTGCTTACATATGGATTTTTTTTTTGCATGTATCAGACAGTATTTCTATTACTACAGAGCTTAGTGATTTTACAGCACCGCAGCATTGCACACTTCAAGAGATTTCACCCACTATAATCAAATGTATATGACTTCATGTTATTTTTACTCAAATGTGTGTATTTGGTGGGCTGTGTCAAATCTGCTAAAACTTGTATATGGCAGTGAACATTACAAAACTGCTGCTTGAGCAGAACATCCTGTTTACAAGTTATAGTAAGGATCGTGAAAATGTCTGTAAAGACAATAGGTCTTTAGGACAGGAGATTGGAAGTGACTGGCTAGAAAAAGGACAAAGTAAAATGAAACAACAGAGCATGAACAAAATTCGGTGGAAAAAAATCAATGCTGTAAATATTTCAATTTTGGATTTATGCTTAAGCAAAAACTTGTGATATCCCTTATAAGATGTTGAATAATTTTTAAATATTGTTCTTTGGGTTTATTTGTATCACTAATTTTAGTAAGAAGTTGTTTGACAAAGAACTTCAGCATTGAGCACCTTAGAATCATAAATCAGCTCTTACTAGTCATAGCATTCAGTCTATTTACAGTAAATCTACAGTAAGGATTTGGCTTCTGTCCTGTAACTTATAAATATTTAGTAATAGCTATGTAATTTTTGGGTTTTTTTTTTTTCATATACAATATAATAGACAAAGACCAGACTACTAGGAGCCTTGTAGAAGACCTTGTATCCAAGGAGTCAGGGAATTTAAATAGGCCAGGTATAATCTATTGAATTGTGTCCATCGAGCTTGAAAACCCCCTGTGACTTATACAATCTGCAATGATAATGTCTTTGGAAAGGTAAACTGTATGTTGATAAGGGGGTGGGATGTAGAGATTCTGACAGACTGACAACTGAACACTTTCCTGTGCTGTGCTGTGTCCAGCCTGGCCCTTAGGCTGCCTTGTGCTGCACAAATCCTTGGCTGCAAGACAAGGTCAGAAACTTCACTGCAACAGAGGAGCCCAAAATTATCGCCCACTTGCAAGCAGAATTCATGCTGCCTGTGTGTTATCTGTCTTACTCTTTGTTCTACCTTTTTATGGCAATTATTTAATCAGGCCATTTGTTGGGTTTTTCCTATTAAGATCAAGAAAGAAGTCCGTACCTCCCATTCTTGTTCAAAACAACCTTCAAGTAAATAAAATCATGTGCGAAAAAAGTTTGACGCACTGGAAGTGATCTAAACACAATATTGTATAAATGCTACAGTCACCGCTTTTTTAATAAGAAGGAAAGAGAGAAATAAAGTATTAATCAACTTCATGGCATGGGGTTTTTTTATTTTCGCTCAGCCACTCCTATACAGGGTAAAATATGTCTGTGAAATTTTCCCACTCAAATATTTTCATTATGTGAGTTTCCCCTCACCTGCACTGATTGCTCTAGAACTCCTCCTAGCATGATTTTATATTTTATAGCTTTCATTTTACATCTCAATTTTGCAGGCATTAATAAAAATATATGTATTAAATAAAGCAATAGCTCATTGCAACAGAGCAGTAGACTTCAGGTAGAAATTGAAGTGACAGGTGGTGAAAAATGAAATACAATGCTAAACAGAAAAGTTTTACTGAACTAGCAAAAAAAACCATGAAAAAGCAGCTTCCCCTTCAAAATCATGAAAAATATCTCCTAGTTCCTTTATGCAATTACACTGTAGAAACTATAATAGCAAAATTGTTACATGACAAGATCAGTTAGTGGTAAGAGTCATGGGAAATAGGTTAACATCCTGAAGAAGGGCTGTTTTTTCTCAAACTTCCTAAATATTTTCTCAGTTTGACAGTCGGCCAAGCTGGAGATAACTCAGTAAGACTCATATAGGAAGATTCACAGTTTGGAAGCTCTGTCTCCAGTGAGACAAATTACTAACATCCAAAAAAACCCCTCAAGCCTTGATAATCAGATAAGAACTCAGCTGGCAAGGTTCAGGCCTGAGCACTTCAATAGTGGAAATAAACTGGGATAGGGATAGTCTTGCCAACAACACAGAATATCAGATAAGAAAATGGAGATCAAGTAAAACCTGATGTCATGCTCCCTTAAAGATATTTGTGGCATTATTGGAGATTTTTCTAGAAGCAGAAAGCTCTGGATATAACAAGGTAATATATTAAAGAAAAGAACAAAACCAAAAAATAAAGCTGTCCCAGCATGTACTTAATAATACGTGGAAAATATCACAGTAAAAGTATGTTGTCATTTTTATTCCAATGAAATGCTGACAGACTTGGCTATAGTGTTTCCAGAATAAAAAAAAAAAAAAAATCAGTCAGATCTACATGGTTGCATTAGTAAGGCTTAGACCTGGAACTCAGCTCTTTCTGACCTTCAGTGTACCTTGTTTACCACAGTACTTACAGCATGATATAGAAATATGTGAGTCCTTGAATAAATGGGAGACAAAGGAGCCCCTGTGGGCATTTCAGAGTTCTGAAATGTTGGCAGTGTGGAATGAATTTGTTTTACCTCTCAAGGCTTGTCTTTGTGTTATTGAATCTTCTAACTTGTTACCGAGCTTTAAATAACTAAGGAATACAGCATGTCAATGTATCAATCAATGTATCAATCCAAAATAATTTTTCTGTGTTATTTTATTTGAACATACTGAGTTAGGGCTTTTTAAACAAGAATTCTCTTTGTACAATGGGTAGAGATAGAAAAAAACAGGTTTGCACAGTGTAAAACATCATGCATTTATTGACAAAATTTTATCACTACAGGCTCAATATTGTACCTGTCAAAAGCACTCACAGAAAAAAAACCAGAACTGGTTACGGGCTAGAAGTTAGTAAGCACTTTCTTTGTTGTGTCTCAAGACAAACATTCTATCATTGTAAAATTCAATTTATGGATCACCACACTTTGTCAATAAATTGCAGTTCTTGAATGTAGCTATAAAATCTCTAAATAGACGAAGGAGGTGTTGTTCCAAATGAAGTATATGTAAGCACACAGTTGAACTCACCTGAGGAAAGAGTTCTTAAATAGTACCCTAGTCTTAGTTTTCATAAGTTCAAAATCATGAATATACTGTTGGCTGTGCATGATTTCACAAAACAGAGGACCATTAACACCAGTTTAACCAGCAGCCTGTGTGTCCTTGCTGCTCAGACACTGCACTGCCATTGCCATGACTGCAGCTGCTCAGTCATTTCTGCACCAGCAGGAAATGGATGAAGATAAGATGTCTCAGGCTAATCTATACAATAGAAATAGGATCTAAAATTTTCAGTTGAGCTGAATGTTACCTGTTCTGGTTTTACCCAACCAATGCTTCTTCCCAGGCTCTCAGGAAGCCTAAGCAAAGGTTTGAACATGCACAGTCCAAACCCCAGCTCTAGTGGCAGCATGATCCACAGCAGGAGCACTCTAGCAGGGTGCACAGGGGTTTTACAAACCAACCTCTGTTATGTGAGGCCACTGTTACAGGTAAGGCAGCAATTTGGCCCTAGCAGAAATAGACCTGGTAAAGCAGAAACCAGGGCAACTGGAAAACACATTTTCTCCCTGGATACCCTGGAGATACCACAAAAGGACATTTGAGCTATATTTAAATAGTTCTTAGGGTTTTTTTTTCCTCAAAAAAATTTTGGATTTCTTTCATTCACACGGGTCTCTGATATAAACAGAAGTTATGCTGGTTGTGCAAATGCCTGTGGTTACATGCAGTATATTCGTTTTAATTAAGACAATGGCAATGCAAATAAATAATTACTGTAACTAGTCAAGAGGTGGCATTTCTTTGTTTGCATAATAATTACTGCTTAGAACAATATATCTGTTTAGCATGGTATTGTTTATTCAAAGCTGGAAATTAACTTATGACTTTTTTATGAACTGCTAAAGGTAAAACAGAGTTTATACATATTCATAATTTACATAAAATTTCAAAATCCAGAAAAGTAGAGAGAACTGAGATATTGTTTTAGAAATCTTCAGTTTGTACACTCAGTCTTCATGTCAGTATATACCATTATTTATAAAATTATAAATATGTTATTTTTCAAACCACAGATATATATATATGTATATCTGTATATAAATATATATAAAAATTCATGTCACATCTATATTTTCAGCTTTTTGAAGGTCACATTTTCTCCTGTTTAAAGTCATGATATACTTATTTCCCATAAACTAATTGCCAAGTTAGAAATTACGTAGCATTTATTACAGTAATTTTGGTGTGTAGTACATAAAAATCCAATTTAAAAGTTGTTTTTCAGCTAATGGGAATATGAGTTACTCTTTGACTTTTAGAACTACTTAAAACATGCCATTTTTTGTGTGAATATGTTCATTGGTAAATTGTGATATAGAGGTCTTCTGGCTACAGAGATAAGGCATGGGTGAATAGAGAATTTATTTTAAGTTGAAGTCACATTCCTAATATTTGAATTTCACAGGTCCTAGAGATTAATATTTCTTTAAAGTTTTGCTAGTCTATTGAAGAATTTCTTTAGATAAGTGAATCATGGAACTTTCTTTACAGCCTATAACAAACTTAGTGTATTTAAGAACATAGTCACTTGAAAACCACAGCTCAGATTTCTAGTTCCTGCATAGCTGTTTTGTGAAGCTGATTGTAGACCTAGAAGAGGACAATTCCAAACTTAGACACTGCTTGTCCTAGAAGACCTGTCAAACCTGAAAATGAAAATGTAGCATTTCTGAAGCAGGAAGTGTGCTTCATTTTGAAGTTCATGTAAATTTAATGCTTACAAACATAAAAGGTATGCTACAATCATTGAATATCTAGGATATTAATGAAAGGATGATTGGCTTTCCTGCCTGATTCCATTTGTTAATACACATATTTGATATCTTCGTAGTCCCAGCTAGGTCTGTATTTTATTACTTTCTATGCTAAAGTCAACAATTACAAAAAGTTGCTACTGTGAAAACTTCCATGTGCAAAGGAAATCTTCACATTTATAGGAGCAAAGCAGTACAGAAATGTGATCTGTATGCATAAAAGTTGCTTGGTGTATGAAAATAAACCAAGTTTCCTTTTTTAAAAAGGTATTGCATGTTTATTCCAGTGGTATCTGCACTTGGAAATGTTTCTAATTACAATTTAAGGTTGAAAACCTTTATATTTTTTCATCCTTGCAGAAGGTTTTGCTTAGTCATTCCATGTCAGCCAAACTAGAGCTATCAAACCAAAGGCTTGTGTTTCCTGGATCCTGCCTTTCAGATTAGTTGTTTCATGGCTTTCTCATCACTTCACTGAGATATCTTGCAGCTGACACCAATAGAACCACTTCAGGGAAGACTTCAATAGAAACAGTACGAAGAATATTCCAATGCCTATTAGGGTCATGAATGTCAAATATAAAAATATCCTGAGATCAGTTTACCTAATGTTGTTGGGGTTTTTTTTCTGTTTTCTTTCTGAGTTTCTTAAAATGGCTTTCACAGTCGAGAGCTCATCTCTCTTTTCCATGAAATGTTTTGCCCTGGTGATTTTTCTTCTCTTGCTCTATGGTTACACCATACAGACATACAATCAGGATCGTAGGTTTTACTGAGTTGCAATACATCAGCAGTTTGTCTAAACATTAAAGTTGCATCTTTAAAAAGATGTTTCTATCAATTGCAAAGACCAGTTCTGCAAAGACACAGGATGATGGCTCAAAAGAAAATGGGTACAGTCAAGGTTATGAGGGCCATCTACTTTCCTAAGGAGTTATAGAAAAGTTGATAGGTACATTTCCTTTTTTGTCTTCCCTGTATACTCAGTCTGATCAACACTGTACAATTCTTTCTGTTTACCAAAGTGGTGCCATGAGGGAACAGCAATGCAGAGTAGCCGTATAAAATCAAGATATTAAAGAGAAACAGCTTAGGCAATGTTTTCACTTGCACATCTATTAGAGTAGATATATTGCTCTTCTATTTCTCAGTACTCAGCAACAGTTCCTGTGAAGTCATAAATGTAATTTTCCCTGTAAGACCTTTACAGATTCCTCAGATAATTGAGTAACAAATGCAATGTAATCCAGGATTATAATAAAATGACAGGAATTGCTTTCCTAGCCTTTTAACTTTATTTTTATTAGCCACCAAATAGAAATTTTTAAAATTTGAGACTTACACTAGGAAAATGCAAATATCTTTCCAAAGGTCAAAAGGAGGATTTAAGCAGAGGAAATGAAATCTCTGTATACACCTCCAGAATTAGAGGACCACATAACTTCTTTTGGTAGACAAGCTGACCTCTTGCAGATCATCTAGTAGAAGATTTCAGAACCTATGTTCCCAATAGATGAGAAAAATGGTAAAATGTTCATCTGTAACAGCCTTCAGAAACAGTGCACTGTAATTAACTGCCCTTGGCATTGCAGTGCCTGTAAAAAACCAAAAGAGCTAATGGCTGATTTGTACCTCTGACTCCTATTTTGGATATATTAAAGATATCACAGGCACAGGACTTGTCTGATCCCCATTTCTGGGACCATTTCAGAATCTGTATCTATGTTTGTGATAGGCAGAGCAGATGGTGGAGCCCTGGCTGAGGGAAAAGTATATGTAGTTGGATATAAGCTAAAGCCTAGAAAACAGAAGAGGGAAAATACCAGAATCAAAGATAATTTAAGGAGCAAGCCATTATCGCATGTATAGATTATTGCTGTACACTCAATAAAGCAGCTTTCATAAAATTGCTGATAGAGTAGACAATACTAGCAAGGCATAACTAATAAAAGTTAAGCTTTTGGCTAAAATTTCAAAATATTTTCTATATTAATTAATTAAGCTGATAAAATGTGTATTTCTCTTCAGAGTTCAAAGTTCACCAATATCACTCAATCTTCTGTATGTTGAAGTATCAGTTGTTGGTGCTAAGGCCCCTTCTACTGGTTCAGTTAAAGCTTGTGAGTTTGTATTTAAGACAGCATTAGGATAAGCTCCAGGCAGCAGAGACACTTGCACTTCCTTGTATTGCCATGTAACCATTCTGTCCGGTGTGAGTTATTATTTTTTACCAGGTAATTATACGCAACTCACAACACCTTTTGATCCCTCTATAAGTACGTGACCTGTAGCTTTCTCTATATAGCCAATACAAGTGAGAATGACACCTGCCTGTATGTCAGAGCTTGTATTGTAAAATGCAAACTGACTCAGCTTGCATAGAATTATTCAGTGTTCCACACTGTGTGGAACCACTAAAGTCAAAAGAAAATGGACGTGCATGTATGTGTGTCCTGCTTGTGGGCTATGCAACTGTTTAAAAAACATATCTTGCAATTTTGTGAAGTTGCTTAGAAACTATGAGAATGTTTGTATTTATGAAGAACTGCTCCAAGGCTGCTAGAAATATTATTATCAGTCCAAACTTTATTCTCCATGCTCATTATCATTTGAAATAAATATACTCGTTAAGTTTTCATAAATTCCATCTTCTGCCTGTTGTTTTCCTGATTCTGGCTTTTTTTATCCCATAAGCTTTGAAGGCTGTATTTGATTTCTTCTTCAGAAGATGGAGATTTTTCAAACATTTTCACAGCATATTCCCTGATCAGAGACTAGCTCCAGATGAAATGTATGGCTTTATTTATCCCGTCAGGTTCTTATTATATCTGCCTGAAAAACTGACAGAGCCACTTAACAGAGACTGCAGCTACCACAATATCAAATATGAAGAATGAACAAAAGATTCATCTTTAGTTTCATTTACCAATGAACAAGAATACAGAGGTGATCCAAGACAAACACAGCAATCACTATGGCATTAGATAACAATTAGGTAACAAGGTGCAGAACAATGAACTATTAAATGTGTTTATCAGCTTTATGTACAAAGATATACTGATAGGCGCAAGAATAGTGTAGACTCATTATAAAATCTGCCACTCAGTAAAAATCTCAAATATGTGCATGGTAGAATGGTGAGTTCCAGAAAACCTCATTAATTTTACTAATTTTGAACTAATTTAGACACACATTAATACATGTATCACACTCTTGTAATCATCTTAATATTTAAGAAATTATTCACAAATATCTGGTTAATAATTCATGGACACATGAGTGATATGAACAAAGCGTCTCATAAAACCAAACTGTTAACCAGTTTATGGAAAGAGGAACTGACTACAGGCTTTCTTTTGGATGTAATGTAGTCATGCAAGTCAGTACATCTGACTGCATAGTGTTTTAACAGCAAAAGAGTAAAAAATTCAGATTTTTCTTCGAATCTTTGACCTTTCTCTTCTCTTGGCAGTTAACCAGTACAAACAGGTGTCGAAGTCTTTGGCAAAACAATATATTTTCCCTTCCAGAGAACCAGAAAAATGCTTCTGTTAAATCATTGGGGTGCAGCTCATCATATGAGCTGCCTTGAATCAGCTGGGCAGAGCACTGTGCTTGTAACACCGAGGGTGTGAGCTCAACTCCTCTATGGGCCTTACAGTAAAGAGCTGGACTTGATGATCCTTGTGGGCCCCTTCCAACTCAGAATATTCTGTGCTTGGTGTGGTTTTTTTCCTGTGCTCTGATAGTACATCTGATATACCTCTGAAAATAACACTACGTAAGAGGGTAATATTTCTACCTCTTTTGATAATTCTATTTTATTCAGTTTAGAAAGGATGGCTAATGGAATTAGGTGGCACTTCTTGTGGCCTATCCTGCCATAATAACAGGTCACAGTGAGGTGGAGATTAAACCACTTCAAAGACATTTCCTTGCTGCCCTATTAGTGGTCCTCATCTATGCTCTCTAAATTAGAAAAAAAGATCGAAACTGCAACTTAACCAGAAAAATAATAGCTACTGAGCATTAGTTTTCAGTCTCTGTAAACAGCACAGTATTATTGTAAAAATACTGCTTGTATCTAATTGCCTTGATGCCTGAAGTTGATACATCTCTTCACAGAGTTTCATATGGATTTTCAAAGGCCTCTTTTTCATGGCTTAGGAAATACCATGGCTTGAATTTTGACTGACCATATAGCTGAAGTTTTCACATTGGCTGGATCCATTACAAAAATTAAAGAAAATTTGAGAATTCTCAAGACTTTTCGTGGAAACTCCCATTCAAACTCATTGAAATAAACCTTTCCATTTGTACCTTGGTTGATCAGATATTTGCAAATGAAAACTCAGATGTAGTTATTACAGGGCATTCATCTCCTTGGTCATTGGTTTAATTCTTAAGCTTGTGGACAGGAGGGATCACAGAATCACACCAACTAACTAAAGTTACCTCTCACTGAAGACCAGTTTAATGAGACCTGAAGCCAGAACTCTCTAAGCTGAGAAACACCTAATTTTGCATAGCTCCAAAAAAACCCTACAATTTTTTCATGGAGGAACTGAATTTTTATCCTCTCTCCTCTTGGAAGTCCTATGTTTGCTTCAACTACATCATCATGTCTTTCTGTATGCACTGCTAATTTTAATTTGAGATTTTGTTTTTCCTTTTGCTTTGTCTTCCATTTTTTTCAGAAAAGGGAGGTGATAATTGGGAATCAGTCCTTTTTTTTTTTTTTTTCTAGAGAAATTCAGAAAAATATCTAGTTCTTTACTTCTTAATCTAAAAATTTTAGAGAATTATTTGGAACTACAGAAACTCGTGAGAAAACTTGCTGACTTTAATTTCTTTCTTATTGTAGAACCTGAGATATGGATAATTTTCCATACTACAGCACACATCTTCATCTATCTTTATATACATAACTGTATAAAATTTATGGGCTTGGTATTCTTTCCATTTATGACTGACATGTAATTTGTCACTTCCATTCTTTTCAAGATATACATCTGCTTTCCATCAAAACTTGTTTTTGCAAAAAGGAAGGGAAATGGCATGTAAAAAAACCTTTAAAGCATTCAGTCCATGTAGTCAGAGAAATATTCACTCTCCACATATATCTTGTATGAGGCTTAATGCAGGGTCACAGTTCTGTATTCAAGAGTTTTCTTAAAATGTTTAAACACTTTAATCTTTTCCAGGCATAAATAAATAACCTTTTTCTCCCTTTTTTTATTTTTTAACAATGCTGGTTTAGGGATACAGAAACAAGGGCATTTTTTGTAACCAAGAAGGAAAAAAGGAAAGCCAGAGGCTAAAAATTCTGCTCATCATTTCTTCTAAGATAATTGATGTTATGCTGGCCACTGTTACATACTTAAATCAATAATACTATAAAAAATGTAGAATGAAGAGGGATCAACAGCAGTAAAAAATAAGGGAGGCTGTTCACCTCCCATTTTAGTTTTGCAGTAAAACCCACACACAATAAACAAGGACACCTTCAACTAGACCTGGTTGTTGAGAGTCCCGTACAACCCGACGTGTTTCCAGGGACTGGGCACCTACACCCTATCTGGGCAACCTGTGCCAGTGTTTCACCACCCTGATCACAGAAATTTCTTCCTTATATCTAGTCTGAATCTACTCTCTTTTAATTTAAAACCGTTACCCCGTGTGCTATCAGTGTAGGTCCTGCTGCAGGAAAAGGAGCACGAAGGGCCCCCCTGCTCACACCAGTGTGGCCCTGTGGTTGTGCGTGCGCCTCTGAGACTGTGAACTGACACCTGCAAGGTGCTCAGCTGTTTCTTGTGCTCTCTTCCATCCATTCCCCCACCACTTCTCAAGAAGAGTTTTGCTTGGCTTCCTTACCAGCAGAAAATCAAAAAATAATACCAGCAGCTGGAGAAAGGATATGGCTGGGTCCAAGGCAGTTTGTTTATCTGTGAACATTCCCTAAGCCTGTCTTGCCTGAGGGAGTTGACTTAGCTCTTTGCAATCACTTGGGAAATTATGAAGTCACTGGTGGGATTATTTATGCATGTGGATTCTAATAGTACATAGTAACAGTGAGCAGATCTTCAAAGGATTCTTTTGTGTTTATGGGCTAGGTGGCATTCAGCTCTTGGTTACAAAATTAAAACACGGTGTCCAGAGATTCCTCTCCCAGAAAATAATTTTATATTAGCCAATGTACATAATACTTTTCTCAAAAGAATTTACACTTAGGATTAGCTAAAAATGCTAGGCAGAAGGAGACTATCACCCAGATAACAGGTGGCTATATTCCCACTCCTCTAGAAAACTCCTCTGGTAAATACTCTGGTAAATACTGGGAATACCAGTATTAGTCCAACTATTTCTTACTTCACTGGAAATGACCAAGAGAAAAGAGAAAAGCACTGGAACCATTACAAAGATTCACTTTCCTTTGCACCCTGAAAATGTGGTAATAATGATGTCTCCTTAATTGATAATCTTTTGAAATTAGTCTACTTAGAAACACTTTTTCCCCTATCTAAGCTTTTACAATTTGATGTAGGGTGGAATGACCATCTAAGTAGTAACTACTGGTTGTCGGGGTCAGAGTCGTTCTCAAGGGTGGCACCACTGGCTAGTAACTATAAAGAGCTGTCTGTTCCAGGTGCTTCAGGAAGTTGTCTCCTGGTCCTCCTACACCTCTTATATAGATGTAAAAGTAGGTCTTATGAAGCAAGTGCAGTATGCTACAGCAAACCATCCTATGATTAAGAGCTGGTTTGCAAAATTTCAAGAGGTACATGAAGCTGATTTTCCTGCTTTTATTTCTATTTTTCAGCTCTTTATTTGAACCATTCTGAATTGGTCTTCATATTACACATTCCTTTCTTCTCAATTTGGAACTAGTCTTTGGTATAAATGAATAGCTCAGGAATCCTAGTTCAAAAGATATTTGAAGGACATCCTTATTGCATAACTCTTTTCATAATAAGAAACATTTGATATGTTTTGCATTTGCGTATAGCTCTCCTGATAAACAAGTCTATAATTTCAGAGCTGGAAAAGAGCTGCTGATAATTCCAGGGCTGAAAAATAACTGCTGTTATTTTTTTAATACGTACTACAAAAATCAGAAAAATCTTGCCAAGAAGTATTCCAAGGAAATCTCAGTCACTTGCCCTTATCAGTTTCAGATGACTACATAATTCAGTTTAGCAAATCTGTTGCTTTTCTAGGCAACGCAGTTGAGTTCCATTGCCAACTCAGCTCTATTAAACATCCTTAACCCATTTTTCTGTCCTTCTCCCCTACTTGATTTGATTGACCTTGTTTTAGCTGAGGAAGAGAATGACAGTGCAGAGAGAGGCTTTAAGAGTAGGCAAGCTAAAATTTATATGAATTAATATAAGGTATTCTGTTTCTATGGATAAAGCAGCTGGAATCCTTCTAACAGTGGGCTGTATTGAAAAAGCCAGGTTTTAAAAGGCCAATATCTCCTCTGTCTGGTGATCCTAGTGGTCCTCTTCACTCCTCTGTTTCTTAAACCATAAATTATGCTTGTGTATTTAGATTGGGTGTATCTCAACAAAAAAATCCCACTTCATCTGCCATCTCCCTTGATCTGCATTATGTGCGTGATTCTTACAGGAAGAATTGCTTTGCTGCTGTCACATTTGTCATGACTGATGAATAGCTGAATATGGCTGTACTAAAAATTACTGTATTGTCATGTACTGAAAGAGTTAAAGAAACCATATTGCCCAATAGGTCATTGGTAACATAAACAGATACTTTTTTTTTTATTTTGCATCTCTCTAGATGCATATTGTACTGTGATACTTTTATGGATAAATAAATGAATGCTCCAGTCTTCATAAAGTGTCCAGTCAAGCTTTATTCATCTGCTTTCCACTGCAGCAATCCAGTTGTAGCCCATTCATTTTCATTTCTGGTGCTGCTGTGACACCAGGATGACTAAGGATTTGCTTTTCCTTTGACTACTTTTCAGCATGTATAAATGTACTTAGAGACAGACTAAAATTCTCTGCCATGAAACACAGAAGGAATTTTTTTCTGTATTGAAATAATAGTAAAGAACAATGGTATAGAATGAATACCAAATACATGTTGGATGATTATTGATTGAATTTGGTATGAGAAATGCATCAGGTGCTAAGAAATCAAACCAAACACACTGATCTCCTAAAGCATTTTTTCTGTGGAAATCTGAAAAAATACTGTAGAATATTTGCTTTTTAATATATCTGCGATGAAAAAATTCTATCAGCCAGTCTTTGCAATAGACCTACATAAGCAAGTTACTGGCTAGTATTTTAAACTGAACAAAAGGAAATCATCTTCACTCTTGTTGTAGATTAAGGTTATTTGCCCATCTCTCTCCCCTATATTTTGCTTTTTAATCAGATAATAGGTAGAAATAAAGTAAAAAAAAAAAAAAAAAAAAGGTGGAAAGGAGGACAAAAAACCCTCTGCAGTTTAGATCTTTGTATTTGCATTAAGCCATTTCAAAGCCATTTCCCATAGCATATACCAGCCACATCATACAGTCAATCACAACTTAGTCTTTCTTTTACCAGAATCTTCTGCAAACTGTGGTGGATCCCACATTACTTTAAACTGGTTACATGAGACAGGAGTAAAATTTTCCAGGGTGCAAAAGTTGGGTTGATGATCTAATTGGGAAGGTTCAGAGATGACTTGTTGTTGCTATCTGAGGCAACTTTTTAATGTCAGAAAAAAACCACAAAAGACAGGTTATTTAGAAGTAAATTAACTCAGTACAAACTACACACCAGGAATCTGCTTACTGGCTTTCTTAAAGAATCTTGTGTGCTTGGGAATCACTAAAGCCTACATATTGTCAGTGTAAGTCAGTTTGCTTTTAAAAAGATACTTCATACATTAAATTGCTAAACCACCAATATTTTGGCCCAAAAAGACATCGTCTGTTGACTGAAAATAAATACAAAATGACCAACCAACACTGATGTTAAGTGTAGTTATATAACAAGACCCTCTTGTGTTCTCAATTATTTGGTTCAGATCTTATTGCTATTTCCTTTTCCCTTGACAGGAAGAAAAAGTCACAGACTGGAGAAGAAAAAAATACAAGCTGAATAACACCCATCAAAGAAAACTTTGACAAATGTTAGTTTTTCATTAATTTGAGAAACGTTTATGAGGCTTGCAGCTTGGCTGTTAGCATACTTAGAATTCATAAGTATTTTCTGAATGCTCTGAATGTGTTATACTGAGATGACAGATTGCTTGCATTGGCTGTGCAGTTCAACCGATCTTATGCTGTTTCTGTTCTTTTACTGCCTGACAAATGTATTAGCAAGAGAATAATAAGTGAAAAAATTGTGAATAATACACTAATGAAATATATGGATCCAAAAAAATTCTACTCAAAGCCTAATGAACAATACTCAGTCACCCAGTGTTCACAGAAACAATATCTAGTCTGTTGAATTAAAAAAAAATAAAAAAACTAAAGAACAGAATTCAAACAGTATCTTCTCAGCACTGAATCACCTTGTCATTCAAGCAGAGCCTATGATTTGGCAAAATGCAGAGCTTGAGGTGCTATACATAAAACCTAGATGTGTATTTGCATTATGAATCCAATTGCATGTACCCTAACCTATTTTTGTATTAACCATGTTAACTTCTTGAATGGTTTGGTTCTTCAGAGAGGTACACTTTGGATAAATATTTTTCTTAAGAACATTCTCTATTGTACAAAACAAATTGGTGCAAATGTAAATTAGCTTGGAGGAGGTTTTTCTCAGAATTGAATAAAAAGACTGCACAGAGAGAGAGTAAGAGCATTTCTGGAACAAAGTGGGTGTTCAGGCACTTCAGTACTAGGCATGCTATTTATCATCGATTCTCTTCTGCAGCATGTCACCAGTGGCTGAATATAAAGGTAAACA
This sequence comes from Daphoenositta chrysoptera, assembly GCA_013397915.1. Lineage (NCBI taxonomy): Eukaryota > Metazoa > Chordata > Aves > Passeriformes > Daphoenositta > Daphoenositta chrysoptera. Next base: position 534,644 of record VZRO01005851.1, on the reverse strand, counting down.
TGAACCTTGAAAAGCTGATAGGGTTTCAAATGAATTAGAAATTCTCTCAAAAGAAAGAATAATAGAACAAGTCACACACATAAGTTTTCACAGTTAAGAGAGATAACAGAAAGTACAAAATATCAAAGTTCTGCCCAAGAGAGTGATTTAATCAATGTCAGTCTAACAAAGTATCTACATTGCCAACTGGCATAAGTACAAGAAAATACTGTCTGTTTGGCAATTTTCTTTTTCTTTGTTTCTTCTTATTCTGGAAATACCTGCTGTGCTGTTTGAATTTTACACATCTGAATGACAGTTAAAAATAGGAGTAGACACGTTGGGTCTTTGTCCTTAAACTTTCTGTAGTGAAGACAAGGTTAAGTGCATATCAGACACTGTACCAATTTCCTAACTGGCAAACCTGCTCCTGCAGCTCAGTTTGCATACGAACATACAGAATGATACCATTTTCCTTGAAGAATTCTTCTGGCAATACAGATATACTGAATATCTTGTAGGAAATTTTAGGACTCAATGAATGCATGAGGCTACATGAGTATTGCATTGCATTTATCATGTTCCTCAAAGTTTCTTCCACAGAATTATCAAGCTCTTTGCTTCAAGGATCAATTTTTATTAGAATATTTCGCCACCTGCTTGTATCAGTCACTGCTCTTTCATGTCTAGATATAAATACTATAATTGCAAAACACAGCCTTTGGTGTTATCACAAATGCTATTCTGTCTGCTCCAAGAAAGAGGGCAGGCTTGCTGCACTTCTCTCCCAGTTCCAGAGGTCAGTGTTTCTACAGCCACTACTTCCCCCACTCCCTTAGTGCTCTGTTCCTGGAGGAAATTGGTGAACTGCTAGTCTGCTGACTAAGACCCTATTGATGGCTCCATTTCAGCAAACTGGGCTTAAGTCACTTGCAAAAGAAGACGGACTAAATGGGAGCCACTGGAGTCCCTTTCTGTGTCTTGCCATGTGGCCACATGGGCCTTCTCTGTCCTTGTGTTGTTACTCAACATTTGTATGATATTGTTTTCCTTTATCTTTACGTTCTGTCAAACCAAACTAGTTCAGAATAAGTGCAGAGCAAAACCAGTGGTGACACCAGGGTGGAGAGAACTGCATGGTAGGTTTCAGAGGACGGGCACAGGCAAGGCTGGTTTAGGGTGATTCAGACTGCCATGGCCCCACACTGACACAGCTGATTTTGACTGAAATAGATCACAAGAAATGCTCCTTCAGCTGATCTGTAGTGATCACCTGGGTTGGGAGTGACAAACTGCTAAAGAAGCTGCAGCATGGAAGGGGCAGCCATATATTGAGAGAAAAAACAGCGGTAAGAGTTAAACTGTTTTAGAATATCACTTCTGTTGAAAGACTTAAGCTTCAATATTTGTTTCACAGCTCACTCTCTCTTTTTTTTCTTCTCTGCTTTGAATGAAATATGCCAAAACTTCTGATATGCTGTAGACCACTGACAAGTTGGGAAGTTCTATCATTTTCTATGTTAACGTGAATGCCACAAACTTTTATTTATCGGTGCATGCTCTGAATTTGATGAAGTCAGTCTGAATGTATGAACTGGTAACTTGGTTACACCCTGAGAACCAGAAGTGTGAGGTTCACTCTGTGTCCCTAGAGTGCAGTTGTTATGTGGCTGTGCAGTACATCATAAAACTCTAAAATATAAGGCCTCTGCAGAAAATTCCCTTTCAGACAAACAAATCTTTTTTTTTGTTAAGGTTTTACATTGTATCTTTAGGGCCAAATGTGTTTTTTCTTCTAAACAAATGGACTTGATAAAGGTTGGGAATATGTTCACAAATGTCACAAACACAGCCCGGAGAATTGATGGCAAAAGCAGTTGTCTGTGAAACAGAAAGCAGAATTGATGCTCTTGAAATGAGAAAATCCATCCAACCCTAATCTCTGCCAACAGTTAGATAGATATTTTTGGCAGACCTAACGCCGAGAGCTTAAAATTAAAAAAAAAAAAAAAGAAAAGAAATTAAA
>VZRO01005851.1:487556-532617 GCA_013397915.1 Daphoenositta chrysoptera | reverse complement strand
AAAAAAAAAAAAAGAAGCCCAAAGAAGAACCCACAAAAAATCCTCACAACTTTGCTTTACAACCTCTCAAGCTACTTGTGTCTGTTTCCCAAAATTCCCATTACCAATCATCTAGTAGTAAGGCTGTGTCTTGAATATTAGGAACTATTGTAAAGAGCAGTAAAAAGTCCTGAACATTCTCAAGAAAGCAGTGGTCAGATTAGTATGAGGCTTTAGTTTGTTTACAGTGGAGTTTATCACTTGTATAAGCAGATGCTCCTGCGCTAACTCCCACTCAGCAAGCAGCACTTTGTGCCTACATCTAAGGTAATAAATGCTCCATTTGAAGAGGATTATCTCCTCCTTCCCCTCTTCTGCTTTGCCTGAACAAAGCAGGAGGTGGAGAGGAGGGGGAGATAATCCGTTTAGCATGCAATGCCTCACACCTGCCAGGTAAGTAATAAATGCTGCATTCCAGGGGGATTAGCACAGTAGTTCTTGTTTGGACTGGAATAAAATATTTTCAGACACAGGACTGAGCCCTAGGGACTGAAGTCCAGATACGGTTCTGTTATTTAATTATTTCTTATATATATGCTGCATTTGTATGTTTTCTAAGTAAGACAATACAAAGGTAGAATGGAAATAACAAAAGCTGAGCTTCTGCGGGTTTTTTTTGTGTATGTGATGTGAGAAACACTAAATATGTTGATAGGAACCAGTAAAAAGGAAATAACCTTTTATTATTTAAAGCTACACATTCCATAAGAGGAAAGGAAGAGGCAAAGGAACCTTCATGAAGATTCCAGGCCTTACAACAAACAGTCCCTGAATTCACGATATCTTAAAAAACATTCATGCTGGTCATTTGGTAGTAGCTTCTCATTACAACTCAGCAACCTGTAACATTCTCTGTTTTCAACTTACCCATATGGTTATGTTTGCTTTTTTCTGATCTTCCCATTGTATTTTATTCCATAGACTACCATATTTTTTATATTTTGCATCATAGAAAAGCAGACATATATATTTTGATAAGATATTTAGTCATATAACAGATCTAGCTGGAGTCATCACTGCTCATAAGAGGAGTCAGACTAGATGATCATTAAGAAGGTTCTTCCAACTCAAATTACTTATACTGGGCCTAACCTGAAAAACAGCGGGGGAGAAGAGATCCTGAAAGTTCCAAACAATGGGAGGAACATGGCCTTTTATGCTCTCCTCTCTTTTCAGATTTTCTGTTGCCTTGTTTCACATGACTTGAAGATGTCATTAGAGTTAGATTATGTTACTCATGTCTTTCTCCATTTCTGTCAGTGCTGCTTAAATACAGACATCAGATGGAGGACAGGCAGGAAGCCACAGAGCATCTCAAGTGACAGCAAATGCCTGAGTTTATCTATATGAATCATACTCTACACTGGTTATATGTAATAGGTTTCAGATTGATTATCTAGTTTATCTCTGGCTTCTAATATGGGGAAATAAATAAGACATCCCTTCTCCTCAAGACATCTAAAATATCACAACCAAAACAGTAATCTATTAATTTTCTTCTACCCGTAATGAATACAGTTTCTCCTTCCTTAGTCAGAGGTGTTGTGGGGAAGTCAATACTTTCCTCAGGCTTGGTGGCAGTCTCTGATCCAGGGCAGGTGAGAGCTTCCCCTCACTGGAGAGGTCTCAGGTAGCCTTTTGATGACTCACTTCAGCACAAAGCTATCCCAGAAGAACATAAAATTGAAGTAACTAGGTTTTACTCTTAGAATTGTAGAATCTTAGAATGATTTGGGTTGCAAGGGACCATAAAGGGTCTTTTAGTGTCAACCACCTGCAATGAGCAGAGATCTCTACTACTGCACCAGGTCGCTCAAAGCCCTATTCAATCTGACCTGAAAGGTTTCCAAGGATGGGCCATCTGCAACCTCTTGGGCAACTTGTGCTCTCATTGTAAAAAGTTTTAGCTTAAAACTCGTACCTCTTATCACTACAGTTCCTATTAAAAACTCTATCCCCATCTTTCTTTTAACCCCTCTTTAAGTATTGAAATCCTGCAATAAGATCTCCCCGGATATTTCACACTAGGTCTCTCAGAACAACTCAACTCTCTCAACAGTCACTCTTTGGAGACAGCTAAACAGTTGTTTCTGTCCAGACATGATAAAATGTCATGACTAATTAAGCATAAATTGAGTTTATTATTACTGATGGATGATAGAATAAAAGTCCAGTCAAGGTGTCATATAAAGAGCTAGAAGGCATTTTGCAATCCAATTCCTTCAAGTCAAAAGATCTGACAGAAGTTCACCACAAGTACAAGGCTCAACTAATTGATTTTTTTTAAATTAAACTAAACATTTCCCAGTGGCAGAATCATCAGACTCATGTACTTAGAAATACAAGAGCATGTGGGTGGAATTTAAAATGCAGTAAGTGCCTAGTGCACAAGCCACCGTTGCAGACAGTGATAAATGCTAATAAAAAAAACCAAAACAATACCGAAAAAAACACCTCACCCGTCCAAAAAGTCAATGGAAGAAAATGCATTTTAATATCTAGATGATAAAATTAATATGAAGAAATTGCAAAGAGCAACAAATTTGGCATAATGATTGCTTTCATTTATTTGCAGAACTTTTAACTAGTTCATTTTCATTAGTGCCTCTCAGGTTGTTGTCATGTATTTATTTCTCCTGTTTTTCTGAAAGATTCTATGACAAAACTCCCTATGACTAAAAGACACAAGTCCCAGAGTTTTGACAATTTTCTGCCAGTGAGATTACATTAAAATATATTACATTTTGCTATCTCTCTCAAAAATAAATTATCTATTTTGATGAGCTAGAAATAGCACAGAAATAAATGGAAAAAAAATGGAAATACTTAGAACTGGACATATGTGCTCACATTCATGCATGAATACATTCATACATACAAATACACACATTTTTGGTCACTTCACTTGCTAACTTTCCTGACACTGTTTACCATTAATTTGTCCAATCTAAGTCTAAACAAATCAAGTAAATTGTCTCCCACTTTTTACCCAGGGAGTCAAGAGTCCATGTAAGTGAAACTTTTCAAAAACCTTGTCCATAGCTTTAGGTTACTAATTCCATATATAGGAAAGGCTTTATATTTGGAAATGCTACTGTTAATGTATATTTGTGAAGTATTTGTTATTAAATAGTGTATCCTTACAGAGACAAGTTATTATCTTTTGTGGTAGAATGTGGTGGAGATTTCTGCAGTTCATATCAAGCACTCTTTGGTGTGTTTATTAAGTGATTTCCTGCCCCAGTGCAGAGCTCGAACTATTTGTTGAATGAGAGCTTGCAAAGTTTGCTTGCAAAGAAAACAATGAAAAAAATGTTTAATAGGCCACTCACAATTAATTTTATCCCATTTTTTTTCTAGTTTTATCCTCACTACCGTTGGAAACACATCCTTTCACATGATTATCTTTTTTTCTCTTTATTTAATCAAAGTTTAAAGTGACACAGTGTTAGATTATATGTCCTTGCATCTCCTTCACATGCTGTGAATTCTCCATAAAAAAAAAAAACCCAAATAAAAAAAAAACACTAAGAGACATTTTTAATATATTGTTTCATCACAAAGTTGATTTTATTATTCTTATGTTTTAACTTCAATATAATGCACCTGTGTAGAGAAATATTGAGTTACACTCAAAAAAAGGCCTGATTTTCCAAACTAGTAATTCAGCATAAGCAGTAATATAACTTAGAGTATTTTTTGCAAAAAAACACTGCAGTCTCAAAGCATTTTTGGATCCAGTTTAAGGTCTAAGATAAATAAAAATACTTGAATGGAATTTAACCCATTTTTTGAGGCTGTTAATACAGACCAGAGAAATTCAGATCCAACTAGGGAAAATACACTGGAATTTCAAACAATATCTGTGGGCAGGAGGGAGAAAGCTTCCAAGGAAAGAATATTTACCTAAAAGAGGAGAATATATTGCATTAAAAGGAAATTAGCCTAGTTACTAGAAAAATTGTAAACTCTTATGAAATAAAAAATCCCCAGAATTAGAGGAAGAGAAATAACAAGAAAAGTATTATAGAATTATATAATAGTTTGGGTTGGAAGAAACCTTAAAGATCATCTAGTTCCAACCTTCCATACTGTAGGCAGGCACACCTTCCACTAGACCAGGTTGCTCCAAGCCCCATCCAACCTGGCCTTGAACAATTCTAAGGATGGGGAGTCCACAAATTCTCTGAGCAACCCTGTTCCAGTGCCTCACCACCCTCACAGTAAAGAATTTCTTCATCACATCTAATATAAACCTACTCTTCTTGAGTTTGAAGCCATTCCCCCTGTCCTATCACTACATGCTCTTGTAAACAGTCTCCATCTTTCTTGTACATTCCCTTCAGGTACTGGAAGGCTGCAATGAGGTCATGCTGAAGCTTTCTCTTTTCCAGGCTGAACAATCCTAATTCTCTCAGCCTTTCCTTGTAGGCTCCAGGTGGGGTCTCACCAGAGTGGAGCAATGGGGAAGAATGCCCTCCCTTGACCACTGCTTCTGATGGGCTTTCTGGGCTGGGAGGGCACTTGGCCTGCTCATGTCCAGCCTCTCAGGCACCCCAAGTCCTTCTCAGCAGGGCTCCCCCAGTTCCAGCAATCTCCCAGCCTGTGTTGATACTCCAACCCAAGTGCAGCACCTCACCCTCGGTCATATTAAACAACGTGAGATTCCCACAGGCCGACTTCTTGAGCTTATCCAGGTCCCTCCAGTTGTGGCAGCCACACCGTTTGCTGAGGATGCACTTGATACCTTCTTCTGAATCATTAATGAAGGTAGTAAATAGCACTGGTCCCCTGAGGGACACCACTTGCCAGCAATGAGATTCAAGATTGAGATGTTGAGAATACAGAAATGAGCTCAAGTTGGAGGGAAAAAAGTCCCAGAGGAGAAGGGAACAGGGTGTTGAGGTAGGATGGGCAGGAAAGCAAGGTAAGGCAGGGCTGCTGGAAGTAGCAGGGCGGGGAGAGGAGTAGGCACAGAAGGAATGCTGGCTGATGCCTGGTGGGCAGGAGAGAAATATAACGCTGGTCTCAAGAGTATGGCACTGTAGGTGAATATGGGAAGTAAATAATTAGGACAAAAACAACACACAGTGGAAGTGAAAGGTAAGTGATATGTTTTAGAAGGCCATCAGTAAAGAGCATAAGTCATCAGGGATGGGAATGGAAGGTGGTTGTACAGTTAGGAGGGCAGTAAGTGAGGAGTGAGTAAAAGTAAGTATGCTTTGTAAGTAAGCATACGTGAGTAAAATCAGTACGCTTTGGTGCCAGTGTTCAGTATTTGCCTGTGCTCAGTCTTTATTTTTTACCCAGCAAAATGATTTTGTTGTCCTTCATATTCAAAAGGCAATTTTTTCCCAGGCTCTTCTACCTCTTGGACATCTTGAAGAAGAGAGTGAGCCTCAGAGAAAGAAGTTCTATAAATTTACGTGACTAGGAAAGGTGATTGATCTGATCTACTATGCTAGGAAATTAGAGTTTGCACCATTTAAATATGTGTGATCTGTATAAGAACTGTTTTCTACTTAATTTTCTAGTGAGCACATTCTTGTCATGTGATCTTGTTATTAAATACTGATATAAATATGCAGCACTGCTTCTTGGAATATTTATGTTATGACACAAAACCATTGTAATCATGCTCTTCACCTCCTCAAGTAATTTACTATCTTAGCAGGAGGGGATGGCACTTAAAGTAACATTAAAACAGAAAAAAAAAATCTAAATTTCCACTTCACATGTAAGGCAAAGTAATCATTCAAAACCTAAAATTTGAAATAGACACTAAACCATTACAGGCAAAGAGAGTCTAATAAACTCATAGATTGGTTGTGTTTGCATTAAAATTCAAATTACTTTCTCTGGTTCTTGAAATACAGTAATATTAAAAACAAGTTTAGACTGAATGAAAACAATTTATGTCAACATCTGAATATTTCTTCTATTGTAGCAATGTTTTCAAGTAGATTCATTTTCATTTTTATGACAGTGAATAGAGAGGAAATGAATGTTACGCCAAAGCTCCATCTTTCTGAACACTTCCAATGTCTTTGATGCATTTGAGGATATTTACTAGCTGCAAAGTTCTCAAGATACAAGCATTAGAAACTAATTGTTTTTGGAATTCATGTAAAACTAAATTGTTTACTATTCTTTAAGTAAAACCAAGGTTTTTGAAAAGAATTCAAGCTCAGCTTCTTCCATTTTATCTTATGGATTTTTTTTCAGCTTTTGGCGAGGACAAAAATTATAGTTTTATATTTTGTATGTAAACAATCGGGAATCTTGCAGTTATGCAACTAAATCCTCATTTTCATGTTTATTTGTTGATGAAATTAAATACCGTTACTAAAAGTAACAGCTTTCATGGTGCAAGATAAACTTATTAAATTATATTTTGCCTTACTCTGTGTAAGTCTATATTATTTGGGATATTTTGTGGGGGTCAATAATTTTGTTTGTATATCAGTGCACTCAATGTCACTTTTGTTGACCCTGTGCAATTCCATTTGTGTGAAATAACAGTCCTGACTACCATGTTACTGCATGCTAAATACTTGGACTCTTTCAGCTTTGCGCGGGATTGCCAAAATCATCCTTGGAGTTCAACTAGATACAGTATTCCTCCATATAATCAAAAGCTGTATGAAATTGCATCACAAGCTCTCAGAACAAAAGAAGCAGAATCCTTCAGTTAATCTCGAGTACTGCGTTCCTTTTCTATTCAACGGGAATGAAATGACTGAATGCATAAATAAGTAAATAAACAAACAAACAAATAAATAAATAACTTCCAAGCATCATTCAGCTTTTCCTCTGCATAGCCAAAATCGGCACCTGTGACTAAAATAACTTGAAGGTCTTAGGTAATAAAAATAAGAAATGAAGTAGCAGCTTAAATACTTTCTCTGTAACATGACCTTCTGTGCATGTCACTCACTATCAAATTAAGTGAGCTCCATCTTGGAATCCCTTGGACTTCTATAGTGTTTTGAAGTACAAAAATAAACACGACAAATTTCCCTACAACTGAAAGTGACCAGAAGACTGCAGCTGAAGTACCTGCTATGGCAAAAGAACATGTTATGGCATCTTATTTTAATAGCCACAAATTATTGCATTCTGCATTAAGGCTCCACTAATCTCTTTCTTAATGTGATTAATCTAATTCAGAAGATGTCAGTGAAAACCTTCTATCCCCATACGTCAGACAGATGTGTTAGGTATTTCTTCACATTTAAGTATCACCATAGCTGGTTATTCTTCCGTTGAGCTGACACCTATTTATCTGCATTTTTTGGTCTTGATATCCTAAGTCCATTATGGGACTAGCCCTCCTACCAGATCAGTCATTTTCCTTTCATGTTATTTTCCATTATGAAGATATACCCATGTCATTGGAAAAATGAACTTGTCACTAATTAGAAGGCTTCTCACAGATAGAATTTAAATTAACTGGGCTTGAACTACTGGACTTGCTTTTGGTAAGAGATAACCACAGGCCCTAGTGCCCAAATAAAAAAAAAAAAAAAAGGTCAGAACTCATCTTCACAGTTATTTTCCTTTCTGAGTAATGTTTTGTAAAGCAATCAAATATCTCCCTATGTTTAAAGTACAAATAATGATTTAAAAGCCTCTATTACTGCTGTACAGAATCTCTTTTTGAGTGCCATACACTGCTTGTGGTGGAATGATAAGAGCTTCATCACTGACAGCCCACATTAGTGCTCTGATTAAAAGTCTCCCTTTTGTCTCCATTTTCAAGACCTTTTCTTTACAATAAACTGCTACTCTAAGAAATAGCCCTTTGCTGAAATCCCCTTTAGAATTGTAAGAGCTGTATTATGCCATCCATCAGCCAATTGTCTGAATAAAGTAAAATTCACAACAATAGTCATTAGTAGATGATGTAGAGTTTTGTTCTCATCGCTCTTTTGAAACTTGAATTCCTTTGAAAGCAACTGTTTATTGTGCTTTATGTCAGGACTAGGGGAATGTGTTTAGCTGGATTACTGCAAATCACTGTTTTCAGTGGAATGTGAAAACAATGCACACTCTTCTGATGATAGACAATGTTGGTGTCTACTCTGCCTTCTCTTCATTCAGCTTCACAGCATTCACTCTCAATTGCAGGTGCAAAAAGTTCAGTCTGTGTACTGAATGTAACAGTTTAATGAGAGTTTCTGTGTTAGATAATGGAGTGATTCAATGGGTATAAATAAAGTGTGGGGATGCCCTGGAAGGACCTTGCCAAGGATGTGGTGAGGACATTTAAAAATACTCTGTGTCTCACACAGGGTAGATATAGTTGGGGCAACCTGCAGATAGCAAGGAGCTAGTTGCTGCACTGAAAATTAAAGCCTAGGCTGCCTGTATTCCCCATGAGTTGTTGAATCTGTATTTTAACAGCCATTCCACAGGAACTGGCTCCAGAGCAAATATGGTAGGCAATTCAGTAGGACTACAGAAACAAGCCTTATATGTGAAGCCAGGAATATATGGCTAGTCCAGTTATGGTCTTGGTGGTTTAATCAACGAATTATTATTAATGTAGTTTCACTAATAATAACACTCATAAGCCAAATTATCAAACTATTACAACTCATTCCCTGTAACATTAAAAACTGATACATGCAAATCTCACTCTTTCACTGCTCCTTTAAGTACTAATGTTGTCCAACCAAGGTCGTGTTTCCTAGTCTATGGAAAGGTGAGGCATGAACTATAGAGCCTGAATATCTTTGCTGGAGGAAGTATACTGTTGATGTTGAAAGGGGTTTGTTGCTGGGAGTGGTCAGGGAAAAATAAGAGCTTGAGCTGTACCAAAACATCTAGGAGAGGGAAAGAACTGGTTCATGTCAGACAGAAAAGCGCTTAGTACTGATCAAATTTTTTCAGCTCCTCATTCTACAAGAAATGCCTGTCTGGGCAAATGTTGTTTATAGAACAAAGTACATATTTGTCATGCTTAGAAGCTTGTCAGCTTCATTCTGCTAAGGATGGGGTGAACGATACGTCAAAAGGAAGGACAGCATAGGAGGTGTTTCTGGTGTATTCTTTTCATTCTTGATCCTTGTTGCAGGCACAGTCTGTCCATTGTTCTAGAGAAGTTTTAAACAGAATTACATGTTTAGAAGATGGCATTTGATCCCCCTACTTTCCCTTTATGGCTTTCAGGAACTCAAGTATTTATTTGAGCCTGTTAGATAACAATGCATGCAGCAATCTTGTGCTGCAGACAGCATCTGGACAGAAAGTCTCAGTGGTGGCTCTGGAGATCACAGTGAGGCAGGTAAGTCAGTGACTGTGTGCTCTAGGCAGTCATTTCTGATCCAAAGCCTGCAAGGAACTTTCAAAGAACCTTCAACTTTTTTCATTTGAATCAATGCTAGTTCACAGTTAGAACGACATCTCTTATAAATGTTCCAGGTACAGTGAATGCACAGAAAGTTTCCTGAATACTAAGTAACAATTTTCATGTTCTTTGCAAATGTTCAAAAGGACTTGAGTCATGTCACATTGACTATATATGTATGAGCATCTAAAAAACCTGATATGACAGATGTGGGTTGGGAACGAGAAGGCTGTTTCACAGGTCACGAGTATGACATGACTACTGAGAAAGTCATAGCTTGCTATATAGTGTTGGAAGTCTCCAGATGGATTAAATAGAATGAGGTCTGGAAGAGTTATAGATGCATTACCAATATTTGTACAAATTATACTATGCCTACATATTATCCATGCAGGTGTAGAATTGTGTAATGAATCTGTTTGCTACACATGAGCTTCCTTGATCAAGAAGACGTCTGGTAACCACCAATTCGAAATCCCAATGTGTCAAACATGTAGAGAGTGTTGAAGTTGGGGTGGGGGTAAAGGGACAAGATGCAAACGCAGAATTAGGAGTAGAATAAATGACAATGTAAATACAGTCTGCATGATTATAGTCTCCTTTCAACTGACTGTAACGAAACATGTTTCATCATATCAAAAATCATCTCATTTCATTGTGATATGTGACAACAGGAATTTTTCAATGGCTTCTGATCCTGTTCAGGCCATCTAATTTCAGCATCTGGTTGCTGGTGAGATCAGAGGATTGACTTTTTGATGTACAGACCACTCAGAAGAGACTGCACAAAGCACTTGTCACTTCTAAATATTCATTTCTTCACACTGTTGGAAGGGTTATGACTACAAATTGCATCAGTTAAAGTTTTGACTAGACTAAGCTCATATTATTCCTCCTTACAAAAACTGTTCCATGATATTAATCTAAAGGTAAAATGCCTTGGTAAGGTGTCTCAATGTTTAAAGCCAGTTTTGATATTTGTTACTTAACTTTTTTAGGGCTCTCTCACACTCCTCTGTTGCCCCAGGAGCCACTGGTTGAAGAGAGTCTGGATTCATCTCCACACAATTTTTAGTTACAGAAATCATGGCAAAGTTTTTGCTGTAAGCAACAGCCCAAGTTTTATTCTACTCCAGTTGCAGTTTGACTTCCTTCAAAAAAACATGGAAATTCTGAGAAAAGCTGGAAAAAAGCAGAGATCTAAGGACATGATAGTGTGGCTGAAGAAAGCACTAATTAAAGTGCTTGACATTTCTTCTTAAAGACTTTTTAAAGTGCCCATAAAGCCACTGCTGGGAGTTAAAGTATGCTTCCAAGGCAGAACAGTGATTAAGTTCTGCCTTTTGTGTGTGACCTACATCTGTGGTCTTTATCTGCATTTGCATGGAAGGCAGCTGGTTGCAGGGTTCATCCCTCTGCTCACTGAGGACAGTCAGACCAGAACCCACTGAGGCTCTCTTGGGTATTTTGATAGTAAAATGTAGTCTGTTTGCAGCTGTGTAGGGAAAAAACACCTTACAAATCTCATGCACTAAAAGTCCAAAATAATGGGAAACCAGCTGATAGTTTTGTAGACTTTTAACCTGCTGCAGCCTCCCTGCAGCCTCCCTGAAGCCTGTAAGATGTAATAAAACAGGAATCAAACTTGCCTAGGAGGCAGAAAATGAAAATAGGGGTTAATATTTGATTTCCATCAGAACAAAATGTTACAAGAAGTATGCTAAAAAGTTCTTTCATAAAGGACATTCTTTGTATATTTTTATGATGCCTTGAAAATCTAAGGCATTGTTCAAACGCCTAAAAAATGAAGTTATAAGAGAAACAGAAACATCGCAGAACAATGAATCTACTTGGATTAATCTGGAACCAGAGACAACTGGAGAATTTTAGATATCTGCATAAGACTTGTGCAAAGGTAACAGGATAACAATGAGGTTTAGTATCAAAGGATTCCAAGTATCTCTCACCACAGGGGAATAAAAAAAAGGCTTGGTAAGATGCCTTGGTAAGATGTATGCTTTAGAAAATGATATTACCTGTCCCTTTTCAGAGAGGATCTGGGAAAATGCAAAAATCTCACTTCTGCTCAATGTGCAACTGGTAGGAAAAATGCAAACAAAGTCATGTTCAGAATGAAGTATTATTGTGCTATCAGAAACCAACAGCACTGCCTCATTTGCATTGCCATTGTGCACTGAGCATTAGTCAGAAATATGTCAGCATGAAATAAATGTTTCTGAGAAGGGTGACAAGGCCATGAAAAAACTTACCTGTAAGTGCCTATAGCAACTCTGACTTTCTTTTTCTCTAGAAAAGAGACATGTATAAGAATGCATGAAAAAGGTTTTAAACACTGTAAAAAATACTGTAATAATATATAGACTAGTTAGCTAGCTAGCTATTTCCTTTCATTTCCTAAAGAAAGCTCTATCTCTCTTCTTTGGGTACCCATGCCCATGTCCCTTGTCCTGCTGTGTTCTAGAGGCTATTCCAGGTGGAACTTCATGATTCGTATATCTTAAGAGTACTCCATGGTTCAACTCAAGGCAATTTCAATTTTTCTCATCACAATTTCATTGAAGAAATGAAACACATTACAGCATTTAACTAAACAGTGACACGTATGATTATAGAGAGTGGCTGAGACCAAGAGTTCAAAGAACATCAGATAAGATCATTATTAAAAGTTGCCATTAATTATAACAGACCTCATGGAAGAGGTATATTAAAATTCATGGTTTAAGGCATAAATCATTATCTATACAGTACCTATGGGGAGATATTTTCTTCATGCAGCAGTCTTCTTTCTCATCTGAACACTTATGCTATCGTTGATCCTGCCAGATACAGGTTTATGCTGTTGTCTTACTGCTGACAGGTTACAGGACTAATGTGCATTCAAATCCAATTTCAAGTGACACTGATACATTTTTGTCTTTTGTGTTACCTATCTTCATTCTTCTCTACCAGTGAGATCTTTCAGGGAGATGGAAATAATGACTAAAACCCACTCAGTTTCCTATATTCAAAGTGTTTTTTACAACTGAACAGTCGAAGCACACAGTCATACACATGGGCAAAAAATATTATAGATATTCAGTGAAAATCTTCAAAAATTCCCAACAAGCTGGTCATTAAAATTACCAGAATTTCTCATCACAATTAATTTTTGTTTCAAGAAAGTTAGAAGAAAAAATTTAAATAATCTTTTTGCAAAGGACTATAAGTTCTGTTGATTTGTAAGCTGGACATTATCTTCACAACAACTGATATGAATTTCATTTGTTTCACCATTGAGAAATAGGATTTTCATTGGGAAACAGGTTTCCATCAGAGATTGATTCCATATTTGCATATCTCAAAGATGACCTGGCTTACTGTAGATACATAGGACACAGCTGAAAAGACAGAAAGAAGGAAGGAGCCCCCTTGCCAGGGACACATTTTGCTTGGAGTGTTACAGCAGCAGAGCCTGCTTTCTGGTACCTGCCCTCCCCCAGTCAGGCTGATAATGTTGATGTGCAAATAGACACAGAGATCAACACAGTGCAGCAAAAAGTCCACTTCGGGGTTGAAATACCTACCAGTACCCTGGCTGTCTATTTACAGGGTTCTCACCTAAAACTTCAGAAACTGAAAACCTGGAATTCAGGTTAAAAATACTTGCTAGATAAAAAATTTTTATTTTTTTACACAATGAAAGGCTAAACAAATGATAGCTTTTCAAGAAAGTTCTTAGGTTTAAAAAATTTTATTTTGGTTGGTAGTTCTCAACGACTTTGATGATATATACAGTAACTGTTTCTTATTTAGTGAGATATTTTAGCATTTTTCAGAGGTATGAAATTGGCTGTATTTTTGTTTTGCTGATGCAAAAGCCAAGAAGTTTTCTCATTAACATTATCTTTTGCTTCAGCTTCTCATTTTATGTTAGGTCCCACAGTAACTAAGCTTGTTTGAGAGTTTCAGCCAAATCAGCCAGATGCTCCTAACCCCCATAATATTTTGTGAAGTCCTCATGTGGAGCCTTGAACAATGGGCGGTGTTCCAATAAAACCGAACTGAACCTGAAACACCAAACAGATGATAAACAAAAGACAGACAGAGGAAGGGAGCAAATATTTGGCACTTGAGTCATGACAATCCACATATATTATTGCTCACAGTTTTGTTTCTACTACTGGCATCCAAATGTTGGTTTGATTACATGGGTTTTTATGCAATATTTAATTCTGTCAACTCATTTGGTTAAGGCAAAATTTGTAGCCTATGGTTAATGGTATTCAAATGCTTTCTAAAAAGAAGATAACTTCAACAGGAGTCTCAAACAAGAATTTTTACTTTGGAGAGTGAGATAGGAACAGCTCTTAATATATGAGACCTATCTATCCACCAGTGGAGCCAGATACATCCCAGCCCATCTGCAGCAAGGGCAGAGTACCATCTTCATCCATGAAAAGGAACAATTTGGAGATGGAGTACATCTAAAAAGCCAAGAAGCATGGCTACAGACCAGGGAGAGTCATATCCCTGGTGAGCCAGGTCCACTCATGAGTCAGATGGGAACTTTGCAGATGTATGCCATACAAGATACATTTTGATAACCACCTATTGATCAGGCTGAGGAAATGCAGTGGAAAATTTTATAGGTAATATGCTAAATTGACAGCTAATAGGTCTGGGTGCCAAATTCATATTTTTCTGTTTCACTTCCATTCACTAAGGTGCACAGAAAGTGCTGCCATCTGTCAATGTGATTAGAATTATTTTTTAATACTTCAACTGGCTTCTGCCAGCATCACAGGATTTGCATCTAATATGATTTTATGTTGATTTAAATTGTTTCATAAGCAAATGGAAGGGGAAAATGTCCATACACAGCTTCAACCTGATGAGGGTGTTAAAAAAAGATCGTAAGTACCATCAATGAAAACTTTACTGAAATGAGATGTGACTGTGCAGACTCAAATGCTGTATTTCCATTGCTAGTAGCAGGCCCTAAGAGCTGTACTAAACTGGACAGGGTTCAAAATCGAAGTTTGTCAGGTTTGCTTTGTCTGAAATTTTCTTAATCTGTAACTTGGCTTAGCTGTGACAGTACTTTCTCTAATTGAACAGGTGTCTGTGGTTAATTTGTTTTACTTTTGTTTACTTGTGCGTGGTACAATGCTTTCTACACTTAACAGGAACTAGCAGCTATTTTAGGCAGAATGAGATATTTATGATTCTTATTGCAATGACAATGTAGAGAAAAACAGCCCTTGTAGGACAGCAGAGGACTTGAGAAGCAGAGACAGGATGTGGTGCAGAGATGTACGCGTGGGATGGCAGGTGAGGGGTCCCAGTTTGCACTGCAGACCCCATAACCAGCTATCAACAGCTCACCTGCTGTCTTTTGAGGAAATACTGGCCTGCAGCTAGACAAAAGTACTTTTAAGGGTAGCAGAGAAAGTAAAGAAATAATATCCCACACAAATAAAATGTAACATATACAGCAAATTAAGATGTCACCTGTATGTTACAGACCAATGAAGACAGAGCAAAGGTGTAAAAGGTGTAAAAGCAAGCAAGAAGATTGACACCAAGTGGATTGTAGGGTGAAGAGCAATCACCATTGTCATCACATTCCTCCCAGTAAGGTGGGCCAGGTGTTGACAGCAATGCCATCACAGTCACAGCCACGAGGACAGAAACCTTGGAGTCAGGGCAGCCTAGAAAGGTTGAGTACAACACTGGCAAAAGGAATAGTAGCCACAACTGTGTAAAACAATTTAAACTGCATTGCTCTTTTTCTGTAACACATTTGATCTAAACTATGAATGCTTAGATATTAATATTTCAGTTATATTAATAAATTATTTGGTTTAATTATATATAAGGTGTGCTTCTTCTTTGCCCTTAAATAAGGTTTTAATGTAACAGTGTTAAAACATTAGTTTATAACACAAATTCTAAAAATCAAAAAGTAAAAATCAAGCATTACATAGATAAGAAAATACATAGCTGCTGAATCTAAAACTGGAAAACCAAACAAGATTATGAGAAGAACACCAAGAAATATGCAACTGTTCCATGCATATCAAACAAAAAAAAGTATGTATAAAAGATTTACTTGAAAAAAACCACAAAGAAACTGCTTTTTATGCATTCCAAGTTTGTCTGTTCACACATTTCTTTCCCACAGTACCCTCTATCTGTTGAAGATTTGTTCAGCTCCTTAAAGGACCAGACCATTTAAGAGACTGGCAGATGTGGAAATGCTAAAACATTTGTTCACAATTACACTCCAATTTTCAAGAAAACTAATTTTAATATTTAATATTTGGCTCTTTCTGTAAAACTGTCTATGCTTTTCTGTAATGTTTATTATGTTCAAATGTTTGAATATGAGGGTGTTTTTGCACAAAATAAATGTTGACAATAAATATTAAACATTTCAGGTATGTTTCCCTAAAAATTATCTAAACCAAAGAGAAATCAGATTACATGGAAGTAGGAAGTAAGAAACCTTTTCAGTCTTTTTTAGCCAATTTTATATTGCACAACATGAGAACAAGGATATATTTGGCTTTGTATTTTCCACCTTTATAGGAAGCATGTGATGGTAAGTACAACTCTAAATGTCAGCACTGTGAAAAAACATCTGAAACACACAAATTAGAAATTAATGAGGGCTAAAAATTTAATGAAATTTAGATGATGTTATTTAAATAGTTCATAACTCTATCAAAAGTGTTTAAGTTGCTATGTTTAGATATGATTCATTGATTGAATTAATTTACATGCAACAAAGTAACCCCTAATAAAATGCAGTAACTGAAGATCACAGATTGGAAGAAGAGTTCCAAATTGCCTTCTCTCTTTTAAGTCCTGTAGAAGAAAATTAAAATCAAAGCACCACTATGAATTTAAGACTACAACTAGGTACCACAAATAGATTTTATTCTGGGGATTCAGAACTACACATTACCATAGTCTGGCAAATTTTATCTGATTTTTACTCAGTCATCCTCACAATATACACAGGGGCATTAGTTGAGGGGGGAGGGAGAAGGAGGGTCTAACAGAAGGTAGATTACCAGCTCTGAAACATGCAGATTGTCTCAAAGATCTGGATTGATTGGGATTCATTCCATAGGCTTTCCTGGATTCATCTGGATTCATTAGATAGCTTTAAATACTTAAACTGAGGAGTGAGGAGTCCTGGTTATAGGTTTTGAGTTCTAGTTAACTACAGTTGTTATCATAAACATAACAAACCTTGTGGTCCTGGCGAGTAACAGACCACAGTCTAAATACTGTGTTGCTCTTGGCAGCTATTTTTCTAGTTGGAGGGGGACTGTGGCTGTTGTTTTCTTTTTATTTTCCTAGGTATGTATGGCAGCACCATGGTTTTACTCTTAAAATCTTGTGACCATAAACACCTTGTGACCACAGGGTGCACATAACATCAGAATAAAAGGTAGAAAATGATTGTGTGTGACAATTGCAACCGTATTGTTATTATCATTATTCTATTACTGGAACTGTTCTGCATATACACATTCATTCTTTTTTCTGTAATAAAAATTCTTCAATCAGACTATTTATATTTCAAGTATTATTAACAATAATACTTGTTTCTTCATTGTCCATAAAAAGATTTGGAATTTAGCAGAAACAATGCTATATAGTAAAATAGTTTATAGGGATTAATTTAATGCATGTATTTTGAAAACAAAATGTGAAGGATAAAGAAGTGCCTCACGTACCTCTGATGCCTGAAATACGTTGTGCTATTTTCCATGTTATATTTGGTAAGTGTTAAGGATCATATAAATTATGGTTTTACAAATTTACATCAAACTGTTATGGTTTAACTCAGAAATATAAGCAAAAACTAATCCTGAAAATAAAAATTTGTGTCTCAGACTTAGAAATATTAGGGGGCCTAGTTACTCAAGTCCACTGGACTTAAAAGCCCAGGTGGAGAATTAATTTCTGTCTTATTTGTATGTCAAAGCCCAGAAGACTTAATAAAAAACATGTGCCAACAAAGAAAATTTGCTAAAAATAGTAATAAAACGAAAATATCAGACTAGAGGAAGATGATTAGGAGAATTCCTCAAGGACTCATCCAGCAGGTCTTTAATGTTTACATTAATGAATTTGGCACAAAAATAAAACCTTGTTGAAAAATATTTATCATAAAAAATTAAGAGGCAAGTAAATATGAAGGACGATTCGCATATCATGCAGAAAGTATATGACGATCTTGAAGAGTACAGTAATAGAAATGGGTTGGAATTTAACTGAAACATGAAGCCTTATGGAGAGGGACTAATAATAATATTTTTCACCATTATCTGGAAACTTATCAATTGACAACGACTTACAAATAGAAAAGTTTGACATAGTAGCAGCTTCCTGTGCTATTAAAAACTGACGTTTATGATGGACTTATGAAAAACTAGATGCGATTTTAGATGTTTTATGTGGGAAACTGTGTGCTAGTGGACAAAACACCCCTTAGAGAATTTTGTCTACAGTATCTTTTACCATCTTGATCACCTGTATTAAACAAAAATGTACTGAAATAGAAAGTGTTGTGAAATAAAATGGGCAGATAATCGAGGTAATGAAGACTCATTGAGAGAAGGCCTACAAAGTTTTTCTGCACTAAAAAATTCAAAGTCCTAAAGATACAACTAGAAGAGGAGGGAGGAATCACACAGGAAAGAAAAAAAGCATTTGAATAAAATAGATATCTGCTGACTGGGAACAGAAAGTTTCTGTGTGTTGGAAAGTTTTTAAGCATCAGGGAAGTGAGGTTGTGGACTAGGTTCCTATAATGAGCCATTTTCTTGAACATCTGACTAGTTTAAGGTAGGACATAGTATTTTCTTAAAGTGATTTTCTGGTGTTGCTTCCTTCAATCATATATTAAATAATCTGCTACGTTATTTTTGCTTGTAGTTTCTTACCATTTTCAGGTTTTTATGTTTGTAGCATTGAAAGGAAATTTGGTCTGAAAGAAGAAATATGTCGCACACACACATCCCTCCCATGCCAATATTATGACATTTATTAGTAGTGTTAGGTACATATTGACATTATAAAAATGATAAGAGTATTTCTCCATATTTTCAACATCCTTTGCAAGTTCAAACCTGTAATCTTTGCACCACAGTTGAACTCAGACTAGGATCAATTCCTTCTAAGTATTTTATATGGAAGTTTTTCCTTCTTTTAACTATGCCTCCAGAAAGTGTTTGGAATATCTCCTAGTACTATTGTTCACCTTGCACGCACAATTAGTCAGCTCAGTACTTCCTTACTACAGGGAAGAAGGATAATGTCAAAATTAATGGATGACTAAGAAATATTCTTAGATCTACTAACCTTGATTTAATGTGTCCTTGGGAGCTACAATTTGCTTTATCTTACAAGTTTTGCCTCCTCTGTCAACTATATCTTCTTTCTCATGCGTATGGGGTCCATGGACCCCATTATTCTATCAACAGATTTTGAGGGTTAATGCTAATAAAATCATTTAAGGACCCATGCACTTTTCACATGTATAAAAGAGATTCACTGCCAGATATCATACAAAGCTTGATATAAACTTCCTCTTTCGGCACCTCTCTAGCTCTAAAGTCAACACACATGTCACCTCTTAAGTAAGTGTGCTCATTTTAAAATATTTGTATTGGTTGCGGGACAACTGCTGCTATCACAGAAAATCTTCTTACTCTGTCAAGAAACAATCTCCCAGTTCTCTGCCAGAAAAGGAAGACACTTCTATGAATACTAAAATTTGTTAATGCTCCCATTAAAACTGAAGTAAGCTGTGCAACTTTGAAAGTGTGATTAGTCAAGACCTGCATAGAAAAAAAGATGTTGTCAGAGCTGTTCAAATATTTTCAGATCATCAGGATAGCAACATTTTGAAATTTTTTTGTGTCATTGCATTAAGAATTTCTTTTCAATTTATTTCAAATAAGGATCTTCCTTCGTTTAGTTGTTCTTATTAATATTAGTAACAACAATTTTAAGACATCATTACTAATAATTTATTTAGATATTTTTGATACTGTAATAAGTATTTAATATAATTTTCATTCATAAAAGACAATATTGCTTAATTCCATTACATTTCACTGTCACATTCTAAACATTTAAACTGAGTAACTTTTTGACCAGTCAATGCTGCTCGTTTTCTCTTGGAAAGTTTCTCATAAAAATCTGTTTAGTAGTTGAGCTCTGGGAAAAAAAATCTAAAGGCCACTCTAAGATCAGGCAAATTAAAGAGTTAGGATATAAGTCAGATTTTTTTCCACTGGTCAGCCAGAGAAATTAAAGGCACAAAATAAATACAAACTTCAAGATTCCTTTCTTCTGTCCTTCCTGACTCCAGCTATTATGACAATTTAGTATTTTCTATCTGTGCTAGTGACCCTAAGCCTCACTCTTCTCCAATAACTGAAATAGTGTAAAGGTCCTTTCCCAGCAGTATCTTAACTTGGAATTTGTACCTAAAATCTGCTGCTGCTTTATCAAGCAGTAATCAATCTTGTGCCTTCCAGGCTCAACTGTAACTGTAGGACTACATAAAAATTGGCTGTAGAAGGCCAGGAAGCCAACGTATTGTGTAATGTGCTGCCGTTGTCTTAAGACCTGTATAATGCATAGTTGAATGATTTAAAGTCTAGCTTGAGAGATGTGAGTGCAAACATACAAGATACCAATCTACTCTCCATATATAGTTTCCACCATTTCCTGTGGTCTTCCAGCTACTGAGCAAATTTTGTGGGCTTGGGAGTGACATGAAGGCAATGAAATTCAAAGCCTGAAGTTTAGATGTAGCTTAGAAAAGGTTGGCCCAACTAGCTTCAGGGAAAAGCACAAATTTTATTAGCTGATTTTTTTTTTTAATTGTTGAGTTTTAAAGGAACAGGAGGTCTGTAGTTGGAAAAAGTGTGGTAAATTGTTCCTTTTTTTCAGCATTTTCTTAGCATGATCATTCTCTAATCCATTTTTTGCTGAACCTTACAACCTGCTAACATTTTTGTCTTGTTCGTATTGATTTGGTCCTGTATTATCTGAGCTGCTGAGTTACTGCACTTGGAATGGATTATGGTTTGGCTCTATCTGATTTATTTCACATAAAATGTGTTGGATAACAGACAGATCAATTTTCAATTTGCTGTGTAAGATTCAGATCATGTCTTCAAAGCACTTTCTCTTACATACATATACAAATGCCTGTACTGCCTCAAAGCAGAGAAACTTAAACTAATGAGATCCAGACAGAAATTTTTAAAAAATTCTCTTACAACTTGATGGCAAGTAGGGATGGGTAAACTAGCATGAGTAAGAAGGAAACTAAGACTTTATGCAACATAGAGCAGCAAAAATGCATTTCCGAGAGGAACAGCTGTTTTACGTATACCCAAGAATTATTCCCCATCTGTTTTTATAGAAAATATAAACAAACATAAGATTCTGAGCCTAGACAAGTTAATGGAAGAAGTTCAAATCTCTTTCAAATAGCAGGATTTAATCTAGAGAGTCACAAGGCCTTCCTCCAGATAGGCAGACCCATGTAAACCTATTTAAGTCAATGCAGAGAACTGAGCTACGCAGTCTGACTCTCCGTTGACTTAGATCATAGGAACATATATCAGCTAAAATGCAGGGTAAGAACACAGTCACACTATGATGCTTCTGTAATCAGTAAAGCAAGCAAGAAAGAGAGACTTATCTTCAGAGAATAATTCTTATTTTCCCTGTAGAGTATCTATTTCTTTCCATTGACCACAGCGGAAACCAAAACCAATTATTTTATTAATATATCATATGTACTTCAATACCTAAAGATAGAACAATCAACACTTCTGACCACAGATCACATGTTCTATTTTGCTTTGTCTGTTAGGATACTGCAAAGACCTCTGTGATCAGTTTTCTAAGGTTAAGTACATTTGTACAGGAAACATGACCCATTTTAAATGACTGAAAAACCCAAATATTTCAAAGGATTCCTGCTTGAATTTGAAAAGGCACTCAAAATAGTTTACAATCTTGATGGAGATCCGTGTTCATGGATAATATAATGGAAGAATCCTGAACATACTATTTCATTTTACATCCACTGGCTCAAGCTACAGTAGTAACTGGGGTTTCATTTTGGAATTTTGCTGCCTGGAATAAATGTGAAATTAGTCACAGCAGATGGTCTCTGCCTATTCCTGGTGGGCGGATTTCTCTCTCATATATTTTCCAGAAAAATAACTCTAGGAAAGAAGTGTGTCATAATAACCAACAGCCGTCAAGTGGGAGCAAAATAGCTGCTACACTCCACTCTGGGGTGACTGCGCTTCAAAAGTATAGCACTGGGAAAGCTGTGCTGTATTTACAAGGCACTGTTAGAGCCTGGAATGAAAGACTCTAATAAATGCTAGATTTCTATATACCCAGTCATAGTAGTAAAATACTCTTTGTGGGCTGGTAGCTACCATTGCATTTCATTCCAGTCTCCTGTTTTAAAAATAGTGCTCCTTTACGGGGCACCCTGACAATAGCACTGTTACATACTCCCAGAAAGAAGATATCGATTATGTAAGGAACTGGATTCATAGTAACAACACAGACTAGAAAAGAAAAATAAGTTATTTCTAAACAAAATGGGTAACATCCGTGTCCAGTCATCAGTGCATTCATAATCTCAATTTAATTATGATTTTTTTTCAGAAATGCCTAAGTCCCACAAAAGATATTATTTTGTGTCCAAAATGCATGATTGCTCATTTCAATGTCAAAATGCATCATTAATAGCTGATACTGATGGGTAATGTGCTTGTAAAACATACTCGGACTTTACAGACTATATTTCTGCAGTGCAGATGTATTTGCTACAAATAATTGTTTCCGGTTTAGGTTGGGAAGAGCATGCTACTTTGGATAAACTTCCACCACTGTGATTTTAAAAAATCCCTAAAAAATACTTGTTTGGTATTTATGAATTAGTCATGCAGGTTTTGTTGGAAAGGCACCATTGGCCTTTAAATATATAAACAGATGGAAAATAACCATAATGATTCAACTTGAAAACTTGAACTTGAAAAATGGCTTATTCACAACAATGATGGACCATCTCACCTGTGAGGAAAATCTGATGGAATTGAGATTGCTCAGCCTGGAGAAGAGAAGGCTTTATTGCAGCCTCCCAGTACCTGAAGGGAACCCACAAGAGAGAGGGAGAGGGACTATTTACAAGGCCATGTAGGGACAGGACATGGGGGAATGGCTTCCAGCTGAAAAAGGGTAGGTTTAGATTAGATATGAAGAAGAAATTCTTTACTGTGAGGGTGGTGAGACAGCAAAACAGGTTGCTCAGAGAAGTTGTGGATGGTCCATCCCTGAGAGAAGGCCAGGTTGGATGGGGCTTTGAACAACCTGGTCTAGTGGAAGCAGGGGCGTCGGAACTGGATGATCTTTAAGGGTTCTTCTAACCCAAACCATTCTGATTCTGTGCTATAGGTAGGAGATGTATATATATAGCTGTTTGCATATATCCATAAGTTTAATCCTTTCATCTGTGACTGGCAAACTAAATATCAGACAATATGTAGCACTGATTCGCATCTCTATTTTGAAACTTTAGTAAAATGGGCCTAATACAAGGTTGACGCGGTTGAGACGGACGCAACAAGAAGAGTTCACACCAACTCCATTCGAGAGGAAAAGAAAGTGCTATCTTTAACACCAGAATAGTCTCTTTTATAGAGTTTTAGAGTTTACATAGTTTTGAGGCACAACAGACTTGACTTAACCACTCAGCAGACACCACTGGGTGAGCATACAATAAACATGCAGCATGTTTCTCTAACAGTAACTCAGCTGTGTCTCCTTCCCACGGTCTTTTGCTAGCCTAAGTAACAGACCTGAGCAATAATTTTACAAAGGTAACAAAGCCTTCATTTTATAAAGTTTTTACCTAAATGCCATACAAGGTCTCTTTACTTTCACTGTGATTCAAATACCCTAATTTATGTTATTTTATTAGCTTATTACAGCAGTTGTATGAATGTGTAAATTTTGAATTATTATTTTGAATACTTATTATACTTATTATTTTTGAATACTTTATATATTATTTTGAATAATTAACATATCTGGTGATTTGAAGATTTTGAGTTGTTCAAAAGCTATTTAACAAGATCTGAACAGAAGTCTAATCTTGCATCACTAGACTCAATGAGATGAGTGACTGAAGGCATTCATTCATCTCAAATTGCATTCTGGGAAATGTTTAGGTTTCATATCCAGCTCGTTTTGGCACACATGTGTACCAGTGCTTGAATTTTAATCTGGCCATCAGTTGATCAGGTGTGAACTGTCTTTTGTTTTCAAAGTAGCAAGTACACTGTTGATAATTCACAGAAAGCTTCTACATACCATTCAAACTTCTGTTCACATATGTGTAGAATTACTTCTAGAGGCCATATGACTCTTCTACATATTTTCCCATCACAAAGATGTATTGAGCTTTCCATTGTAAATTTTCAGTTCAATTGGACATTTAAATTAAAAATTAGCTATTTCTGTCCACAAAACTGAATAATCCTTATGGTAATATTTTATTCATAGTAAAGATTAACAAGTAATAAAGGCTTTGGAGTTTGAGATTCACAGCAATATTTTCTGATGTTCAAGTAGAATCAAATAAGATAGTGAGTATAAAATGATAGTGTAGACAAAAGTATAGATGACTTGAAGCTGATAACCCTGAAGACTTTAAGTAGTTCTGTTTTAGTTTCTCTAAGCTGCACAGCTGTCGAAAATAGCAAAGATAATGGTATTATTATGTGGGAAATAAACACAGAAAGTACATGATAGACAGTATAACTCACTGTTGCATGAGGGGGAAGCAAATCATACCGTGAGATATGCAGTCATCACAAATCTTGAAATATTTCAAAACAACTGTCAGTCACTGTGTGAGAAGGTTATGTGACTCCAGGAACAGGGTTAATTCAGGCTAGGGCAACAGTTCATAAACAAACTATCACAGCTACCTATATATGATTTCTACTACTTCTTTGACATCTTAATTTTCCACATCATTAGACTAGTTTTAAGGATTTTCTTTTTGAGAACAAAATTCTTAGGTTTTCCCTGCAATACTACAGTAATCACCAGGGAATCAAAGTGACATTTAATTTTTATAATTCCCACATTATTTTGGCTTTTCATATGAAAGTACATATTCTAGACTAATATTTTTATCTGCTTTCTTACAGTCATTTGCACTTTTAGTTTTATAAATTATCCTTGCAGAATAGTAAATTTTTGGGGTTGACAGGGATCAAAGGTGAAGCAAAGCCTACTTAAAAACTTAAATTTGGGGTATTATCATACTACATACACAGTTCCAAAGGCACAGTAATAATTAATAGTAGTGCAGAAAAATGTCGGAATTATCATTCTTCAAGTTAATTTTTAATTCATGTTTGTCTAACCTAGTTAAGGCTTACACAGTCATACATAGTAATAAACTCACATTCTGTTGCTCTTTTCTGTGCTTCCCTCATTAAGTTTTTTGCAATATGAAGACCTTTAAGATTCTCTTAAGCAGTTTACTACCAATCACACTTTTTCCTCAGTTTTTTGCATTCCTCATTATCTTTGTACCAAGAAAGTTAGGTAAAAGTAAGCACAGCTATTCTGGAACAGCTGGTTTCTCAGCTTTTTACATTGACTCAATAATGGCCCTTCCCACTTTTCCTGTGCATCAATTACAAAATTTTCAGGTCTCTCAGAATAATCTCCTTTTTTTTCTTGTCCTTGTTTTGCTCTTATGTGGACAAGATCTATGTTTTTCAACATGGACTGACCAGGCTTTTACCAATCACCATCCAGAAACTGGTCATTTATGAGGTCTTTGATCCAACAAAACACTGAAGTGCAAGTTCATTATTAAATGAGAATACTGTTATATTTATGGGGTCCATTCCAGCACCTGACTGCTGCTGTCTGTAGTATTACTTTTCTGAAATTCTGATTTGTATGCATGTCTTTAACAAGCCAGGAGAAAAAGCCACAGATTTCATAAGACCCGCTGTTACTCTTATTCTGGTGAGGAGACTTTACAAGCATTCCGTTGATGTAAAGTGCTCCTACTTATCACAGAAAAAGATTTCCTGCTTTTCATTTTGATATATGATATAAGGTCCTACAAATTCATGACAGGTTGAATGAGCAAGAGGAGCTAATCAGTGCTCCTGCCCTTCTGCTCTCACAAAGACACACTTTTACTGGTATAGCAGCTGGGTGAGTCCAGGAAGGAAAACATTTTTTTTTTTCCTTTTCGTACTTTACTGTGTTTTTAGTTATTCCAAAAAGTAGGGGGAAAAAAGGTAGTCTGACATAATTTAAAGACCAAAATGGACCACCACAAACCAAAAGAAAACAAAACTCACAACCCCAATTTATAAAGGAAAACTATATTAGGAACGTTATTGCCATTATTCTCTAATCATTCCTCAAGTAGAAAGGCCTTACAGCCTTGGTGGAACTTGCTATGGGCTGAAGTCTAAATTACCCTGGTTGCTGATCCCCAACTGTTTACACTTTTTTATGCTTTGTAGCATAAAAGCACTGTTTCTTTCTTCAGATCACCTTCTGCTTACTCTGATCAATTAAATCAACACAAAAATGTCAACATTCTGGACTCCAGCTGAAGTCCCATCAGTGTTCTATGCTAAATATATGTCCTGTCTTTAAGCAGTTAAAGCAAAACTTTTCCATTAATCTAAAGCCACAGATACTTCTGGTTGCTATCGCAGATGAACAACCAAACTCACTTTTTTCACCAATCTGGGCTTGTTTTATTTTTTCTTTTCTCTCACCTGCAAGAAGGGAAAAACCCAAACAGTAATATAGCAAAATATACTAATTATCCATGTGCTCACATTTTTCTGGTATTTAACAATTCAAAATAATTCAGCTTTTCCATGCGACAGCTTTCATTCAGTGCGCCTAAGTTCATTGCCAACTTCATTATCTCTCTGCTGTATGCCCTTTAGTAGCTAGAAAGTAAAATGCATTATGGTATTCTATGATCCAAAGAGATAAAAATATCAATTATCACAACTGTTAGAACAGATTCAGCTACTCGCCCTCTCCTGTTTGTTAAAGTGCATATACAATCACCCTTGTTTTGACTTCAGTTTTAGGCACCAGCCAGACATTTAGGTACTCAAATAACCAGGTAATATCCCTTCAACAAGTGTTGAAACAAAACTGCACCCTAAACTGTCTGCGGTGACATTTTTTTAACCATGAAAAAAGCAAGAGAGAAGAAGACTTTCGAAAACCTGTCTGGTGTCACCCATACATGAATATTGACAATCAAGGACAATGCATGCTTTATCCCTTGTCTATGATTACAGCTTGTAAGCAGGAACTTCATCTATAGCACAAATATTCTAGTAACACCTTTCATTTGAATTTCAAATTTAATGATAATGTTTAAAAAATCATGTTTAATTGTGAGCAGTTCTCTGTCAGAAGAAAATGTTTCATTAAAAATTGCTTGAAATAAAAAGCTGAAGCACCTAAGTTGTTAGTATCACCAATCTTTTCAAGCTGTTTTAATTTCTTCGCCTTTTATTTACTTTTTTACATGTTTTCTTTAATTTAAGAGAGACATTGTACAGATAGTTGATTTCACCCTGGAATGTTGAAAGGAAGTGTGTTGATTATGAAATATTTTTCAAGTGAAAGGTTCCATGCCAGCAAGTGGAATGTAAAGAGGAATAGACATTGTAAATATGCATTGAAATAGATGTGTTAATAAGATAACAATTTAAAATATCAAAACACTATTTTCACTGAAGCAAAATTCCCAAGGATAATTATGGATATATATGCTTTTCTCTGCCAGTTTTACTCCCTTGACACCAAATGGAACTTTCAAGTAAGGGTATGTTGGCTGCATTTAATTCAATAAACCTGTGTGTTGTACATACAGAAAGCAAAGACGTAGCACAATTGTTAAAGCTATTACAGGTGAACTTCAAATGGCAAGAATATGGAGAAGAAACAGTGGAAATTTCAGGACACCACTGGGTTTTTTTTTTAGAAATCTGACCTGATGTCTTCAGCAGTTTTGTTTTCCCTCATAGATAGTACAGCATATCAGTCTGTCCTGCTGCAGTAGGTTTCAGGCTGGCTACACACAGGATACATCTGTTTTGCTGTCTGTTTCTACTCCTAGCCAGTAATGCAGCACATAAAAACAGAAAAGCTTTATTTCTCGATCAAACAAACAGAAAAAATCTCTTTTATCATTTCTCTGTGATGTGTACATGCATAACGGCCATCTCAGTAGGAAGGAAAAGCATTCTGAACTACAAGAAAGGAAAAGAACATCAGCAGTCTGCAGCAGCTTGTGCAACTAGATCAAATTGGTTTGCTTTTGTCTTCCTTTTTTTTGTTTGCAATCATTGTTTTTCATCAAACTCTGTATATCAATGTCTGTATAAGGTTATTTTTGTGTAGATTTCAAACACTGTTATACCTGAATTACTTGCTGCAAAATGCACCAAAGCGATTTTTTTTCATTCCTTGTACAATTCCTTTTCAACGTAATGATATGACAGTGTTGACCATAGCTGTCTTCTGATACCTTTTGAATATGAAACATCCCTAAACAAATGCTTCATTGTGTACATGTACAGTGCACCATTTTCTAGTAGAACTGCATCCCACGGGAGAGGCTGCCTGTAGAGGCTGTTCTAACTAAATTGGATCCTGCCTGAGAGATTTTTTTATTTTGCTGTGAAGTTTAATGGGAAGTAATTTCTTTTTAAGAGATATTTTTGGAAAGGCTGCATATCTTGCCACAGCCAAATTTGTTGTTCTGCAGAGAGCATGGGTGTGCAGAGGAGAAGGGAGGCTGCCTTGGCACCCGGGAGTGGAATAAAGGCTGAAAGGCCTGCAAAGGTGCTTGACGTTCTGTCATAGACCAGAGCTGCAAGAGGGCATGCCAGAATTGCTGTGGGGTCGTGTTTATGACAACACTCACATTGACACACAAATCCCTCTTTATCATTTTAAGACCTTGAAAGTTCCTAGACACATCCTCTCAAACAGGTTTTCTACAGACAATACTTTTTGTGTTTGCATTTTGGAGCAGGTCATCAGACTAGGGACAGCAAACCTTGTCAGAAAATTAACTCTGCTTCTCACCTTCATTTGATAAAACCTCCATGCCAATGCAATTAAACATTTATTCAGACTTGAAAACATAGCACATCAGTGTCCAGACCAAGAAAAATCTGTGGGCATAGAAATGTTATTAATAAAGTGTATTTTTTCACTGTAAGCTTGCTGAGTCCCATTTTAAAACTAGAAGAATGATTCTATAAACAGAGTATTGTCTTCTTTCAAGGTATTTTCATTATTCCACACTGCTTCTAGATGACAAATATTCAGCAAAGAAGTTATTGCCAGAGTGCTATCAGAACCCAGTTAAGATATTTTTCAGTATGTTCAGGTGTGTCTCTATTATAATTACATTCTTTTTATAACTGTGCTATAAGAATATATGTAGGCTTTTTCCAGTTTTCCCTGTCACACCTGATGAATATATAGACATGGACACATATATATGCATGTATATATATATGCATGTATATCTTTTGTTCCCCATATATTTATAGCCTAATTTTTCTGTCAACTGAAGTTCTGGCAGTGATCTCAAACGGATCAGAACATCATCCTTATTTTCAGCTTCTGGTGCTCCTTTTGTGCAATTCTTGCTTTTCTATAATCCCATAATGAAAGGACATAGTCTGCTTTCTGCCCCTGGCTTGCTTATTGTTTGCTTGCCTGCAGTTCTGCTGTACTATATCTCAATCTACTCTTTTGTTCATGTCCTACATTTCCTTTGCCTTTTTTTTTGTCCTTGCCTTTTTCTATTTTTATCTTCTGTTTTTAATCCCACTTCATGTTTCCTTCGGAGATTTTCAAAATGTTACACTGACTTACCAGAAAATCCCTGCAGGGTTTCATTTTCTCACAACAACTTGGGAAACTCTTCATGCTGAATTCATGTCACTTGAAAATTTCTGGCTAAATAGACAAGATGTTGCAGGACTGAATGTGGAAAAACTGCAGGTAATAACTAATTTTAATCTGATTCTGTCAGATATCGTCTAATTGTGGACTAATGAATAAGAAGAGAACCCCCAGCATGAAATCCCCAACATCTTTCAGATAAATAAGGAAGCTCTGGTTGCAGCTAACTCACATATCTATACTACCAAAAACTGACATGAAGAGATCTCTTATTTTTCCTTGGGGGATTTCTTTGGGAGCTTCATCTCCCTCTGGTATTTCCCACAGGAAATTCAAAAGTCTGACATTGTAACAGGCAGCCTCTCTGACAGAGTAACTGTGTGTTGGTCCATCTGGAATACAAGGGACATCACCTTGAATTACACACAGAGAGTGGCTAGGTGGAAGGTCTTCACGTCTATAACAACAATCTGTAGTGTTTCTTCAGAGCTCCAGGTTTTCCTCTGAGTGTTTCGTTCAAGGTTGCTTTTCAGAAAATATCTAGAAGGAACCATATAAAAAACACATATCTTTATGTTTAAGAAATTAAGAGTCTCATTTTCTTTTGGAGCCACGTTTTGTTATATTTACAAATACAGCTGAAACCAGCCTAAGAGACAGGTATTTCAGAGATGAAGGATGTCATGTTTTTGTACATTACCATGAAAAATCAAACTGCAATTTTATTTGCCCTCTCAAAAATACATATTTACATAGTTTCTTCAAATGTTTGTAATCTCAAAGAAACAATTTTATTATATCAAAGGAGTCTCAGGAGTTCTGGAGAGAAACATTTTTCTTACTTGGAAGTGAAATCTGCAAACCCTTAGAATATGAGGTTCTTCCTTAGGCTGAATATTCTGGATGAGAATTTTATGCAACAAATGTTCAATAAGTGTCATTCATGAGCTCCTGTGATTTGGTGCTTCCTGAATACCCTTTTATCTGACATCTAAGCAGTGATTTATTTCACTGACAACTAATGTGACAAGTAAAGTTTTGTGCATGTATTCATTGTGATTATATGGGGTTTTTTTCTTAGCATTAACAATATAGTTAAAATTTTCCTTATAACTTCTGGTTATGTATTTTATTAAGTTTATGAAACTATGGGTTTGAAACTTCCTTATCTTTACTTCAGTCTACAGTCTAGTGGTGTATTTTTGAAAAAGTCTCAGAAAATTAATTCAGATTTTTCTGAGTAATAGAATAAAAGCATGTAATGATTAACATCTTAAAATACTAATGAGCAGTAATAACAGAGCAGAAAGCCAACTGAGGTGAAAAGGGGATTACACATTTTGCATACAAAAAGTTATTACTTTTACTGAAATGACCTGAGCTAAGTTATAGATTTGGTCTCGTATAAGCAATATGTGAGAATTTGAGGAAATTTGAATCAATTTTAAAGCTATGAAAAAGACTTTCAGGAAGATTCTTTGAAACAGAGATTTTCTAAAGGTTATATGCTATGCAAGAATAACAGCTGTTAAAGGGACAAAAATTGGAAAGGTCTCTCCACTTCTTTTGACTAAGTTAAGTAGAATCACAGAATAAGCTGATTTGGAAGGGACCCATTAGGATCATCGAGTCCAACTGTTGGCCCTGCATAGGAACATCCCCAAGAGTCACACCATGGTGCCTGAGAGCAGTCTCCGAATGCTTCTTGAACTCTGTCAGGCTGGTGTTGTGACCACTTCCCTGGGGAGCCTGTTCCAGTGCCCAACCACCCTCTGGGTAAAAAACCTTTTCCTGATATCCAACCTAAACCTCCCCTGACACAATTTCAGGCTATTCCCTTGAGCTGTGCTGCTGGTCACCCCAGACCCTGTTCCTCCTTTTCCCCTCACAAGAAAGCTGTAACTGCAATGAGGTGTCCCCTCAGTCTTCTGTTCTCCAGCCTGAACAAATCAAGTGCCCTCCGCTGCTCCTCACACGGCTTCCCCTTAAGGCCCTTCACCATCTTTGTTGCCCTCCTTTGGACATTCTCTAATAGCTCTATATTCTTCTTACATTGTGGCACCCAAAACTGCCCCCAGCACTCGAGGTGAGGCCACCCCAGAGCAGAGCAGAGCAGGACAATCCCCTCCCTTGCCCGGCTGGCCGTGCTGTGCCTGATGCACCCCAGGACATGGGTGTCCCTCCTGGCTGCCGGGGCACTGCTGACGCAAATTCAACTTGCCATTGACCAGGATACTCAAATCCCTTTCTGTGTAGCAACTCTCCAGCCTCTCATTCCCCAGTCTGTACATCCAGGTCTGCCCCATCCCAGGTGCAGAATCTGGCACTTGTCTTTGTTAAAATTCACAGAACTGGTGATTGATCAGTCCTCTAGCTTGTCAAGATCTCTCTGCAGGCCCTCCCTGCTCTCACAGGAGTCAACAGCTCCTCCCTGTTTTGTATCATTTGCGAACTTGCTCAGTATCCCTTCCAGCCCTGCATCCAAGTCATTTATGAAGATATTGAAGATCACAGGGATGAGTATGGAACCCTGTGGAACCCCACTAGTGACAGGTCATCAGTCTGATGTCACTCCATTCACTATAACCCTTTGTGCCTGACCCATGAGCCAGTTGCTCACCCATCACATGATGTGTTTATTCAGCTGAGTTCTGGATATCTTATCCAGAAGGATCCTGTGAGAGACAGTATCAAAAGCTTTGATGAAATCCAAAAAGATTACATCAGCTGGCTTCCCTTGGTCAGCTGGGTGAGTTATCTTCTCATAAAAGGAAACCAGGTTTGAATGAAAAAGTACATCAAAAACATCATTCTGATGACAGATATGAATATGTACATTGTAAATACTTGGCTTGGATGCAAGTCAACTGAGATGATGTTCAGAGAACTGGGTTTGGGGGATTCTCAGCTCATTATTCCTGCACAATGATCTTGTGGGATCTGCTGCCGTTACTTCAACATCACATGGTTACTCCACCTGTCCTGATAATTACGTTTTTACATTGCTAAGATAATTTGAATTATAGGTAACCCAAATTCATCTGGCTGCCTAAAGATGTGGACTGCAGCTACATCTATCCTCCAGCAGGAAATGTGGGTGTGGGGACCAGGATAAAGAAACAGTATGGATATGGTCCATCTCCAGTGCCTTCCTTACTGCTTGACACCTGTAATCAGAGATTAAAATATTGTGAGGTGCACAGTTTCTTGGTAGTAAGCTACAGCTACTGTGCACTCGGACATCAGTCAAAGTCTTTCATCAAATGGATGTATGGGATCCCATACAGTCATATATGGGATTCATCAGAGAAATGCAGGCACCTATTGCTGGTAATTATCTACACAGAAAGAGTCATCCTACACTCCAGTCAGAGCTAGAGAGAAATAGCCACTACCAGGAGACAGTGACACTCACCCTAAGGTGGATGTCTAAAAAAGGTCTGATAAATCACTCTTCAAAAATGCTCAGTCCTCTCCCAGCAGTGAAAGGAGCTCAGCTTGGTTATAAAATTTCTAAACTTAAGAAAAATGTATCCTACTTCTGGCATCCAATTTATTATGGTCTTTTTTTATGGGAAATGGTAATATTACAGAATTACAGAATACTTCCTAAGGGATTTTTTTTTATTACTTTACATATTTTATTTATACCTCTTAGCAGAGAACAAGCCTGCTTACAGAAGACCATGACAGGCCTTTTCCCATCAGCAGCAAAGAGCAGAAGCGTTTAAAAATAGCTGGTAGATGCTAGCTAGTATATTCTAACAGGTAAGAACTTCCTTGTAGATAAGTGCACAGCCATGAGTTATAGTAAGTTTCAGTTCTATAAAGTAGTATAAAACAAACTTTTACATTATTCTTCATATTGTCTTTTCCCCAGCTAAATGCATTCCAAGTTTTTGGCTTGCACACAGAAGCCAAAAAGAAATTGAGGATTTGCGCAAACAAACACATTATGCATGACTTAAATGAAAGGTCACAAAATTATTCTGAGCTTTGTTGTCTACAGAAAACTTAAATTCACTAATATTTATACTTTGACTCTTGACATCTGAGAAATTTTCTGGCAGGCATTTCTGCTTGCATAGAGACAGGACTATTATCAGAGGATTCAGAAGAGGAGGTTAGAATTAGTTTTCTGCATAAACTCTTCTTCAAAAATTAAAGGTTTGGGTTTTATTTTAAGTCTATGGCAATAGAGAGGTTAGTGATTCAGGTGCCAAAAAGAGAAAGCCTCAAGAGAAGACCTAGAATTTATTTATCCCAACATTTTAATTAATTCTTCTCAGAACTAACAAATCACAAAGAAAAACAGGTGACAACTCTGGCTTATTCTGCAAGGATAAAATCTCCTTTTATAAAACCAGAAATTTGTTTATTGCTTTCAAAGCTTGTCTGTAGCAATGACCTGAACCTGAGGAAACTTTCTGTTCCTACATCAGGTGAAAAGTTAGATCCAGTGATTGCACCTGTGTCTTTTAGGTCAAAAACATACATTGGGGGATGTGGAACAAGATCCAAACTACTGCGAGGTTTCCATCTTCCCAGATGACTTTTTAGATGGCATGGTTACATATCAGGAGTGGAATATACAAAAATCAGTCATTGTACCTCGCATACTAGCGTGGCAAATGTTTATTCTCTGCCTTTCATTTTCTGTACAGCTAGGTTCTCTTTTTATAGAAAGGAATGTCAATAACCTACATTACATTAAAAGTTTTGTTACTTTTTTCTTTAAAATTTGCAAACTTTAATGGTTTTTTTTTGTTAGCTATGAAGACTGATGTCTCAGTAACAGAGAATCAAGCTAATCTTTCCTGACTCCCAGCGACTGCATCAAAGTTTCTCCAGATCAGCAATGTCTTTATGTTTCATTGGTTTTACATCTTTCATGTTTCTGTTTTCTAAGCAGTCCTGCTTGTAAAAAAGAAGCCAAATATTTCCTCTTTGGCTCTAATAAAAATGACATTGAGAGATGAAATACACTGAAATACGTCTAGTCTCTGAATCCAACATATAACTCACAATATCTGTCAGTTGCTGCACTTACTATACATACAGATTACTTCAAGATAACTCTATAAACCTGTTCAGAGCTATAATGACACACCCTACAAAGGAAAACTGTTTAAAAATTCACACAAATTCAGTATGTTTTGCTTCTAAGTATTCGAAGTACCATTCATGTTCCTTTGCAGAAAATAATTTCTCCATTTATTCTTGATATCCTTTACAACTCTGTTCCAGATTAATGTATTTTCAAATACATGAAGAAGTATTAAGTAGTATTAAGTATTAAGTATTAGAAGTATTAAGAAGTATTAAGAAGTATTAAGAAATACGGTTAAACTCATGGCAAAACTTCCAATATTTCTCACTAGTATAATTCCAGGTACTGCTCAATATCATGATGCTGCTAAAACCTGTTTTAAGGTTTGTCCAAGATCACAACTTGCAGGTCTTTTGACATTGGCACCCTTCTGAACATGGATCTCACAGTTTCTTTGTGGACACAGTAGAATGCATTTATAGAAGCCTCTGTGAGGTGCAAGGTCTGCATGTATGAAATAGGAGAGATTGGAAAACAAGGATACGAAAATAGATTCCAAGTTATCCGTACTTTAAGGAGTTGTCAAGAGCAGCTTGTGTACTTTCTAGGTATCTGTGTTTTGTGGAAGAAGGTTTTCTGTTTATGAAGTGTTGGGGTGAACTGGGAAAATTTATCTTGTATCTTCTCTTTCAGCAATGATCCACAAGATTTTTCCCAGTTTAATTCTTCAGTGCCTTTTCTCATAAAATATTTTAAGGCTTTCCAGAACAAGACAAGTAGAAAACCCCACAGTTTTTTGTGGCTGAAATTTATAAATTATAGGATAGGGAGTTTGATAAATCAGTAATCAGCACAGATTCTCTCACTGGTCCAGACATAGGTAAGAAATATATGGAAATTTGGAAAACGTGTTTTATCAGATCTTTCATTATTACATAGGGGATAATATAGGCACACATTTTCTAAACTGGGCAATTATCAATTACTCCTACATCATGTTTAATGGCACAAACAGAAGTGTGCTCACTGAAAGACTCTACTATTTGCATGTTAAAAGGACTGCTGGAATAAAATGAGCTGTTGTCTACACTTCATTCATTTCTCAATAAAATGGGAAATACGGTCTTTGAATGGCTGGCTGATTTCAAAAGAGCATGCAATTATTTTAAAAAATAAGAGTCCATAGAGAGAGTGTAGTAGCACAATCTAACCAAACGGGACAATATGCTGTTGATTTTTGACCTTCTAATGTTCCAGGTTGTCAGAAATTTTTGAAGTGACCTTTTATGCTGCAATATATTTGCCATTTTTTGTGTCAGCCCCTGATTTTCCTTACCATGTGAGTCGGCACAACTGCTGCTAATGTAAACTTTTCACCTGAGCAATTGATTTATGCACGTGCCTGCATACACACTCACAGAGGAGAAATGCTTTGCCAACATTCAGAGAATGAGAAGTGTATTCTGCTACGGATTACAAGTCTCTGCTCCTCTTCATCATTCAAACCCACATTTGAAAAATATTTTGCATTTCAGACAAAAAGAGAAAACATTCCTCAAAGTTCAAAAACATAACTCTAGTATATTCCTACTATATTTTTAATGTACTTAGAATACAGGCATTTCTTTTTTCAAACTGAATAAAATCTTATGGTAAATGTACAGTTGTCTCTAGAAATGTGTATTATTTACCTTGATTTCTTCTCTATACAAATAAAAATTTCAGCCTTTCAATTTCTGGCCTCAAGAGACTTTTCAATCATTAATAAATTGTTTTCATAGAGGCCTATCACATTAATTCTTTGAGGCAAAAGAGGTTGGAAGGATATGGGACAAAGAATTTAAATTAGGCCCTTGACAGATTTGCAGATGCAATTTAAAACCAAATTGTGAGGCTCCAGCTTCACATGTCCACTCCTGTGAGAGGTACTCAATCCAATTGAACCAGGCTGAAAGGATTCCAGATTCATAGAAGATCTTGTTTTGCTATGTAAGAGCCTAGAATCTTACTTTAATCTCTTCTCTATGAAACCTTCCCCTAGCCCCTTCTCTGTGTAACCTTACCTTCTCCACAGAGGTTTAGCTGCTTGAAACCAAGGATTCAAAGCCCAAATTGATATGGTTCAGCTGAACAACTTTGGCTTGGACTGATGAGAAATTTGCAAAGTTGTGAGACGTTGTTGCAGAAAGATCACTGGAGTCATGCAAGGTCAGAACTGCACAGTTATTAAACAAGTCACATCAGAGATAAGTTTATTTTCACTCCCCATGTCCTTGTGAGTGTCACTGGCATTAGCCAGGAAGAAATAAGACCTTTTCAGAGTTGGTTGCAAAGTAAGAGATCAGGTAAAGGCTGCATTAATTCTAAATTTAGACTGCAAAGTTGTGATGAACTGCTAACCATGAACATGTTAAGTGCTGCACCACTTCTCCTTACCTGCTGGACTGCATGCACCACAATCCTGGTCTTTTTATTCTGTAAATATGGTCCTTTTTGGAAAATAGCAACTATTCCTCGTATCAGATTTATACTTCATGAAAATATGTTTACTGAGGAGCAAGTTTGTTGCAAAGAAGAGGAGTGGGACTGGTGCACTGCTCAGTGTTGCCCCAAGACTCACGGCAGAAGCAGAAGAACCACAAAGGAGTTCTGGATTTCTGAGTCCACCATCATAGAGATAGGAGACAGAAGAGCTGAGGAAAATTAAACTGTCCCCATCCTGGATGGCAAAACTGGGAAAACAGGTCTCTTTAGTCAGCTCCTCTGGCCGTGGCAGAAATCAGAGCATCGGGGCAGGGGAGGGGGAAGGTGGGAGGGGTGGGAAAGGAGAGGGGTGTGC
The DNA here is from genome assembly GCA_013397915.1 of Daphoenositta chrysoptera. NCBI lineage: Eukaryota > Metazoa > Chordata > Aves > Passeriformes > Daphoenositta > Daphoenositta chrysoptera. The sequence continues at coordinate 495,270 of VZRO01005851.1, read as the reverse complement.
CAAGTCCTGAATAGATACAACTGAAAGGACTGGGAAAAAAGGAGGCAGAAGGTCAGAATAAATCAAGGAAGATTTTACATTTGATTGAAGAAATACTGAATTGCTGGTTAGAGAGATCATGGATGTGCTAACATACCATGCTGGGCTTCCATATATGAGTCAAATCATGTATGATCCCTTAACCTTTTAAAAAGCTTTTTCTATACATCTGAGACAAAATGGGGAAGGCTATACAAACAGCATTTGTTCCTGATGTGTCTCAGTGATGGAGGCTGAGAGCCCGAGAGAATTTCTGCTTCACCCAAACACGAGAATTCACCAAACACAACACTAGTGGCTAAACAGAAAAATCCAAGGTAACCCAAGCTTTATAAATTAACTATATTCTACTAAAACTTATATTTTCAAATTTTTGACTCAAAAAAATCTTTACATCTGTCAATCAGAAATTCTACAGAAAGAGAATAGCAGTATGAAAGGCTCATTATAACAACACATGTACTTCTTGAAGAGGGTTCATAAGTCAAGGGAAGTGTCAGAAGACTCTGTATATTATATGACACTGGAACTGAAGAGAGAAAAAGTCATGAATAACAGTTATATACAAAGGCCAGAGGGTTTTATTTTAATTATGCATTATTGCTAGCTGTGCTGACAGAGGTGTTTGTGCATATGCCACTATACAAAGTGAAAAATACAAAAGTCCCAAATGGGTAGTTTAAATACTTGTCCACTTCCACAGAAAAGTAAAAGGAAGACTTCAGTTAGTTGGTTAGTTAGTTAGTTCTAGACAAAGGCAGGATCACTGTTCCATAAGCTGTTTCTGAAAGGAATTATTCAAGTTGTTCTTAAAATTTCAGTTTCCACATTTCTTAGTATTTATGATACTCCATTCCAGGAAGTTTTCCTGATGTCTGCTATAAATCTCATTTGCTGCAGATGAAGCCCTTTACTATTACAGCTGTATTTTCTCGTTTCCCACACAGCTCTTTTCCACAAGTTGAAACTGGAGCCACCAGTCTCTTCTCTCTAAGTTACAACTTCTTCAGTCTACCTTATAGGTCAGACCAGTGTTGCTTCTTGTCATCTTTTCCGTGCTCTCTCAATGGCTCATTTCTTGCTTAGAACACAGCACCAAAATCTGTAAAAAGTGTTCTTACTGCAGCCTTATCTGTCAGTAGTGCCTCGAGCAGAAAGCCTGCTTGACACATTGACTGTACCTCTGTGCCTGTTTACCACACTGTAATGCTATTCAGTCATGATCAGTTCGGATACATTTTAATCTCCAGACCTGTTTTTACAATTTTGATACCCAGATACATAATTCTCATTCTAGAATATTTGGCTTGGTTCTACCTACCTGTATGTAAATCCTGGTGTTTCTCCTTGATGAATTACTTTTTTCTTCCTCACGCAGTTTTGAAGTTCCTCTCAGCTTTATGCCAGCTCAGATTTAAGAAGCAATACTTTCTTCCTTATATATATATATAAAGTTTTTCTGCTTATATACATAATATTGTGTATCAGTTAAGTACTCATCTACCTTAGTTATGTATAGAATTACAATTAATATTTAATGTATTACCTAGGAATCGGATCAAGCATTCTGACTGTCACAACAAAAGAATCGAACTGAAAGTAATAACATGTAAATTATGCATTATTGACCAATGCAAAAAAATTTAAAAGAACTATTTGTATGAGTAAGGACTACCTAAAGAAGGATTCTGCCAAATCAGTACTTTGCTTTGAGTATCTTTTAATTTCAAATTCCTCAAAATGCTTTTATTCCCATTTTAGAGAGCAGGGGCAAGGTGTATTACACACATTACTGATTTACAATACTGCTTTCCCAAGACTTTTTCATTTTATTTAGGATTAAACCACCCATGCATTTCAAACCACAAGAGTGTACAAAGTATCAGAATGTTTCAGCTGTAATGAAGGTAAGAAAAATTATATGTGTTTATGGATTAGCATTAATTTCTAAATTAGCCAGGAGCTGGAACTGAACATGCATATTGAAAGGACAGAACCATTTTTAATCATGTATCTGCTATACCTGGAAGGAATATTTTCATTTTTTTCTCATCAGCTACAGGTCTAGCAGGCATTTCCAGATAAGAACTCCTTGCAATATTTACAAATTAGAACATGAATAATTGAAAGTGTTTGGACGTGACTGTTCACTGGGGAAATGGTATAGAACTTATTCAATCATCTGCAGTGAAATGTAAGTATATTTCCTTCATGTGCTACATAAATATTTGATTAACCACTGTGCAAAACATTAGTAAAGCATCTGCTCAGCATGAGACTGAAACCTGCTTGACACCAGTAAACAGAAGGAATAAACTCTGCCTTGTGGGAAATGTTTAAAAATTTCAGTGTTTGATACTCTGATCTATTGAGTTGAAAAGAATAATGAAATAAGCATTTAGGATGATGGAACTGGAAAAAGAACTGTAGGCACTTGCATTCACATGTTAAGGTGACATGTGAAGTCTGATGTTTCGTCATGATATAGTTAATCTGGAATTCACATTTCCTTGTCAAGTTTCTGAATCACCAGTTTACCTAAAAAAAAACCAAACCAAAAACTAAAAAACAAACAAACAAAAAAACCCCCCCAAAAAACAAAACAAAAAAAAAACCAAAATCAAAACAAAACCGCACAACAAAACAAACCAATAAAGAAAACCAACCCTGGTTGTTTTTTTTTTTTTAGAAGAGATGTGGATAGTCTCTATTAATAGGTATTGTTCATAAGAACCTTTAAGTGGTAAGGGTACTTCGTCAAGTATGGTTTACTTTTTCTCTTACTTACCTAGACTTTACATATGGGTAATTTTATGGGTACATGGGGGAAAAAAACCATCAAAATTTTGACTATGTCTAATACTGAAGTAAAAACTTCATTTTTGGGGTAAAAGTGCAAAATTACTCCAGCTTTCTCAGTTTTATTTCCAGAAATAAGTAACACTAAGAATAGTTTTGAAAAATATGCCTCAGTGTTAACTGTGAAATAAAACTGAAATGGAAAAAACCAGCAAAGCTATTTCTTAGAGACTTTCACCCTAGCATTTCAGACTGAAGATTCTGAGATGTGAGGTGACTCCTGAAAATCATGAAGAAAAAGCAAAGCAATACTTTGAGCACGCTGACGTTTCCTGCTGGTCATTGCTACAGCTTTGAGAGTCCCGTTATCTCCATGGTGTTCCACTATAAACCTAGAAGACTAAATTCATGTATTTGTCACAATGGAGCTCCTGAACTTGGAAACACAGGAAAACAGAGAGGAGTAATTTTTCTGCTAAAAGAAATTCTTTAAGAAGGACATAGAATTCACATTAGTGCCATTAGGATTTTGACCATTAACATATATGGTGAGATTATGGCACTATATATGTGCCAGTGGGACATCATATTATTGACACATTCTTTCTCATTGCACTCTAACTCAAATCAATCAAGACTCATATAAAATACATCTTTAAATGTTACTCCTCCCTATATTAAACAGAAAATACAAAAAAAAGGCATTTTTGTCTAATACAAACTACGTTCTTTGTCACATGAAATTTCACCTCTTCATGAAACTGGCAAAGTAAAAGCTCATCATTTTCAGTACTTGTCCTTATTCTGACATTATTATTGAGCTATATTCACTTAATTATCTAATAGAGCACAATCCAATTGAATGCAGTGTTTAATATATTTTGTTATATTGCAAAAAATATCAATTATATGGAATAAATTAAACCAGTTGAATTACCTCATTTGTTTTAAGAAGAGGTTATGTGTTTGAATATCATATTCTGTTTCATTTATTACACTGAATTCTTCACTCATCAATTAAATCACAGTAAAGTAGAAATGAGAATCAAAGAAGACTAAATTATTTTCACAAGGTTTTTCTCCAGTGTTTACAGTGTCCCAAAAAAGAGCTGAGAATGAAGAATTACAGCTGAAGCAAGGAAACTTTCCTTTCTGATTTTTGCTCACTTAAATTGCAGTTATTCAGTAGGTCTATTCCAGTTGTATTTTGTGTTTATTATCCCAAGTGGTCTTAGTGCTTTTGTATAATGTAGGGTTGCACCTCTAACTTGATGTTATGTGAATAAATGTTAAAATACCTAGGATGGTAAAAATTTAAAGACCTTTATACTATGTTCAGCTATGAAATCTCTCTTGATATTTATGGGATGTATTGAATAAGAAATGTTTTTCTACACCTTCTAGACCATTAAAAGTTCATGACAACAATGCATGATGTAATTAAAGACACAAAAAATGTTTTGAAAATCTCTGTTTGACAGTCAGCAGCTAAGAAACACTGTAATAGAGATTCTGCATCGTAGACTTCTTGACTGGATGTCTCAGTTTCCACAAAACATACCAAGTATGACATATTCAACTACTTGCAGACACACCCAGGGCTGTATCTGCACACACTTGCTCTAAGCAAGGTGAATCTGAGCATATTCTGTTACTGTACTTGACATATTAAAATAGCTGGTCTTGCACTGTTTACTCGTGAATATCTCCACGTCTCAGCCACAATCAGTTTGTCTCAAGCATTATGTCATATCTTCACATGTTCCCCCAGGGAACAGGAAACTGAAGAAAAGAAGTAACAAAAGAGAAACCTGAATTTCCCGTCTATCTTGCTTTATGTAATAATTGAAAAATAATGTAAGCTTTGCTACTCATAAAGATCCTGAGCACTTGCCTAATTTTCTTCTCTGGTATATTGTATCATGGTATCAAACAAGGGGCATCTTCAAAAAGGAAGTACAGCAAGCAGAATGTTAAAAAATCTTGTGTTCAGAATAGAAGCTAGTTTTAACTACTGCAAAATGAAAAATAAATTAGAAACAATGCAACTACAACTTAGTTGAAAGAACATAAACATGAAATGTGAACAAAACTATACCAAGGGTATTTTAAAAAAATATTTTGGAGAAATTAGGAGAAACTGCAGTGGTTTTAAATGCAGTAATTCCCCAATCTATTTTGAAATCCTATTTTCTACTAAAATCCCACAATACATTTTTAAATACCTCTTCTATATATAGTTCAAACATTCTACCTTTTGTTACAAAATGGAGAGACAAACATACCCTATAATTTTAATTTTAAAAAACCTCTGAATTTAAAGTAGCTTATCTGGTACAAAAATCTATGTGGTTTTTTTGGCAGTATTTTAGCAGCATACTTGAATTCACTGGTTTATTCAATCACTTTTATACCCGTGTTTTTAATTCTACTTGTTTCTTTTATTTCTTTTTCTTTCAGTACATTATTTTCTGTGTCTTCTCTTCCACATATGTCAGATCTCCCTGAGCACATTCTCACTTATGGCAATCTTTCTTCCCTTCCTGTTCAATAGCAATAAAATACTGAAATTTGGGGTTCTAATCTGACAAATTTAGGTTCCATATCAGAGCACAGAAGTGCCAGTGTACCACAGGCACCAATGTTGCATATGTCTGGGTAATGTGAGTTGACATGTAAAGGAGGCTGCAATCAAAAATGTGGCAAAATGCTTATGGGCACCTGAATAGTTGATCAAAGCATAAGTGGGTTTTCTGGTAGCAGATTAGCATTGCTGGAAAACTGCATGTGTTTTTCCATGCATTTCCCTGCCTTCATCATCCTTCCCTCCCCTTCCCTCCCCAGGTTCTCACTGCTTCTGTGGTTGAGGATTTCTGGCCCACTGCTCACCAGGCTCTGGCTTCTCTCTTTTTATCTTCCACTATTACCTATTGCTCTACCTAACACTGTGCAATGCACCCAGCAGAGTTTCTGCAATTGCTTTCCTGAGAAAGCATCTCTTTGCTCTTAGCCTTTGAAACTCTCATTTCACTAATTTTCGTTCCTAGCACCTCAGGTGGTCTTGATGTAACTTTCCCACCTGCTTGCACATCATTCCCCACCCTCTTTAATTTCACCACACTTTGCCATGTTATTTTACCTATATGGCAGAATTGCAGCTGACCTCAGTGCATGCCATTTCTGCTCTCCTTTGCTCCTTGCTCTGATCCATATAATAACAATAATAATAAAAATAATAATAATGATTATAATAATTTAAAAACCTTACAGATTTATTGGAAAACACATAAACAAATAAGCAACATACACTCTACCTCAAATACATTCCTCAACAGATAAAATAATAAATCCTCTTTTTGTTAAACCACTTAATGTAGGCATATTTAACATTACATTTCTCAGTTGTAGGTCTTCTATAATAGTTATGGAAGCAAGTTAAAAATCAGCCCTCAATTAAAATATAGGAAGTACAGCACTTGTAAAAATATTACCAGGAAATGGAACATTGTACAGATGCACAAAACGGAGCCCGAAGCCATTATTTTGTGTGTGTGCACTATAAAAAGTACTGTATTTAATGATTCAGTCCTCTGCTGTGCTGAGTGCCTCCTGCAGGGTACCAAGTGCCTTCAACTCTTAAGTCTGTCTCTCTCCAGAAGCATTGGAAAATTGAGCTATAAAGCAGTAAGGTACTTCTTTATAAAATGATGCTTTCCATTTGACTTGAAAAGAAATCTTTCAAAGAAGGAATGAAAGCTACCGCTGAGACATTCTTGACAGAAAAGCAAGTTGATTCAAGTGGCCAGTTCTTATGTTTTTGCGATAACAATTCATCAAATCTGGGTGATCAAAAATGATGGAAAAGGAAATAAAAGGGAAAAATACATGGCAGCTAAATGGAGCTTTGAACCAAGCCCAAACTTTGTGAAGTTTGACAAGATGTAAAAGTTTGATGTTTCAAAGTTCTTAAAAATACATTTCTTTATTTACCAAGAGGCACTGTTTCCATAAAGTCGATTTTGTAGAAGACCATTTCATTTCTTGGTTTTCAGGTAACATTTCATGGTGATCTATCACTCCCAATATGATCTTTTATGTCATGTTATGTTTTCTTTCAAATTACACATAACAGAAATGGTTGAACAGGAAATAACAGGGAGAACTTAAAACAAAAACCTTCAGGCACAAAAGGGACTGGGTCTCTGACACAGTGAAGGCACTTGCCACCCACCTCCTGGTAGCCTCTACTCTGTCACTCCATTGAATCTCCAAAGCAGTGGAAAACAAGGTCTAGTGGTCCAAGACAAAAGTTGTACTGACCTCCACCACCACATCAATTCTGTGTGTGGGACAGGAACACATGAGAAAGGGGATTAGCAGGCAGAACGTACTGCTTAGGATAGGCCAGCGTGTCCAAAGACCTACAGAATAGTGACCTTTAGGGCATTTTATGTGCACATATTTCTTCACAGATATTAAAATCCTGGCTGCAAAGCCCTCCTGAAAGCCGAGCCATTATTTTTTTATTTTTACATGCCATCTCCACCCAAGCAGTTGAACCAGAGAGCAGAGAAGGAGGAACGTGTCATCAAGGAACTTGAAAAAAAATTCCCAGAACCCCCAAAAAAGCAAAAACTTCCCAGTGTGCTTTGAAATCCATCAGATTGTAAACGTCTCAGCAATTTGCTGAAAACACTTAATTTTTTTAAGTATGGAAAGCGGAAATCTTAACCAATGCATACACTGTGCTTTGTTCTTGGATAATTAATTTTGCTGTTTCTAGCTGTGTTTGACTTGTGGCAATTCTTATTTTATTTGATTACTGTCTGACCTGTAAAACGTTGCTTTCTTTGTCAAACAGAGTACTTTCTCAATT
>VZRO01005851.1:439212-487523 GCA_013397915.1 Daphoenositta chrysoptera | reverse complement strand
GTGTATGGCTTAATCCTAACATAATTTTAACATGAATAAGCACCAGAATGCTTCTGTGTAATTTCCCTCACATTCCTACCCAGGTCTGGGTGTAGGTTCTAGATAATATTGTATCTTCAGCTTCACAGGTGTTTGGAAAATAGTTCACAATTTTCCCCTATTCCAAGGGATATCTGGCTTCAGTTATATAAAAAATATTTCTATCTGTAGTAAACACATTGCATATAAGAAGTAAGTTACAGATTTCAGGCGTTTTGAAGTAGAACATCCATAATTGTCCACTGTGATTTTATCAATTTATTTTTATCTAGGATATCATTTAAATCTCTAGCATAATCCAAAGTAGAGATCTTACAAAATGATTTTGATGGAGGGCATGATTCATAGCAGAAGACACAATACAAATACAGAATTCAGTTAGGCACAGCTATATTCCAATTATTTTAAAAAGAAAAAAATTACTGTAACAGACAGGGACCTAATTCTGCATAAAAATAACATCTACAGAATTCTTTTTCCTATTTTCTATTTTCATCTTCTTCTTATTCATGCAGACATCAGAAAAACTTTGTTGAATATGACATCTGAATTCTAAGTATTCTCTTTTTCAAGATGCTTTTGGCCAACAGACTATATTCTGTATTAAACTTCAGTCGGTTGCCTAGATCTGAATTTCTTGTATATATCCTTTTCTAAATGGTCACCACCACACTTTTAGTCTCAGTAGGAGCATGAAAATTTTGAAAAACTAGTGACATGTTAAGCAGAAATCCTGAGTTGACCAAAATTTCTGTGCAGAAAAGGTGGCTCATATTTTGACAAACCATATTTAAACATATGCATAGTTTTGGAAAGAAGAAGACTATGATGCTTAATGTTTCTAATTCTCACTGAGAGGAAGGCACAAGGGGATACTTAGCAGTTTACATAAGGTTTCAGTCTATATTTCCATATCGGGAATGAATAGTGGATGTGGGCATTTGTTTAAATGGAAACTTGTTATTGGCATACCAAATTTGCAACTAGCTTCTTGGAAAGTACACATAATGGATATTAACTATTTTAAGCCTCTCAATCTTTATTCCACAAGCAATCAAAATTAAATAATAGGTGACTTAAAAGTCACAGGAACAACTCATAATAAAAGACTTTTAATATGTGATTTGTTGAGATAATTTAATATTTCAAAAGTCACAAAATATACCATCCACACCTTCTTTCTCCAACGGTGCTTTGAGTATGTTTATCATATAAATTATATAATGTCCTTATTTAGGGTTGAAAATAGCAAAACTATTATCATATAATACCAAGTTAGCTTTGAAGACAAATCACTCCAATGATTTTCCAATATATGTCACTTCTAGGTTTCTAATAGAAAAAAAATAACCCATTAATATATGCTAAAATTATGATTTGCATTTGTAATTAGCATGAGAAAGTAGTATGTGGTATACCATGATTGTCTAAGGACTTATCGATCAAAAAATATTCTAGAGGTAATTGTTAAGTGTTGACACCCACTAACTGAATAAATAATTTATAATCCAAGGACTTTGCAGAATTTAGGTCTCAAAGAGAAGGGATTATAAACAAAATATAGAGCATACAACTAAAGGTTTGAGGGTTCTCTTTCTTTCTCTTTTAACCAAATCTAGATCTTGTGTGTTTCAAATGTGCATTCAAATAAAGCTTTGGACTATAAAGGGAGAAATTTTAGAAAGGGATTTGAAAGCAAAGATACAAAAAAAGAAGGAATCATCAAAAGCCAAAATATACTTATAGGGATTCCACATTTTATTGATAGGCCTCTGCAGAAGGAATGACTAGGATTGTTCAGGCTAAGATGAAGGTGATGAGAAGAAGGTATGATTGAGATCAATAAAATCACTGTCCCTTTCTTTTCTGGCCCAGGGGTTTTCTGAGCCACACATCACAGAAGGTTCAGAGAAAATTCTGGGGGGGAAAAGATAACTCTTTGCTATCTGATCTTCACTGAGCATGTCCTGCTGGCCACTGTCAGCGATCCGAGGCTGGTATTTACCATCTGACCGATATATGCCCTCTCCTACAGATGCTTATTTAAAGACATAGGAGCATCAGTGTATTGTGTATTAAAAATCACAGCAGGAATATAACCTCTAAGTTATGAGTCTCAGCTGTGGAGGAGTAGCATGGGAAGACAGGCAATGTATCATATAACCAATTCTACATCTGTAGTGAATTCTTCAATAAAAAGCTTTTACTCTTATCCTCAGGTCCTGTAGCATTTTATGTACAATCTTCTTTATTGCCAATGCTTCTATGAACTTAAAATTTTAAGTTATCCTCTGAAGAATCTGTGAAGAGTAAATATTAATAAATGATGCTTACTAAAAAGTCATCATTATGTCCTATTCGTACCCATCTGCTAAATGGGTACATATACCCTCATGGTGGCTGGATGCAATAAAGTATTTGGTATATAAAAAACATAGTCCATACCAAAATAGTCTACTCATACCCAGCAAGAACAGATGGCTGTAAAGAGTTATGACTGGTCACACACTGCTTTGTGTGACATTAGCCAATAAGATTGGTACTCCTCATAAAGACTAAGATGCTGCTAAATTTGCTTGCTCATCACCATCTGCCAGGATGCGGGTTGACCAAGGAAGTGCAAAACAAGAAGAAAATTAGTGGAGCTTTTCTTATAAGTCCAGTTATAGGTACATAAAATATATGTGTTTATTGCCTCATGTAGGCAACACATCCAAGAAATCACCGCTGATCATCATTGGTGAAATTTTCTTCCCCAAATGAAATATTTTTTTTCTGATATCTCTCCTTTTTAACTGGTTCAAGAAAGATGATTTTTGGGATCATGAAGCACTCTATAATGTCCTGTGTCACCAGTTCAAACTATTAGGGAGAATATATGTGAACAACTGGTATTGCAATATTATTACGTGACCTCTTTCCGTCCCAAGCATGGTTAAGATTTTTTAAAAAATCAATCAATGAAGTGGCAGAGTGGAGTATGTAGAGAAATCCCTTATGTCAAAATATGGTTTGAAAGGACAGTTAAAATGTGTTGTGGTCCAATAGCTGACAATAATATAATATCTGGAATGATATTGTGCAAATGGAGCTAAAAAAAAAGGTAATTTTTTTTTTTCCACAACAGGCAGACATACTTCTTAATCAGTGTTTTAGAATTCCTTGAAAGTGGGTGTTGTATAAAAAAAAAAGGAAGAAAGTAAACAGAAGCAATCACAGAGATGTTAGCTTGAAATGTATGTAGATTTCTTTTTCAAATAGCGGGGTGTAATTTCAAATTCCACAAAGTGCTTTAGTCTTGAAATCAGCCTGACTTGTGGGACAGAGAGAGCAAAATAAATATGAAAATAATGTGCTCCTGGAAAATGACTGCACAGAATAATGGATCTCAGTGTTTAGAAGTTTGGCTCAATATTCAGAAGAGATTTTCTTATCCTTAGTTTCTTCCTGTTACTCGTATAAAGAATTCAACTTATATAACTACAGGTTATATTGCAGTGTCACTGTTGTCCCGGGGACAACAGACAAACGACACAGACTTGATCCAGGAAGAAATGGAATTATTTAATTATTTTACAGACTGGTTTATATCTCTTAGTTTGCTTGAATGGTATAGGCCATTGGTCCCTGACCATCCACCTCTCGGACATGATTGGTGAAACCCTACAACACCCATTTGAAAACATTCTTCATCAGTATCATAACAATGCTGCACAAAAATCTTGAACCTGTAGATAATTTACAAAAACCCTCTAACTGTTTACGAACAGTATCTGTGTGAAAGCAAGGACTTTCACACAGACACCAGCAGAATGCTGGAAAATATCTCAGCAAGCAGCTATCAGCATCCACATTGCAGGTAACAAAATTATTCAGCTCTGAAAAAATGTTTCCCAGATTTTTTGCCTCCAGGAAGCAATAGCAGATGGTCAAGTATTGTTTTAAGATTACAATTAGCAATTTTTTGTCATTATTAGTAATTAGTTAATGGGTAGGAAACTTGTCATCTATTTTCTGAACAAGAATTTTATATTGAAGAGGTTTTTCTACAATTGTATCAGTCACCTTTGGCAGCATTTTATAATGAATTGCATTTTTGGTGGAGAAAGAAAAAGGATGAAAATATTAGATAGAAATAATTGAATGAGTCCATGCTGTTAATTAATTATTAATCAGAAGCTGATGAAGTGACTTACTAATATAAATCTCCACAATGTATCTTCTGTTCAGTAAAGAGTACCTTTGTCTTTTATTACGTTGGCTCTATAAATGTAGGGATCTTGTCTCTACAGTCAGCATAAATCTGCTCTAATGAAGATGATGAAGTGTTAAGCAATAAACTCATTTTGTTCAACCATCACCTGCTGCTCATTTTCCATATTAGCTATTGTCAGTATTCACGGTGCTGCAAGACATCAACACTGAGGGCAGTTAAGATGAACATCCTCCATCTGATCAAGATGTTTTTCATCAGCTCAGATTGAGGCTCAATTGAAAAACTGAACAAACAAATGTGCAAAATTTTGGCATAACAGAATTCCCATGGTCATCTCCACCCTCTGACAGACACATCCTCTTGGGACATAGGTCCCAATTCCCAATTACCCATTCCTAATTTTGAATTTCTAGTATTATCTTCTCATTGCCCTTGACTAATGCAGATATGCTGTATTTTCTTTATTTTTTGTTTGTTTGTTTGTTTAGAAAAAATTGAATATACTTGCTTTGTGTGAGACCCAGTGACTACTCTAGATTTATATATTCTATCACCTTGGAAATATTTTCATATTACACTGAAATAAAGCATTAATTACTGAGTCACTTCAAAAAGGAAAATCTCTATTTCCTTCATTTCCAAACTTCATCCCATTTCCTATACATTCATTTTATATTGAGACATTGTTGATTATACATTAGTTTATGTCTACAGAGCCCATGAATATAAAAAAAAAAATCTAGCTATTACTGTAAAGGTGTTGTCATTGCATGACACTTTTGCTGGCAAAGGTAAAATATTCTGTAATGCCCCTGAATAAATTATGCTATATCATAGTAGCAGGTGTCTTTTATTAATTATCTATATGAGCTGGAATTTTGCTCCATTGCCTCTTAGCTGATCCTTAAATTTTGTGAGATTTAAAACATTTATTTACACAATACTTGTACACTGGAGAAATTCTGTTCTGTGCTTTTTATAGAACTCCTTAGGACTCAAGCACATTCTAGAAAATAAAATTACTAGATCATAAAACTCTATAACTACAGGCATTTAAATTCCTAATTGTATGCCAAAACATCACGATAAGGTTTAAGGTAACTGAAGTCCATTGGGATGTAAATTTCCAACATTAAATTTCCTTAGGTGCATAGAGACCTCCTGGCTACTTGTAAATCTGTTCCAGACGTGTCTGCCTTGAGTACTTTGAAAAGTACACGAAGTACTTATCTGCAGGGCTTAAGCAAGAAGATTGTGCAGATTGGGTCATAGAGAGAGCAAAATTAAATAGTTGAGAATGGTGCCTTAACAGTCTTTCAGCTAACAAGTAAACAGTGTTTTCAGGATACAGAATATCTTGTTCTTTCCCATTCTCATTCTGTAATTTTTGATATTTCACTGAGAAACCAAAAATACTAAGAACTTGTAACTGCTAATAACTGATAAAAATTTAGGCATTCCCATTTTTCTTTTTCTTTTTAATGTATTCCACTTACACAGTGTAATTAAATATTGACTCAGCCAAAGACCATAAAAAACTGATTATACAACTGGTCAGTTTACACACAGAGGTGAAGAGAAACATAGATTTCCCTTTCCAACACAAATTAATAAAGTATTAGTGGAAGAAGGAACTGGAACCCTGATTATCTCCTTGAGAATGAGTGCTCTAATAAGTGCAATTAAATCAATCTTTTTGGAAGATACATATTTTCTTAGGCAAAGTAGAACAGTACCAAGCAGACAGATTGAGGGTCCCTCAGCTCATCTACCTGATGATTAAAAGACTCTGCTGGGAGAAATGGCTTCCAACCTTCATGGAGGGATAAAACATTTAGTATAGGTCTCCCTGGGCTGAAAGGAACTACATTAGGTAGTTAATTACAAATTTGTGTTTAGTACAGTCTTGAAGGTGGGCTGGTACTTAACCTGTAGGGAAGTAAATTATTTATTCCCCTGTCCTCGGCATAATAAATGATTTTAAACAATCCTTTAACAACTATGCTTGATTTTGTGAACTTGACAGAGGGATATGAATCTTTTCTTTCAGTTCAAAATAAAATTTAATTTCTAGACTTGGTCATAAAAGATTTGCCTAAGCTCATAGAGACAGTAAAAGATGAGGTACTCATTGTCCACACTGATGATTCCTCAGTTACTGTCCTTATGTCAAAGCTGTCTTTCATTTTGCTCTCTCCAAGAAAGATGAAAGCAACCCAGATGTGAAATTCTAGGTAGAAAATGTTTTCATATTTAAGGAAAAAAGATTGAGGTCACAATCCACAATTATTTGATTTTGAATGATTCTAAGAAATTTTATTCTAACACAGCATGTGTTGATGTATTTTCAGCACTATGAAACTGAAATCCACTTAAAATTATCTTTACAGGATAAGTGGGTGAGAAAAAGAGAGAATGTAGTGCCAATGTTTTCTTAAATATCATACTAAATTTATAGTATACCACATTCTTTCATCTAAAATGGAAACTACTGTTTCTTGTGTAAATAAACTGTTGGGAAATCTCTTCCATTTCCTACCTATTTCATTGGTTTGGGAAGAAGATAGGCTGTTTCCTTTGGATAGCTAGGCATAATACATGTCATTTTTTACTTGTCTTCTACATACAAACTAATTTCCTTCTCTGTATAAAACACCTCTTTAGATTGCCGAGGACACAAGTCTGCAGCCACTGAAGAAGTCTGCTTCACTATTCTGAAGAGTCATGGGTGTAAGACCAAGGTTTTTAACTTTTGTTTCCTCGCTTTCCTTAATTAATTTTGGGCTTCAAAAATATCCTGAAAAGATTGAACCAAATGCACCTATTATTGTAAAATAACAGCCCTGAGTTTCCTAGTGTGAGAGACTGGATATTATATTGAATCATTAAGTATAGTAGATACTTTTACCAGAAAAATTTATGGTCATGAAGTTATAGAAATGAATATATAGGTTTATTGCAAATAGTAAGCTTGGGATGGAGAAGAAAAACAAGGAACAGATATTTTCAAAATCTTGTTGTACCTTGCCTTTGCATGCCCCCACCTATCCAATCTGCAAGCCCACCTTTTCTCCAACAACAAGCATGTTGCACAATGCAAAGTTTATGTATCAGCAGTGAACTTTTGGGAAGTACAAAACTCTTGGACAGCCCAGGACTTCTAAAGTATTTAGTTGTGTTCCCTTATACCATATTATTTTTAAAACCAGTTATAAAAATATCAGTGTTTCTAAATAAGCAATGGCTTTAATAGGATTTGTATTTAAGTAATACAGAATTCTGGAGGTTAGAGAGAGAGTTTTCTTTTTGACTGAGGTTGTCAGTTTGATTTAATTT
The DNA here is from genome assembly GCA_013397915.1 of Daphoenositta chrysoptera. Classification (NCBI taxonomy): domain Eukaryota; kingdom Metazoa; phylum Chordata; class Aves; order Passeriformes; genus Daphoenositta; species Daphoenositta chrysoptera. Next base: position 479,932 of record VZRO01005851.1, on the reverse strand, counting down.
TGGATTTAAAGACAATAATATAAAGTACATTAGAGCTGCTGTACTTCAAGATTAGGGTGGCACTAAAATTAGCTGAAAGTCTTCTTTGTGGCAAAGGAAAACACTAATCAAAAATATTTTGAAATAGTCTTAGTGGCAATGGTGCATATTTTTAAAATCACTATTTCATGTCTCAAGTAACAAAGGACTAAGAGGCTGAAAAAGGTAAAAAATTGAAGAAATATGTAAATGGGAATATGAATATCAATAAAATGGGAGCATGGTGAAGATTAGGACCCATAAATGTAATTTAAGCTGTGACCCCAATAAATCAATATTATTTGAAATACAAAGAATATAGCTCAAAGAAGAAGTTGAACTATACCTAGACCTTGTGATCTCTCCTGACGCAATTTTGTTTTGGTCAATTATAAGTCAGAACATTCTTCTTCTGTTCAGCTTCTGGACCTCTAGGCCTGCACTGAAATTACATGCTGGTGTAAGAGAGACGGGATATTGGATGAAGGCAAGTATTTGGGGGAAATTTAATATAGTACCTGTACCAATCGTAATCAGAATACGTCTAAATAACCTAAGGTTTCTTGCCAACTTGCTTGCTTGAATCTTGTTTTATTCCCTTTAAATAATGTCAAATTTCTTTCAGAAAAAAGAAGAAGAAATGTTGCCAAATATTGACATAGGATAGTTCTCTCAAAATTTAGAGTTTCAATTCTATTGGTATTTTCAAGTATAATGATAGACAAAATTAGTATAAATATGTATACCCAGCTAAATACTTGAAATTTCTTTCTAAATATTTTTAAAATAATTTTTATAGATCAGCAGAAGTATTTGGTCTAAAATTTTTAAATATTCATTGATGATATACTAAGTACAGAGAAATATTTTTGGAGAAAAAAATATTGAAGAACTGAAATTCTTCCTCAGTAGAATTTCTACTGAGTTATCATATTTCTATGTAATGTTTTGATTTTTATGAATGTGTTCCAGATACTTGGCCTCAAACATTTATAGCAATTCTTTAAATATTTAGTGTCTTTCTAACGCCCCAGTTCTTCAGAATCTTTAATCAGATGTAAATTTTAGCTATAAAAGAGAGAAACATCATATTCTTACTGTTGCAAAATAAATTTTAGTTGTGTGATCAAATTTGACCCTAAAGGACAAAAATCCAGAAGATAAATACAACATTCTCATCAATGATCTGGATCCTTATAGGTCTAATCTGTTAGTAAATGTTCACATTTTTGTGGGTCAGCTTTTCATGGGGTCAGGATCAATGCACAAGCAAACTTCCCAATAAGTAGCAGGGAACACTGAGCAGGTGCTCCATGTACAAGGATGGTGGGGAACAGGGAAACTCTCTCAGCATGCTTGGTAGGAAGACACAAGTGGAGGTTTATCTGTGAGAAAGGAGCAAAAAAAAAAGGAGCAAAAACTTCCTGTTGAGTTCATTGAGTAAGGTGGGGTTTGTGAAGGGTGCCCTTGCTGATCTAATCTGCAGAGCCCTCACTTTGAGAAGCTGAAAGAGGAAAAGTATGTTGTAAAAATGTTAAGATCATTTGAATCTGCACCTGTCTGATGTAAAGAGGTTGAAATTTTGGGAGCAGTGTCACTGCAGGAGGTGTTTCAGACAGACATTGTCCATTATGTCCATGATGAGTTTCTTATATAAGAATCATTAAAGTTGAATTGAACTTGAAATAAAGATTCTTTTGGAGTTGAATATAACTGTATCTGAAACAAAATAAATGTTTAATATTATAGGTCTCCTACTTTCTAAATAAATTACTGGCAATAAAACTGAATCTGAATGCAGACTAATTCAACTGATCCTGCTATCTAGATGTATCAGCTAAACATAATTATTATAGTTTAAAATTACTTAAAATTGTTTTCTTCCCCTTACAATGCTGCTTACATCTGTATTTATTATATCTAACACCTTCAAACTTGCAGTAATATTATATTTTCTTTTATATATAAACAGTACGCAAAAAATCCAAGTTTAAAAAACAATTTAAAACACTTTAAGAATGACAGTGTGAGATACTTAAAGCATCAGCTGAATCTGCAGGGGGTAAATTGTCCTTGAAAGACACAAAGACAGCTTAAAGGGGAATTTATAATCTCTCTCTTGGGTTTGACAATATTAATTTGTCTCAACTATTTCTGAAGTGCCCTGGCCATGGTGACACTTTCCTGGGTGCATTCTAATAAGGTGATACTGTGTCATTAAATGAGATGGCATTCAGCAGAGAACAGTAACTCGATAGTAATTGTCATGGAATATAAGGTGATCTGTTACTAATAAATGAAAATTGCATGTACTTTATGAGATCAGAATAATTATTCTGCAAACAAACCACAACACATTGTGTGTAGAGGCAATGCCATATTTTAAACTGATATATAGAGTTGTACAGCATTGTTTTCTCAGCTAGACTAGTGTTTTTCACTATCATTGAACTGCTGAGAGATCATGTCAATCATCAGATTTCCAATTTTGTGGCTGTTTGGTGTTGTTCTTACCTGTAGGCAAGTCATATTCTTAGAATATGGCTAGTGTCATATTCTTAGAATAAATAATTTTAGCAAGCCTTGTCATTGTTTTCTAAAGGTGTATATCACTTAAACAGATCTTGGCAGCAAGTAGATTCTTTCCTTGGGGTGCTGGAGAAAAATTATTCTTAATTAGGCTGAAGGTTTCAGATGTTAAGCAGAAAGAAGATGAAGAAAGTGCAGTTTATTATCTACCCAGATGGTAGGAAGAAACAAAAGCAACCAAGAGATATGCTTTGCATCAAAATCAAAGCAGGGCTGAGTAATTTGGTGACAGTTATCTTTTTGTTCAGCAAGGAGAGTAGTTGCCACATACTGAGAATATTTTTTCATTTGTTGGCTTGCCATAATGCCAATGTTCATATCTTCCTGTATCAAGGTTTTATCAAGGCCGTATCTATGGGATCATTTCAGGCCTAGGATAAATGACAGCATCTGTTGCACAGAAAAAAAAATCTTAGAAAATAGCCAAGATCCTGAGTATATAGATTATCCATATATTTTTTAGAAACCCAAAAGTGCTTCCACTGGACTGGCTCTGGATCAATACCTTTCTGGGAAGATATTGATATTTATTATGCCACTTTTACTCTAGCATAAGATTGACAAGTTCAATGGCAGTTATTCTTACTTAGACTGTGGAACAGCTAGGAGGAAGACAATTACTCCCAGCTGGATGAAAGAAGTTTTAGAACAGTATTTGAGGCAGTAATTAAACATTTTAAACTACTAAAGTAATTTAGAGACAATACACTTTTTTTTGATTCTTACATTAGATGAAATTGACCATGTTACAGGAGCTAAAGAACCCATGAAGGCTTTTATGTATCACTGAACAAGACCTGTCCTCTCCAAGAGCTGTGAAGCATCCTATGTGCTAGATTAGTGATTCCTACCATCCAAGGCAGCAGAAAACTTCACATGCACTGTACTCATAAGATGTCAAATACATATAAATTATGGTAACCATATATATTTCAATCCATTGCAACCCCAGATACTAAGACTTTTATTTTACCAGGAAAAGTTGACAATAGGCAATAATAGTGAATGACAGTAGATTGACTAGAACAGTATTAGAATTGATCTAAAAATGTCAAGGTCGTTCATTCTATTTTGGGTACGGATTCTAGGTAGCAGTTCACGAAGGGAATAAAAGAATTTGTATCTCCTGTGTAGTTGCAGGAAGTTCAGGACACCTGCAGCAGGCAGAGATACAGATGTGGAGTTCACAGATGTGTCCTTACTCCACTTGAAAGGAAAAAACCAGTATCAACTACCATTTTGGTCTCTTCTCTTCAACTGTCACTTCTGTTCAAATGCTCCTACTTGAAAACTGCCAGTGGTCTGAGTTATGGCAGTACAGTCTGTGAAGAAATAATTTCTTTTAGGAAATCAAAATCACTTTGGCACTTCTGGGTCAAAAGCCAAGTGTTATATTTTATTGGAAAAGTTATGAGAAGTTCACACAAGACTTGCAATATCTGTCAGAGACCTCTCCCAAAGAAGGCAGATTAACTCCACACTAACCTGAAATTCCAAACAATTTTAGTTCTTGTGGTATAAACATAATCTTTTTCTGTATAAGGTATGAAAAAAATTTAAATTTTAACGATAAACATGACTTTTGTAAAGCACTATGCTATAGTAGGTTCTATTTTAGCATGAATAGTTGTGATTGAATAAAATCCCTTCTATCAAAACCCTTTTTGTTTCAATTTCCATATTTTCTTTCTAACAGAGACTACTTTATACACTTTCAGAATGTTGCTCCTTCTTTGCAGTCTGAATGTGTCTTCTAATTCGATAGGATGTATCCATGGGGAACACTGAGGGAAATGGTCTATGTCATTGCTAGGCCACTCTCAACTGTCTTTGAAAGTTTGTGGGAGCTGAAGGAGGTTCCTGAGGACCTGAAGACTTCTGTCTTCAAGAAGGGTGGGAAAGGAGACCCAGGGAAATACAGAGTGGTCAGCTTAACCATGATCCCTTGGAAGGTGATGGGGCAAATAATCCTGCAAGCTATGTATTTCCAAATCTATTAAAAAGGTTTGACCACCAAGCCACGAGGGACTGTGAACAGTCAGCATGGACTGTTCTGACCAGCCTGACACGTCAGCCACTGCTTGTATACTCCAGGGGCTTATTCCAGGAAAGTTCTGTCTTACCTCTTCATCAATGACCTGGACAATGAGGCAGACTGCACTCTCAGCAAGAGTGATGATACACATTTGGGAGGAATGGCTGACACACCAGATGGATGTTCTCCCATTCAGAGGAGCTTCAGCAGGCTGGAGAGGTGGGCTGACAGGAAACTCATGGAAGCCAACAAAGTAAAATGCCAAGTCCTGCACCTAAGTAGGAATAGCTTGGTGCATTAATACACATGGTATAGGCCAACCAGTTGGAGAGCTACCTTACAGAAAAGATCCTGGGAATCCCTGTAGACAACAAGTTAGTCAGAAGCAGCAATGTGACCTATCAGAAAAGAAGGCTCCTCACAGGTGTTAGGAAGAGTGTCACCAGCAGTTTGAGGGAGGTGACCCTTCCCCTTTACTCAGCACCAGGAAGACACAATCCAGTACAAGAGTCATGGACATACTGGAGTTCAGAGACAATAAGGGGCTCGGAGCATCTGACAAACCAGGTGCAGCAGAGAGAGCTTGCCATGTTCAGCCTGAGAAGTGAATTATCCATGTACATAAATACCTGACGGGGAACCAAATAACATGGAGACAAACTCCTCTCAGTAGTGCCCAATGAGGCAGCAGGCACAAACCAAAACAAAGGAAATTCCACTTAAACATCAGAAATATCAGTCGCCAGTCTTGGAGATATTCAAAATCCCACTGGATACCTTCCTTACCAATCTACTCTAGCTGGCTGTGCTGTGAGCACAGGAGTTAGACTAGAGGATATCCAGGGTCCCTTCCCTCCTCAGCTATTCTATAATTCACCAATTCAGTCATTTTTAATAAGCCATTGTTGCAGACTTGTCTCTTTAATTTACTTGGGCCTAAAGGTTCTACTTTTCAAATTCTACTTTTATATGATAAAGTCATCCTCATTCTTTTGCAAGGGAAGTCTGAGTAAAGTTGGTATTTTCCATATAGATAGCTAAATGCAACCCCACTGCGCAGCAATGCTGATGTTAGTTCTGTTGTTCAGACACAATAAGAATATATTAACAATGAGGAAAACTTTTGAAAATGAAAAGCATGAACTACAAATTTAGTTTCTTTCTATTTCTAAATTTATTTCAGCTAATTCTTAGTTAGATAAGCTGGAATCATATTTATTATAGAATGGAAATGAGAGCAAATATTTATTGTGTTTGAAAAATTATATATTTATGCTGCCAGTGTACAATGCTGGAACTGGAAGGCATATAGCAACCAGTAAGACACCATTCTTAAAACAAACATGACATTGCCATTGATTTTTCAGATTGATTTTTGTGAATTACAACACTGATTTTTGTGGATAGAAAAAATTACACCAAATAAAAAAAACCTTGCCCATTGATATGGTGAGTAACAATGTAAAAAAAGAGAAATAAGAATTTGGAAAGAAACTGAACATATTTCTCTTTCTCTGATGAGCCTGATCCCACAGGTTGCCTCTTGTGCAGTCATTTCTGGCTTCCATTATCAAGAGCTTTTAACTCTGGAACCTCAAGGTCTTTTTAATGTACATCTTTCACTTGTTCCTAGTAGATATGAACATAAAAATGTCTTGAAAATATCCCTATATGGCTATGGGCTACCTTTATTAAGAGCTGAGTCTTGTTTTTACAGTATGATTGGGTAAAAGGCTGCAAAGCAGCTCTAAGCCATCAGCTAGAAGCAGATGTGGATTTGGCCCTAATAGGTCAGCCACAATAACAATAATGCAGCTGCATGTCTTCTGATTCAATACCTGTCAACTGAGATCCTGCACAGCTGCGTAGCTGACTCCTACCTGGCCATCCAGGCACATCTTTCTGCAAGACCAAGTAGATCTAGTGCTCCCTGGGCAAGTACAGGCAGTAAAAGACAAATGATATAGCATACAATTGCTGCACAGCAGCAATGTCTAGGGAAACAAGATTTCATTGTGTTTGCAAAATCTAGTGAACTTTAATATGGCCTGAAGCACTCACGTGGAAATACCAAAGAGCTGCTGTAAAATACTGCCATTTATTTTTGTATCTTTCAGATGGTGCCCACCTGCAATATAGCTGGGATGGGAGATGAAACTCCCTGCAGTAGTTTGTTTATGTCAAGCAGATCTCCTACTGTGCCCTGTGGATGGCAGCAGGTGACAAAGGGCAGAGTCTTTGGTCCAGGAGGGTATTGGTTGCATTGTAAGTCAGTTAAGGAAAGAGTTTGAGCTGATGCATGTTCCCTGTGAGCACAAGTCCCTGAGAAAAGTGAGCAGATCAGATTAAAGCTGGCAGCTATAGGAAAGAAGCCAGCAAGTGAAGCAGCAACAGATCCCCTTTCCCACCACATGAAACCCCAGTAAGATAGTAAAAGTATTGAGAAGAGAAAGGCAAATTTAGGCAAATAAATCACTACATAAGCCTTCCCCAAAGTATATGGCTTTGCTCAAGCCACAGTGAGATGGTGCTGTCCTAGGAAGTCAAGGTTAGAACCAATGGTCAGGCTGTCCAGAAAGCATGGAAGTGACAGTGCTGCAGACACACACTTATAAAAACAAAATATTAAAAGATAAAAAGATTTATACAGAAAGGTAGTAATTAAGCTAGCAAATTAATAATCAAGAAAATTAACATGTAAATGCAAAGATTTGTATCATTTTGTGTGGTTTTTTACAGTTTATTTAAATATCAATGCTCAGGTGGTTCAGAGAATTTTTGAATGACCCATACAGTCTGTAAGTGTCACATTCATATATTTATGCCACAAGAAATTGTTGTGGTTAAACTTGAAATACATCTTTCCGGAAACTCTAGAAACCCTCCAGCTTTAACTCTCTTATTGTTACTACCCTATTAAACAAAATCATTTTTTCCACTCTCCTGGGAGCACAAAGAAATTGAAAACAATATGCATGTTTTATTTGGTAAGTAAATTGTCATAAACTATAGCACAGCTCTGAGCACTGTGATAAATCAGTAGATAATGGTTTCTGTATTTATTGACATGATAAAATAGACGAACATATTCAGCTCTAAATGGCCACCTATTTTTGTGAAACTGAGTACAAGTGCCCTGTACAAAATATCACAACTGAATAATTATAAACATGCCTAATTCACAAATTGTCTGTGAATTCTGGGGGTGATAGAATGCTCCAGATGCTTATTTCCAGAGCTGAAAGCCAAAACTATTTTTAAAAACTGCCATAGTTCTAAATCCTGAATTTGCTTGTTTAATGACCTGAGTTATGTGGGAACCCATTTTAATTTTCAGACAACCAACAAAAGGATTGTATTTTGGCTGGTGTGGGGCAGGAAGGAACATTAACATTTCTGACTTCTGAACTTCCAGCTCTTCTGGGGAAAAAAATTGAGGGACACTACAGAGGCATGACATTCAATCCCAGCATATGTTATCTTCAGTTCGACCCCAGCTGATTGATCAAGAATGGCAAAGAACTCCTGACTCCACAAATAACTATACATTACAGAGTCAAAAAAAATTTCTACTCAGGGACTATTATGTTTTAGAAAGAGAGTCATGCGAGCACTCTCTTACTTTCAATGCACACCCGTTTTTCAGGCATCCTTTATTCCCTTTCCCTAAATTGCTTTTCTCTCAAACACCCCTTTACTAGAACTTGTCTTTAGAAGGAGTGAGGAGAACTGGAAAGAGTCAAAGTCAGTAAGCAGACTGTAATCCAGTACAGCAAGCCAGATGGGACAGGATACCCAGAAACAGATACAAAATGTTACAGGGTATTTCATGACTGGTGAGAATAGTTTAATATTGAAGAAACTACTTGTAAATACTGGACTGATATATATCTGATAGTATACAACATACATGTCTTTATGTCATTAAACATGTCATTAAAAAAAAAGAAAAAGATATCTTAGTTATGACTGTGAAACAATTGATGCTTGTTAATCTGACAGCACAAAAAGCAGTTAAATAATGCCTGTGAAACAGAGCAGCATAATTAGGTACAATGATGCAATATAAGTTTAGACAAGTCTCTCAGAAACCACTGTTTTTTACAAAGTATTTCCAATCTCATTAGTGTGCAAAACATTCTGCTCAAGCTCTTTTCTATTACAGACCATGGGAGTATTTCCATTTTAAAGAGTTTAAGTATAATTTTTGAAAACTCTAAATCATTTGGCCAGCACCAACATACTAGATTCATTGTTAAATTGAAAAAAAAACTACTTGAAAGAACATTGGGAAATAATGAGGAATGGTCTTGGGGTGTTATGTAAAGGAAATAAATGTACAAAAAAAAGAATGTTCATTTAAGTTCATCACTTATCAGCAATCACCAGTAGGTACAATAAAATGGTATTTAACACCGTCAATTTTTTTGCTGTGTATAAGCAGAAACCCCATCTGAGATAACTATCTGTAGTCACTGTCTGTTTAATGGAAGTCATTATATAAAGAGAGGCTGTGGCTGTAACAGCGTGAGGTGCACAGGAAGAAAAGAGAACCAGCATAAGAAAATAACATGAGATAGTCATGCCCTCAGGTGAAGGATCCATCTGTTCTATTTTTCTGCCTCTGACAGTGCCCTACCTCTGACAGCGAACACCTTGAAAAGAGGTTAAAGAAAGGATAAGCATGCAGTCACACAGGATTTGGTACAGTCACTGTGGCCATGGAAGAGCTGGAAGGCTGGCCAGAGGATGGTATGGAAGGCTGAAACACATTAGATGACACTTAATCCCAGCTGCCTTGTATTTATTCAGCACTAGTATCCTCAAAATCCTCATTTAACTTTTGCTTGACCCCATCAGCATGCAGTTCTACTTTTTAGTGGTTCTAGCAACCAGTTATAGCTCTGCAACCAGTAGAACTGTATCAGAATTCAGATTCCAGAAACACATACCACGGGTGTCCCATCAGGGCACTGCTCTGTAAGGAAAACATATGGGCCTTTAAGGCTTGAAGTGCTATAGGCAGAGCTTACAGACTAGTTTTATGACTGAAATTTTAATCCATTAAAACGATCCGCAATTGCTTGAAAGCAGAGTAAACAGGAATTCAAACCAGATACTGCAAACTTGCACCTTCCCAGTGTATGGATGATATTTACTGTATGGATGGTATTGTATGTATGGATGGTATACTGTATGGATGATATTACTGTATTCTCTCTTTAATTCACTTATAGAGAGAAAAGTAAATAAATGTTTACATTTTTATTTTACTTTTTTTCCTGTAAATATGTGATTTTGTTTGGCCTCATCTTTATTACCATGACTGAGTTCACTGGAACTGAACAGATACTTTTTTAAATGAGTCTGTCTGCATCATCAGCAGTAATCTCTTAAATTGAGACATCCTAAGCTGCATGGGTCCTTAACTAAATGTCTTGCCACAAGGGGCTTTCATTAGTATTCTATATTTCAAAAGCCCTTAATGAGGCCTCTTTGGCAGAAGGTGTCCTTAAAATTGTATCCTTGACAAAAGTCTTCTTAATGTTAATTGCTTTAAGAGACAGTAGTAGAATGGAAAAAAATCTAAAATGGCAACAGTGAAAATTATGTACTAAAGTATGTTCGAAATCATGTAAAACAATTAAATTACTGAGCATTAATGACCAACATTGTCTTCAGCTGAGTCATTAGAGATACCATTTTTAATGAAAAAGAGTGCAATTTCACTCCTACAGATTCAGTAATACTATTGCAATATAGGCATGAAGTTTCTACATTCGACACATTTGAACACTAACTGACTTCTTTTGTTGCATGATTTAGGAAAGTGTAATTTCTTTCCTGCATCAGAACACCTACCTTCCAAATAATTTTGCGTAAGAATTTTAACAGAGATATTAAGAATGGAAAAGTTTGCTACAAGCAACAAAACAAGGCGAGGGAGGGTGTGGTGATGGAGGAAGAGAGTTAAGTATTAAATCTAGTTGAATTTTAAAGTGTTTGAGGTTTTCATTGTACTGTCTAAGTTTGTAGTACCCTATTCAACACAGAAGAGCATTTAAACTTAAGGGACCGGAGCAAGAATATAAACCACAATGGCAACACAAGTCTAAAATGTACTTTGAAAAACTAGAAGGAAAATATTTTCATTTGAACAGGATATGCAGAAATGTAAAATGCATGAACACTGTAATAAATGGTTGAAAAGGGAATATATGAATTAGATTGCTCTGAAGATGATGCATTTACAGTGTCATTATTGAGCTTAGCTGCTTAAATTGCCACTGAGGTGATGCCTAGAAGTGTAATTCATTTTGTGGTTTTAGGCACCACAATGTAAGTTTACTGTGTATGAAGATAAAATTTTATCTTTCTTTGCCAATAAAGTTAAACTGAAATGAATCCGTGACTGACAGTAGGCAGTGTTCTACCTCCAGTCTCTTTAAAGTATTATTCTAAGAAACTGTAACTTTGATTCTATCCAGAACTCTTGATAAATCCTTCTTAGTGGCTGCTATGTAAGATAAATTAACCAATGCCTTATTTACCTATATTTATTCTTACCCTTCTATGCAATTTAAAGACACAAATTTCTAATTTGGGGACAAAAATATTCCTTTGTACAGATGTAGTGAGTACAGGCATTCAGTAAACAGCTCTTTTCTTTGTGTTAGAAGTTGCTCTAAAGAAGGAATAGAGGGTAACACTGCTCTTCAATATCTTTTCCTTAGCTTCAGAATCCTCCTTCAGAAAGAGTGAGCACGGTTTGTATGCTCTGGGATTGGAAAACTGGGTTTAACACTGGATTGTGATGAGATTTATTGCTATGTAACAAGCAAATAAAATGAGGTGAAGAACGGGTGATTCTAATAAGGGAAAGGAAAGATAAACCTATCGGGCAAGCCAAAAGGTTTTTATAGAGCTCACCAATGCTCTAAACAATATTGGTTTCTGATGAAACAAAAAGAACAAAATATAAGGCAGTAATAATAGCTTTATTTTATTTTATTTTACTTATTTTATTTTCATTACCACTATGTTCCACTATGTTCTTGTCATTTCTGTACTATGCCTTAGTTAGTAATTCAGTGCAGAAGAAAAAATAACAAACTAGGAATTTTTATGCAATTTTCAAATAATGAATATGATGCATTTTTTTCATTGCAGGAAAAACTCTACTAGTGGCAACAAAAAAAATGGAAAACAAAGCACATTACCTAACAAGCTCTTTTTACAAGACTGTGAATTCTCAGAAACAAAAAAGAAGTAATATTTATACAGATTTCCTTGCTGAGATTCCTTCTCTTCTCAAAGCTTGGGACCTTGTAATGTCACTTACAATTATTGCAAGAGAACATACATGTTTACACATGTATAAAAAGGTTTATTTATGCCTGCCTATGCCTAAAGCATAAATATTCCTTTTAAAGCAATACATCAGGAAAAGAAAGCAATAGGCAATAAAAATAGCTTGGATTTTCATGTGTTCTTATTTCTGTGATATCAATATGCATATATATTCAATTTGCAGTTGACAATTGAAGAAATGTAAAAGCTATTCAAAAACCAGTAGGAAGCATAATTATGAGAAGAAGAATAGGGCAGCGACATGCTTCGTGCTGTAACACAATATATACTGACAACTCAATTTTATGTGTATATTTTAAGATGTTACTGTGAAATAAACAATTATTCAAGACGGCTTTAGAAATTTATTCATTTCTAAATACTTCAAGAAAATCTAGTAGAATGATGATGTTGGAGCAGATTGTGCTTCTTGTGGGTGCAATGTGCTCAACAGTCTTTAAAAAAGCATAGGGTATATATGAACACTTAGCAGAAATTTTGATGCTGCTTTTAGCTAGCATTAGTAGAGATGAGAGCAAAATATGAAATATTTGGTGTTTTGTGGGCATTTTAGTCCATAGATAGGCTTGCAACATCATCCAGCACCAGAACACTCTGGTCTCTGAGAATTTTTATGTCAGAATTCCTGTCCAGGTGAAGGAAAAGCCCACCCAAACATTACGTAATAAAGGTGCAGGAAAGATAGGTCCATATGTAGGTTCCCTGGTTTTTGTAATATATTAAGATCTCAAACTTTGAGTTTAAAGGAAAAAATACTGTGTTACAGATTTTGAAATAAGCTATGAATATTCAACCCTGCTGTATCTTGTGCAGCACAACCTGTCTGAACCTGCAGACACTCTTATCACTGCAGAGAGTTATCAACAGCACCAGCTGATCCTCCTAAGGAGCCACTGCAAAGGTTCAAAGTTTCAAGAGGATCCTCTGTGTCCCTGTAGCAACACATGCCTGATTATTAGCGTGTGCCTGGAAGAGAACAGTGCTGCAGTTCCACCTGACTACTTAAGTAATAGTTTTTAGTACAGGGAGATCTAGCTGCCATTCCTTTCTTTCTAAGGACCCTTTATGGATACTTGACATAGAAGAGTCAGGACATTTATATTATTGTTCTCCACACCAAAGGGTGGGAAGGGGATGTAGCTACCATGTGTCCTGAGAGTGGGAGCCTGAGAGGGAACCCACACAATGCCATATTTATGCTTAAAGATAGAATTATCCCTTCCTCCTTCTGAATCCTTCCTGGAAGAAACTCTGGAGACATTCACAGAAAAAATGTTTATAGAAGACAAGTTGATGAACTGCCCTGTTTTCTACTGTCTCTCTGCTATCAGCAGAACATATTCAATAACATTTGCCATCAAACTATGGTTTAAATGATCAGAAGGTTGCCTTTTGCTTTTATTTCCTATAAATGAGGTTGCAATAGACAGAGTTCTAGAGTAAATTTGTTAATTTTACAGTCACCTCACTAGCCAGGATTATTAAAATCATTCAAGCACTGCATTTGCAACCATACTGAGTTACCTTCCATTTTTTTCAAGCCATGGCTAATGTAGACTGTATTTTGGGAGTCAGCAGAAGTACTTCTTTTCTTTTTGAGGTTCAGAGTTATGAATGGACAGAGACACCAGTAAAGGGTCACTATCTGAAAACTGCCTACAGTTTTGATGAGATTGAGCTGTAAGGAAGAGACAAGGTGCAAGTTCTGAACAGTAGGAGAACTTGGCAGTACAATTGGGTCAAACTAACTGATAGCACAGCAGTTGAGCAAGAAGTCTATTACTCTCAGCATATGAATCATGAAAGCCATTAATCTACCAGGCACTTTATATAACAACTTGAAAGCCTTCAAAAAATTGCAAATCTTTCTTTTTCTTTAAGACTTCCATGTCTGTCTCTTTGTTACTAAAGAAAATACACACTCAGCAGTTAAAGTTTATTGGTTGGGGAGGGAATACACCATCCATCCCACAATTAAAGTCAGCTTCTCTGGGCCTCTACCATGAACAGTATCTACAGGGGGCTGACAGTTAAAAATTGGTCTTAGGGAGTTCTGCACGTCTGGTGTAGTAGCAGTAGACCAACACCCAAAATTATATCCATATGTTTAAAACATTGACAACCTGCTTCATGACACCCTGTCCTTTACCCAACATCAAGATGCATAGGATGACCCTCACATTAAGTGTCCTTGACAGTCCCCCAGAGCCATGGCACCACTTACAATGCTGCAATTGCTGTCACTGATCCGGTAAGTCACCGTGTGGGTGCATTGGTGCTCATCCTTCTCACTGCCTTAATAAAGTTTGAATTATAATGTGTTGTCTGACAACATTACCATTCAAACCTCGTCACCCTACCTATGATACTGCTCACGAAGCCACATTTGACCTGATAATGATGAATGTTCCTCTAGCATGACCAAACAAGTTGCTAAGGCTCAACCCCACTGTGTAACTGCTTGTGTCAGGGGAGAGCAGTGGAGGATTTTTTTTCTCGTGAGGATTTTCATGTAAGAGGAATTTAACTGCAAACAAACTCTCTTGCTCTCTGAAGAATGTGGGCATTTTTACCAGCTCTGCAGAGTCAAACACAGTTACCATCCTCAGAACAGCACCTTTACATAGCCTGCCATCTTAACTTTGCTTCCAGCCTGCTACCATAACTTTGTTCCCTACAATTACATATTACAGAGATAATTTTTGTTTTTAAAGTTTTTGGTATCCACTTTTACCAAATCTTAGCTGTTTTTTTCCCCATTCATGAACCATGATATTCATTAATTTATAATGACAAAACAGGAATAACCCCTTGAGTTGCTTTCTAAATAAAAGTGACTACAGAAAAAATCGAAGGAAACTAGCCAGTGAATTAATTTTTAAAGATCAGCCATATTTGGAACTGTATGGGGCTAGAAATTTTGTCTCCACAAATATCATAAGACCCCATAACTATTAATTAATCCTGGTGTTTACTTTAGATGTAATACTAAGTTGCTTGACCAAAATCTTGCTTCTGGTTCAAGAACACAGAGTCTTTTTATCTATACTTCCTAACTTAACATGTCCCCTATTCCTCAAGCCACTTTTAGCAATAGCATATAGTCAAGTTTGAAGCCTCTGTGAGTTTCAGAAGCAGAAAGTGCTCCAAAATCATGGGATATTAATCTCATAAAATGACTTTACAATATTAAAGTTTCTTCCCTTTTTTTCCCCGAAGCTTCTGAGAAGGTGTTACTGTATGAGCTTGCAAAGTACTAAAAGTCACAGTTGTAACTGGATTTTATTAAACTTCATATTTGCAAAATGAATAATTCTTATACATGCCATGTTTTCATGTGACTAACATACAGGTTATCTGTCAAAAAAAAAATTAGTTTGGTAGTATTGAAAGTTATACATATGGATGGGTAATGCAGGGCAAATTTTTTTTGAACAGAGTATTTTCTCTGACATAAAGCAGAGCTCATTCCTCTCTCCTCCCTGGCACAGAGCAGAGTTCCTTGTCTCTCTGCAGTTGTCTCAGCAACGAACACTTGTCCCTGCTGAGCTGCAGGAGCATCCACCACTGTCTTGTTCATGTCTCAGCAGCCATGTGGAACTAAGTCAAGGTGGTGAACACCTTTTGTGTGTAAAGCACTTTTTGTATGGTTTTGTTATTAACCCTTAGTCTCTGCCTTTGTCACTCTCTCACTGTAGGGGGGTGGGCAGAAGGGAAATGGCTTACTTGGAGTTTAATTCAGGGCAAAGTGACTGAAAGTGATCAAGACCATACTTTGTTGCTAATATTTATGTTGGAATCTAGACAAATATGAGGCTGGTTTGGGTGCGCAAATCACACAAATGTCATTATGTTTAGCATTTCAGTATATGGGTAATCTAATAAGCCCACAGCCACTCAGATGGCCTAAAAATCATCATTTCTTTGATCCATCAACTGAGCAGTCATTTTAAAATGCATTTTAAATCACGCTTTTTTCTCCCTGCATTGTTCCTCATATACTACTTATGCAACGTTCAGATATATTTATGCAAACTCAGTTTTGTTGTATGAAATATAATGATTCTGAGTTTCCTCTTGGCATTCTGGAGTGAATATTTTCTTTGAATTAATTATTTTAATTCAATCGGTATAATCAAATTCAACTGACTATCATAATTTATTTTAAGGATTATTTGGTCTAATGTATTCTTTACCACAGCAAGTAACCCTGGTGGGTAGGTCTTAAAAGTTTCAAATGTCAGAAGACTTTTAAATGTTCTAATACACTACTTTGAAGGTTTAACAACAATTCACAAATTCCCTCTGCTCTTCTAAATGCCAGAGGGATTTTTTAAAGATTCTCCAAATGTTTTACCACAGAAGTGTTTAATTAATTTTCAGACTTGTTGCTCAGATACTTTCACTCCAGAAAATATTTTATTTGAATAAAATGAAAAAACATCCTATGTTTTTCTTTCAGTTCTATTTCAAAAAGTCTATAGAAATGTCTCTTTAGAGGAAAATATTATTGGCAAAGGATTCTCTAACAAACCCCTTCAGAAACAAAACAAAAAAAACCAACCCAACAACCTTATATTGCAGCCTTTGTTTTAAATATAGTTGATTTCACCAACTTTCAAATACACTGTGTAGAGAAGTGACTGTCGATATCTAGGAAGAGAATATTATTATATTTATTGGGACAGAAAACTTTGAAAAATAATTGTAGTTTAATAA
Source organism: Daphoenositta chrysoptera (assembly GCA_013397915.1). Lineage (NCBI taxonomy): Eukaryota > Metazoa > Chordata > Aves > Passeriformes > Daphoenositta > Daphoenositta chrysoptera. The sequence goes on along the minus strand of VZRO01005851.1, from coordinate 463,200 downwards.
TTTTTAATAGGTAAAATTAGAAATCATTGGTATGGTATTAAGCCTACTTAAGAATTTTGCGTCCAAACAAAATTAATTCAAATATGTTTTTGAATCACTGCACCTTTAGGAACAGTTGAGCTTTCTTCTAGACCTTTAGGAAAACTATTCCACATATTGGCAAATTCTTATATATGGAAGGATTGAACAGAAGAGATTTATTGCAGCTTCTGTGAGTCTAGAGCTACTTCTCCAATGTCTCCTCTTAGAAGACTCAAGGTTCTCATGAATGACACAGTTTAGAGTATTCCCATTAGAAAATTGAATGAAAGTACAGATGTCCTGTAAGAGGATGTGCTGGAAGAAGAGAGAACAAGCTGAAATGTGTGTCAGATTCCAGTCTATTACCTTTATGGTTTGTATTTTTCTTCAAATATGTTAAAGAAATCCCTCAATCCAAGAGTGTCCTGCTGTCAGTAACCTCTTCTGAAACTCTTTATTCCACCACTCCCTTCTACAGACTGGTCTCTGTGGAATGTACCAAGCCACTAATGAGATTAACTCTACATATTTTATCCCTGTCACTGGACTGTGTAAGGAATCATTATTGTGGGAGCCCTGAAGGCGGAGAATATTTCCCTGCCTGTTTTGAAGGCTTCTACCCGCCTGGACAACACTGTATTTGACCTTTATCCATGGAGAAAACGGCTAACTCTTTGGGAAGAACTAGAATCTATTTCAGTGAGAACTAAATAATAGAGTATTATGTAAGGTTATCACAGGGCGAAAAATTCAAAGGTTTTGGGTTTATTAATGTAGTAAACAGATAAAAAGCAAAAACTCCAAAATGGAGGATTTTTATCGTTTCTAGGCTTTCTTCTTCTTCTAGTATGCCATGTTTTGCAGTAGTAGGCTCCTAAAAATTATTGGATGAAAAATTCCGCAGTTCCTGTATATGTGACTAAAGCATTTGTCTAACATTGGTAGAAAAGTGAAAATATCTTTTGTTTTAGGCTTTAATTGGATAATTTACCTTTAAAAAGACTGTGTTATCTTGATAAGCGAACATTCTCAGCATTCTACGGGCATTCTTCTGCACTTCTCTGGTGTGTGCTGTGTCTGGGTCACGCTGGTGACCTTACTTCTCTGATAAGACTTAATAAACTATCTTAAAGCAGAGAGTGCTGAAAGTTTCTTTAAACTCGCCCCCCCCCGTTAGGGGGAAAAACCTAGCTAAGAGACACAGCTACACCAGGGAGGCAGGAGTCTACAATTATGATGCCACACACATATACTTTTTAATTTTGTTTAAAGATTCCAACCTCAGAAATTAAGCTACATTAAACTACTGAAAAAGCATTACAGTTAGAGTTGAAAAAAGGATTCCTGTTATAAATTCAGGTGTTCATCAGACACTCCTCAGTCAAGAAATTCTAAATTCAGTGACTAGAGGTGAATATTTTGAGACATTTTTCTCTTTTCTGGCAAAGTTTACTCCTCACGTGTCCGAGACTCATAGTTTGCAGTAAATCCTTTAAGATGGTGGGAGATGGGGACAATATGTCTGTTTTCAAAGGAGGAGAATCTTTAAGTCATGTAGAAGGAATGAGAGATGCTTCTATCTGGCCTTATTATTCTCAAATGCTGAGACTTTTGGTACACAGTGTACATCATCTCAGACTAGTAGTTAACTGCTTTTTTCCTTGCCTTAGAAAATCTTTTGAAATACTCCTTTCATAAATTCTACAGTAAGTCTCAAAGATCTGTGAGTTCTCTGCTGAGAATTTACAAGTTAGGATGCAAATTTACAGTGATACAAAAATACATAAATTATATATGCTCTTTTTGGAGACATTATTATACCATTACAGCAAGATTTAAGTGAACTTGTACCCTTCTGAGTAGCTATAAGGCTATAACTACCACAGTGAAACTTTTTAGAATGTCGGTAGATTAATTTAGATTTCAAACCAATGCAAAACAATGTCATATAATTTAAAATTCCCATTTGCCATTTATTTGAATACCACTTTCACTGAAGCATCCTAAGTATTTCCAGCTGGTACTGTCAAAGCATTCTACCAGAAACAGTAAAGTAAGGGTAAGTAGAGTAAGTCAAAGTTGTTCATGAAAAGTTAATCAGACACACAAAATCCTGACTGATTTTTTCATATTATGTAAAGGTCTATTTGCAGATGAGATCTTTGGAAAATTTCTAAAAAGCCTTGAAACATAGAAAATAATTGAGAGATAGGGATTTGTTATTTGTAATCCCTAAACCACAGTGAAAATGAGTGGGTAGTTGTTTTTCAGCTCATTTTCTCAGGGACGAGAAGTTTAAGTAACCAAGTTCTGTCTTTTCATCTGTATATTCCTCTTAATTTCTTAAAAAAATTTGCCAGTCTTCATGTCTTTCAACAAAGGAACAGAGCTTTCAAAAAATGTTATGTTCCTGCAAGTTTCACCACTTCTGGTAAAACAGAGCCTTCAGTAGCATAGACAAAGGCTGTAGGACTAGTTCCCATCTGCTTAGATGATTTTGTACCAGGTAGAGAACTCCTTGTCCCAAATTCACCAGTAATTTCAATGAGCAGGAAGGAAATGAAGTTTCTTTTTTTTTCTGCAGCTCCCTCTCTTATTAACCCACCTGTTGGAGAGCAAAGGCAGACAAACTAAATGGAAGGAATCAGTGAAGATTTTTGAATCCCCAGGTCGCAGATCTATATCAAATAAGAGAAGAAAAAGAAAGAAGCTACTCATGAAGACAATCATAATTACCTTCCCTACAGCATTCCTGTAAGGAACTGATACATAAAGATATATAGGTAATTGATGTATGAAGATAACATAAGAAAATAATCTGTGGTGTTCTCTGCCGAATCTGTCCAGTAGATGTAGCCAAAACAAGCCACGTGGGAATTGTTCTGCTGATACCCAGTGCTGGAACAGTTTAATAAAAGCTTGGTCCATATCCCAGCTGATTCCAGAAAAAAATAAATAATAAAGCAATTGACTTCTGTTGCTGACTAACCCAGAACTAAAGTCACTTAACCATATTGAAAAATGTGGCCTGGTGAATTCAGAAGACATTTAAATAGCCATTATATAACTCTCTGAAGCAAATCCCTTTTTGACTTGTAAACCATTTCCTACCAAAGATGGGATTCTTTTTCTGCTTTTTGTATCCTTAAATATCTGATTTAACATTTTTAAGAAGCATTGTTTCAGATCTTACATTTATTTAGGCATTTTCTATAAAGATATTGAATATTAATTTGTTAATTGGCATACGCAGCAAGCTATAAATTAGCAGCTCTGTAAGTAACTGCAACAACATATTGGAAACACAATTAATGCTATTCCTACAGCATTTGATTCAAATTAATTTTGAGTCCACTAACAGTATAATAAAATTTACTGTCAATCATTTAAAAAGTATTCTGTGTCATACTGGAAGAAAGCTATTATCAAGTCTAGCAATTAGTGTAAGTGTCAAGCAAAAAAACAGCCTGTCATACTGCTGCTAATACTGATTAAGACCTAAGACACCTTCTGCTTTCACATACAACTTCACAGCAGATAGGAGCTGAAGTGTGTGCATTTGGGACCAATGAAAGCTCCAGTCTTTGATGCCAAAGGATCATGCAATTGTGTACTGTAATTGTATCATTTCATTTTGTCCCATTTTTTGCCTTATTTCTCTACTATGTTGTCATGTATCCTTTCTTCTCTCTAGTTAGTTCATAGATGTAGTCCTTCTGTTTTATGTTCCAGGTTCAATTAAGTTCTCCTAAATACATAAATATCTCAGCAAGCTGTTCTCTCCTCCACTTTGTTAACACCTCATGAAGGCATTGTTAACCTGAACATTTTCTTTCTACTCTTCATTTCCTCTATGCCTATGCAGAATCTAAGCCAGTTTCCTTACATTCATATGCTTCTCTCTTTGCCATGACATCTGTGTTTCATCACTGTCTGGCTGCTGGGACAATAAAAGGCTGAGTTTCAGGACACCCAAGTACTGGCAGCCTTCCAAAACAATCACAAGTGCCTTTTAAAATGATCTTTGGATATTTCTTGTGAGACTTATGAAGACAATGGGCAATTTCTGAAGCAGATTTCTGTGAATCTTGAGAGGAATAAAGTTTTTTTGTGGTTCCTACTCATCTATAAAAATTCAGCCTTGATAATATGTAGTATTTTTTGCCATACACTATTGTCCCTTCTCCTGCATGTCTTATCGAAGATGCACCAGAAAGAAAACCTCTTTCGACATTTTTCTTGTTCATTTACACTAGAGTCATTCTTACTACTTCTTATCAAATATTATTTTGTTATAGAGGAACATGGTGGTGGTCGTATGTGTGTGTGTGGGTCTAGCACAGAGAAAATTATGACATTTCTTATCATAATGAACAGGCTTCTACAAGACTAGATGTCCAACAGAAACATATCTCACAATAAACTAATGTAGTTCTTTTATCACAAATGACGTTCTGTCATAGCCTTTTTCTTCTCTCTGGCAACCAAGATGCTAGAGCTAAAAGTACAGGAGAAATTTCTTAAGCAGACAGAGTAATATTATATGAGGACATTTACAGTCCTCCACATCTTCACTCTTTCTCTTTATCCTCCATAATATTTCCACTCTTACATTTAAATTTTCCAAACTAAGATTTATTTAAAGAGTTAAACCACTTTGTCGCTTTATTTTCTTCTTTACCTCCAAAGCAAAAGTTGGGAGAGAGAAAGATAAAATGTAAGGGTTAAAGACTCTACAGAGTCTTTGAGTGATTGGGTAAACATTGATTTTGAATCACATGACATAAGGAAGGAACCTGAGTGAATCTCTTCAACTAGCATCTAAGTCCTCCAAATGGTGAACTAACAAATTTATAAGCTTACGTTTTCTAAACTCTTTTCAGATTTAAGGAGTAGAAGTTTCAATAGAACACTTCCTAAGATGATGAACCACCAGAAGTATTGAAAATAAGTTCATATGGAAAACTATGCACATAAATCCCTCTGCATCCCACACCAATGGTGTCTTATATAATTTTCTTCAACAGTTTCAGGAATTCCTAATTTTTAGATTTTCATATTTTTATATTTTAGATACTAGATTTTAGATTTTCAGCTCAAGTGGAAGCAGTGGTGAATGGCTTTCCTCGGGATTCGGTATTGGGTCTGGCATTCTCTAACATTTATGGCAGTAACACGGACATTGGGATAAAGAGAACTTCAGCAAGGTTGCTGACAACACCAAGCTGTGTGGTTTGGTTCACAAGCTGTTGGAAAGGGATGACATCCTGAGGGACCTTTGCAGGATTGAGGGGTGGACCTGTACAAGTCTCATGACAGTCAACAAGACCAAGGGCAAGGTCCTTCACCTGGATCAGGGCAACCCCAAGCACAAGTACAGGCTGAGAGGAGAATGGATCAAGGCTAGCCCTGGGAAGAAAGACCTGGGGGTGTTTGTAGACAAAAAGTTCCAAATAACCCAGCAATGTGTGCCTGCAGCCCAGAAGGCCAATCACACCCTGGCGTGCATCAAAAGAGGAGTGACCAGCAGCTCAAGGGCTGCCCCTCTACTCTGCTCTGTTAAGACCCCACCTGGAGTACCGTGTTCAGCTCTGGGGCCCCAACACAAGAAGGACATGGACCTGTTGGAACGAGTCCAGAGGAGGAACACTAAGGTGATCACAGAGCTGGAGCACCTCTCCTATGAAGACAGGCTGAGAGAGTTGGTGCTGTTCAGCCTGGCAAATAAAAGACTCTTAAGAGACCCTAGAAAAGCCTCCCCATACCCAAAGGGGGCTTAAAAGAAGTCTGGAGATGGACTTTTCACAAGTGTGCATAGTGATAGAAAAAAAAAGAAGGGTTTTAAGCTGAAGGAGGATAGGTTTATATTAGATATTAGAAAGAAACATTTACTGTGAGGGTGGTGAGACCCTAGAACAGGCAGCGCAGAGAGGTTGTGGACTCCCCATTCCTGGAAGTGTTCAAGGCCAGGTTGGATGGGGCTCTGAGTAACCTGGTAACCTGCTCCATTGGAACTAGATGAGCTTTAAAGTTCCTTCCAACCCAAACCATTCTATGAATTAACTGAAACTTTTAAAAAATAAATTATGTAAGGACCTTAATAGAATTTTTTTATTCTATCCCATTTTAAAAGAAATTTTAAGGCTGTTAATTTTAGTATGATTCAATCTTCTTTTTCATGGGTAAAGTTCAATTTGATTTTAAGTCCATGAAATTCTAATCCTATTTTATATCAAAAAAATGAGAAACTGCTCATTGGGATTCCCATACATACAATTTGATGCTACCAGGGTTACTTCTAATGCTAGATCATTGTTTGTTTATTTTTTAGTACAATAATATTTATCATGGACAAATATCTATGGTTTAAAAGGTGCTCCTATGTACTTACTCCTTTGCCTTTTAGCCCCAGAACATTTTCTCCCTCTTTATTCTCTCCTCCCTTCCTTCCTCTCCCAGAATACTTCTATGGTGTTGAAATATTCAGAAACAGAAGTTTTCATAAAGACCCCAAGGTTTGATTCCTTTTTTATAAAGTTTGTGATTTAGAAAAATATCTGGCTCCAAAGTAGGTCAAGTAAATAAATCCCACTGAAATTCAAGAGATTTGTGCATTTTATTCTTCTTTAAAATCTCCAGTTTTAGTTAATAGGAATTCCAAACCTCAATGAATTAAAACACATATTTTTATTGCCCAAATGATAATTTAAAAAGCCATCAATACATTTTGCCTCAGACAGCTCTTTGCAAAGGATCTCATATTCTGCTTGTATTGAGATTCTGCCACTATATTTAAACATCCTAACATTGTTTATTGGTCAAGCTTTCCACTGAGACAACTCTCTCTGCATTGGATCTTTGTCATTTTGCAGCACAAAAACCAGAAAAAAACACTAAAACCCAAGCAAACAACAGACTCCCATATTCTTTAAAAGAGATCTTTCTCTTTGCACTTCTTTCTCTAAATCCAAAGGAAAAGCTATACGCCTCTTCTTTCCCGGAGCTATACTCTGATCCTATTAGATCCCAGAAGAGCTAGCCCTGAGTGATCTTACTATTTTCACTGAATTTCACACTGAAATGGAGAAGGTTTTCAGCAGTGTTCAGCCTCATATCTGAACCTGTAACAAATGTAGAGAGGTTATACAGAGTTTATAGAAGAAGGAAGGAATTCTGAGTCAAGATGTAAAAATGTCAGTTAATATCAGTTTCAGTCCAACTGGAGTATGTGTGTTAGAAGTGTGAAGATGGGTCAGCCTCAGCATTAAAACCCACCAGGCAAGAGGTTGACCAGGGTAAGGATCACTCAGCGGTGCGAGGAAGGTGGGCCAAGGTTGATATCTGACAAAAAAAGTAGAAGCTATAAAGTGAGCATTGAATGTCAGATGTATTTCAGAGTAAAGGAATCAGTTAGAAAGTCTCATTTATCTCTCCCTAGTCAATAAAAGCACAAAGGTAAGAAGCTAATACACAGAATATAGTATCTGCATTGCTTTGGTGTCAAGATGCTCCTGTGAGCAGCGGGCCAAGCTATTAATCCAGAGTTATAAAAGTGATCAGAATAAAAAATCAACCAACATTGTACATCACAAAGAACAGGTTAGTCTGTGTTCTTTGAAAGAAGAACACCCACAGAAGGCGGACTGAATACATGCTGTAGACAATCATCAAGTTTAGCAGTGAAATGAGGACTAAGGACCCTTCTCAGTGAGAAGAGCAACAGAGATATCTTGCTGAAAGACACTAAGAAAGAGCATACCACCTATCAAAGAAAGAAGCAAGAAGGATGAAGCTATCACTGCACTAGCTATTTAAAACACCTGGAACATTCTTTAGCTTTATGTTTGTTGAAAAGAATTATTTCTGTATGGAAATATATAACAGGAAATATTCTTGTGATGACAGGAAAATAAATGAATTGCAGAAATTATAATATGCCACATGATGTCAGGCAAACAAATGGAGAGCAAAGGTTCCTTGATTTAATAACTTTAAAAAATCAAAATACGTATACTGAGTAAATATTTGTTCTGCGGCACATTGTAACTTGCCTTAATCATCCTGCATTTCCACCATAATCCTAAAGCCATCATGGCATTGTAACCATCAATATCTGAGCATGCATGCTCAGCCTTCCTTTCTGGCTGATGAAGTAGCACAAGTACTTCAAAAGAATGAGTCTATTGATTTATTCTATAGTCAACATTAGGGTGAGAAAATCTAATAGTTGCCTATTTCAATCGACAACACAGGTAAAATTGTCTAAGCTTACTATAGGCTTGTCTTATTCTTTATAGTGTCTCAGGCCACATGGAGGCAACTCCTCAGTTCTGCATAACACCATTTGTATCCTTCCAGTGAACAGAAATATGTGCATCTGACAATGCACTTTGCTGCCCAGTTTAAACTCGTTCTTGTATTTAAAAATTTCTTTTTTAGTAAATAGTTTTATTGATTTGACATTCATAAAAATCCACGTCTGAAGTTATTAAGCCTTACAGTATAACAAAGGAATGCATACAAACTCATATATCTTTTTGTGTGTGTGCACATAGCATACATTTTGTAAAGAAAACTGGATATCTATATGTGGAAGGGAACATATGCTTGCATATCCATTCCCATTAACTGTTATCCACTTTATATGCAAAAATTGTCTCTGGATGATATGGAAGTGGGTGAATTAATTGAAGCATAAAAATTCACCCTCAGAGACTTCTACCAGAATTTAAATCCACTTAAAATATATTTATTGGACTGATTTAAATTTCACTTCCTTTCACCTTCTTTATGTTTTAATTGGCCATGTGAACAGTGACTTGAAGTTGTGATTGATTACTTATATAGACTAACCACTTAAAGAACTATAAAATAGGGAAAGGGCATTGTAATTACAAGGTTTCAACTGCAGGTATTAGTATTCAAGAAGAGTGGCTTTTCAAGAAGAGTGAAGATCAAGTCTCACAACCATGAATTAAGAGTCTTTCTCAACCTAACTGACAAGGTAACTGTCATAACCAGTCTTGAACACCACACCACCTGTGAAATACCCTAGCTGTAATCGTTAGTGACTGTCAGTTGTTTTATGGCTATATCTAGCTTTACTTCTATATGATGTTTATTTTGTGTTAGAAAATCATTAAAAGTCTTGACATTTATAAGGTAAAAATTTACTTAATTCCATTTACTTCTTAACTGTCTGAGGTAGAAACCAATTTCTTTCAACATGCTTGAATAGCACCTTTTAAAGAGGACCTAGATCACCCCTGGGAACGTTTTATATTATGTCTAAAGAAATTACATGCAACTATATCATTACCATTGTATTTAATTTCCTATGACCCTTTGACATATTTTGGATAGCACACTGAAAGCTTGTAACACAAAATGTAAATAGAATTTCATCTCAGGATGAAAACTGCGGACACGCAGATACAGAGTGCAGATACAGAGTGCAGATACAGAGAGATGATCAGTATATTGGTGACCCCTAAAACTATGACAATTTCCAATTCTCAATGTAAATAGAGCTCCAGTAACTATTTAAGGGCACCTGCCCATGACAATGTTAAGAACTGGCTGACATAGAGGGCAGAGGGAAGAGGTACCTTTCAGTAATCAGAGTTATCCCAGAAAGGTTTTTCTATTGAAAAAAAGGGTATATGAGAGAGAAACAGTACGCTCTCTAATAAACCTGTAAAAACTGACAGGATGTCATAATGGAAAAGTAAGGCCAAAATCATCATCTTCAAGCACACGAGTGGAAAACTGGAAACATGAGGCATTATGTGTGGCATTATCATCTCTTCACTCTTTGCTTGCATAGACCAAACTTGGGAAAGCCAGACACACAAGCTTGTGATCATAGGAAGTTTATCTGAAGTCAGCAAAGAAATCTCGAAGGGAAATAACTCTCCTTGTATAAGGGGTTTTATTCTGAACTTGGAAAGCCTGTTTGCCCTGGTCATGGCCTCTGAACAATTGAATGTCCCATACCATAGCTATCAGCTTGGCTTTTCAGCCTGGATCATCTTTCTTTCTGGAGAGGCCATTATTTTCTCTTTGTTGGCTGGTTTTCTGAAAATTGTGACACCCTTTTGATTCACTATTGGCCTTGTACACAAAAGATCAAAGGGAAGGACAGGACATGCTCCATAAATCACAAACCAATGGTATAAGATCTTGTTCCCCCATGTACACGAACAATTACAATAAAATTGAAAGATCAAATTGTCAGTTCCTTCTTTCCTTGTTTTGCCTTTTGGTGGCTAAGAGAAAGTATTTATGATTTTTTTAAATTTTGTTTTGATACCCTGTTATTCTAGTGACTTTCTGCTGAAAATATGTTACTGTGGAACAGCTGCTGTCTTTGTCATTTATTAGTTTAAAGGTATTCTGATGGAGAAATTGGGTATTCAATCACCTCAGTTTATCCATGATGTTCTGTCCCATTACAGGAACATGTCAAATTTATATTCAACAACATTTCTCTTCTTCCTTTCTGTTTCCACATCTGTAGTTTTTCAGAAGTTTGGGGGGTTGGTGTTTTTGGTGGGTTTTGCTTGTTTTTTTTGTTTATTGCACTAAGTTTTAGTTCAGTTTCACATTCCTATGAGAACAATTCACGATTCTATCTTCTAAAAAGCAATTTAGAAAGTTAAACACCCTGAACAAAATCCCATGCTTCTCAGAGATGAAAAGGACATGAGGTTTGCTTCAATTCCAGTAATTAAAGGAGGTCAAGTAAGTTCTTTTTAACTCTGCAAGGAGAGTCTCACTGGCTGCTGTGCTGAAGCACTGAGCTAAGTTCTGTTCTCAACAAAGCTTTACTAGGAGCTCTCAAGCAAAATACTTCTTCCTTGATTTTCACCTGTGATCATTAACACACAGAACTACACACTATAACAGCAATGAGACACAACATAAAATGTAATTTAGATTGTCCTGAAAGATCTGTCTTATTTTTAATGGATAGTAATGGGGAAATAAAGTTTTCTTAGCTTAGTCTAATACTACAGTGGTATATGTCCATAGTTTCATTATTAATGTACAAAAAAGCACCATTATTTTTACAGACAGATACTTTCATCGGATGAACTGTTCTCTCACACATATCTTAACAAGAAATCACTGTTCTGTTAATATTTAGAATTGATAAAATTCAGTCTACTTCATAATTAGAATCAATACATTTATGACTTTTAACTCGAGGCAGTTGAAATTTTTCATAAGGTTAATCTGACAATGTTTGATAAAAATTTATCAAGACTTTCTGTAACCAAATCACAGAACATTTGGGGTTGGAAGGGACCTTTGGAGATCACTCAAGAAGGGCTACCTAACGCAGTTTGCACGGAACCATGTCCAGATGTCTTTTAAATGTCTCCAAGAATGCAGACTCTACAACCTTCCTGGGCAAACTGTGCCACTGTTTCCTGATGTTCAGATGGAACATTTTGTTTCAGTCTGTGTCCATTGCCTCTTGATAACATGTGTTCGAAGTGTGTTTAAAGTCTTTGTCTCAGATGAAGTTCAAAATAAAATTTGAAAATCATACCTCAAACAATAAAACAGTCAGAAGAAAAGTATTACCTATGAAACTTATCAAGGTATGTCTGCACTCAGAATTTGTTTTCAGTTTCTAAAATACTGATGATATAAAACCCGGTATTTTCTTCTTTTCATCTACAATTTGGTTTGTTTTATACAGCATATAGGCTCAAACCCAGCTAATTATCTCTGTGCTCATTCTTATGAGAAATTTTTAGTGGCACTAGAAATTAAGAGAACACTTGTGATAATGGAGGAAATAACAATCTGGTATGTATTAAAAATGTGCCAACAACTATATACCAAATAAAACAGCTTTACACATTTCAAGTGCCATTCTCCAAACAATCAGACCTCTCAGAAAACAGAGGTTATAAAGTTAGCAGGTGACAGTTGCTCAGCATGTACATCCTTTGCTTGGCTATTTTTCTCAGATATAACTTAAATAAAACTATCTCATGCTGAATAAAAGGACTATTGGTTTTGTACATATAAGCCACAAGTATAAAATACAAGATATGGTTACATTTTAGTATTTTCAGCAACCAAGGCATCTTTTCTTTTTCTCCTCAGAAAAGGACTTGCAGGACTTTGGACTTCCTTGAATAAGCGAGTGAATTAGATGAAGCAGGCAAAGCACTGATAAGCTGTACTTTTAAGCTTTTAAGGAATCAGATCTTAATACTGAGTCACCTAATAAATATTTAAGTGTTTATATGGAGATTAAAAATCTAAATTTAGATTTCCCCATTTTAAAAAATATGTACCTGTGGAAAAAGACTTATATAATTAGCAGTGTTTAAAAAATATTAAAGCAGTTTCCAAATCCCCTGCAAAACTACCAAAAACCTGTCATATTTCAAAGTAAAGAAAAAAAAAAGTTATTATCTTTAAAACATATAAAATTAATAACATGTCATTTCATTAAGGAAATATGCAACAAGACCAGGATTGAAAGTAACTGTTTCCATGGTTTAGTTATAAAAATCAGCATGTAATCAAGCCAAGCTCTAGCTATTTTTCTCATTAAATATGCTTTCTGAAATTAGTTTTTCATGGAGATCTTCAGATTATATTCCCTGAAATTCAAGTATCTGTTAATATGAAAGTGCATGAATACCTTCTCATAGGTCTGGTAACCACGGAAATTTAGTTGCATACTTTGATTGGGTCTCTAAATGAGGGACTAAAAATTAGGTAGAATCAACTGATCTATAGCAGAAGTATGTTTTCTGCAGATTAATTTTCCCTATTTACTGATTTGAAAAAAAACCCGAAGTTAATTTAAAATAGTTATTTTCAGTGAAAGCAACTATCATAAATCTTTAGCAAAGACAGCCAGGAGCAGAAAAATCAGTTTATTCAAATATGTGTGATAAAAACACAGATAAAATGCAGATTTGTGTGATGAAAAGGATAAACCCAATACTAAAATCTGAACAGTAGATTTTTCCTGAGGACAATTTGGCTACTGCTCACTGTTAACAGAAGTATATACTAGGTGCTATACTGAAAGGTTTCAGCTTATTTTTCAGTGATTAAACCCACCATGTGGTATATGAAAATAAACCTCTAAGTTTTTGTGGATTCCCAATCAGGTCCAAAAGGCTTCAAGTGTACAAGCACCTTCTCTCATGCTGATCACAATGGAGCTTGTGCAGGCTCAGGGCTGCAGTCCTACGCCTCACCCTTCAGGTTGGGCTGGTGATATCACTGTGGTATCTCTGAACCTACTCCAGGCTAAAATAAAATTTGTCTTCAGGGCCCTTTCAGAAAATGGATTTTACAGAGACAAGAAATATGCTGCGGGGGAAGGATCCATGAACTTGAAAAGGCTCACGCATCCAATAGAGAGGGTAGTGGAGGAAAGGCATAATCATACCCAGGAAATTAGGGTCAATGAGGTATGAGGAAGAAAACTCAGGAGGTTTCCACCCTCTGGTTAGTACTTCTCATACAGCAAGTTTTCTGTTCTTTGTGCTGAAAATTTTGCTTAGGAAAGACATTTTCAGTGGCAGTCAATGGTCTTTGATGATTTTTTGTTGTTCATTTTTATCACAGCTAGATATTAAATATGGCTTTCAGCAGAGATATGTGTTATTATCATCACTTTTATTTATCAGGAAAGTAGGTTTTATTATATAAATTTGGTAGGAATAGCAAAAGGATTTATAACTNGGGGGGCAGGGGGGTAAATGTCCTGCCACAACTGTGCTACGCTTTCCCTAACAAAACCATCCTTAGCTGAGAGTACAGTACTAAAAAGAAATCTGTGAGTGAACATTCAGCACAGCATGTACCCAAGGATGAACTGGCAGTGTGATTCAGTGTGTAAAGAGAGTTTTTCAATTTTCTGCTTGATTAAAGTATCTTTTCTCTGGTTTTACTCTCCTGCCTCTACGTGTTCATTACACTAATGCAGCAGCTACAGATTCTGAGTCAGTGTTGCTCCACTGTACTTAACTAGATGCTTTTGGTGTCAGCAACTTTCCCAAAACCAGTTCATCATTTGTTGGTGTAAACTAGTTCCAACAAAAATGTACTAATTAATTTTGGCTATGAGGGAAATATATCCTACTGTCAGGGTAGAATCTAAAAATCCTTCAATGGTTATATAGGTATGTTACTAACATTAATTATTTTCCTATTTATTAATGTTCACGTGCGTTTTAAGTTTAATCATTGGCTCAGAGACTTAACTTCATCTGTAAAAATATCCTTTCTAAAAATAAGTTTATAATGAATATTTAGAAATATACTCAGAAGACAGCTAAATGCAAATCATACCTTTCAGAGTAACGACTGAAAATTGCTGAAAAATGCAGCTAGCAGTATGCTTTGAAGAAAAAATTATACAATAATTTTAAAGATGAATCCCAATCCTCACATCAGCATAGTCACAATACAGACAAACCTATTGTCTAACAAAGAGATAATTTCACCATTTAGGCTAATAAATTCTCATAGATTTAACATTATTAGACCTAGTATTTACTGCAATTGAACATGACATTGTAAAATGGAACAGTATTGCAGACTGTAAGTCTGCAATTGGGCCTTCTGACAGTTCTGGTCAAAACAAACAGGATAAACACTAATGAAAGCAGTGCCCTGATTTTCATCTGCATCTTCAGGGACGTCCACTGTTGTCATTCACTTGTTCTGTTACAAACACTTTAGTGCCACCAGTGTAGGTACTGAAACTCGGAGTTTATGGATACAACAAGTGTTCTGTTTTCCTGCACTTTCTGAAACTCATCTTAAGCCTCCTCTGGGGACACAATCTCTGCACCTCCTGAAATTAGTTATGTAACGCTGCTTTCTGCTTTCTCCTTTACAGATGGAATCTGCAATCAGTAGCACCATTAACGTTTCCTCTTTCCATGTGTCCTTAATTCAAGGATCCTGCAATAATCAATTAAGGCCAAAATTCTTTTGTTCAACCAGAGTAGATCTTCCTTAATTTGCTGACGTAGGCATTTTGCTCAAGAGGTTTAAGCTCTTCAGTTCCCTGGTTAAAAAACAAACAGTCTGAACTTCTAAACAGAATTCCTCTTCAATTCCTTATCATAATTCAAAGTTTGTCAACAGTAATTTTTGCTCCATTGAATCAGCTGAGTTTTGGATCTGGAATACAGTCTTTATATACAGGCAGGTACTTTCAACTTTCACCTGAGACCAAATATCTAAGAGAGACTTTACACCTCATAAAATAATTTTTTAAAAACCATTAACTCTTCTCTGGTTCTTCATCCAGCCAGATGAATCTGCCCTTGACATATCAGTGAAGGTTTTTTGAACAACAGGTAGCAGTTACTGAATGTATATTTTCCAGTGAGTTCAGCAAGGTATCATTCTCCATTCTGCCAGTGAGTTTCCCTTTAATAGGTAGAAAAGATTTATGATTGACAGATGATACATCCAGGTTATGAAATATTATTTCGACATTGCAAGCCACATAATGGGTCTACTGGGAAACAAGAGATGAAAAAAAACAACAAAAATGCACAATCTAGCCCAGTTAATAACACATCATTATAGGTTAGAAATAGTAATTTATTACTCTTTTTTCCCCTACAATGATGATTTAATCAGTAATATCAAATAATCATTTATTCTCTCATTTGCACATAGATATCATTAGTGTACATAGATATCCTGATAAGAAAGGGAAGATTACATTCCATTTCCACAAGTTGTTGGACTGCAAACCTGCCAAGGAGGGATTACCAGGAAGGTGGGAAATCAGGGGATATTTTTCATCTAATCACTTAGCTATGCATAGGTAAGAAGCAGAGTCAGTTTACAGGAAAAATAAAATTATACTCTCAAATAAGGTGCCAGCATTATTCTCAGTGATAATAATTTCTGGGCTTTGGAGATAAAGTCCTTAATTAATTCATTTAAAAGATATCTTGGAAAAAAAGTCTTAATTAGATTAAATCATTATTTCAGGAAGCAATATGCCAAATTAGGCAAAACTAATTAGGGTAGTGAGGAAATCAGCCCATTCACTGATTTACAGGCAATGTGGGCAGTCTTTTATCTGAAACGGTCTCAGCCAGCAGGAACAGCATTTTTGTGGAATTTATCAAAGGCTCTGACAAAAAGCAAGCAGAAATAGTCTCCCTAGCATAGTGAGAACTTTTTGTTTACAATAGGAAATCATTCAAAAATACTAAAAATGTAAGAAATAGGGACATCTCAACAAAAAAAGTTTTATTTGAAGTATCAGTTTGCCCTTTCAATCCAATGAAAAGACTGAAGAGATCTTCTTTGTCCTATTAAATATGGTTTTAACACTACTGGTAACCATTGACTTGGAAAACAGGATGGAAAGTTTTCAAATACTGATTTGTTTGCACATGTTTTAACAACTTGAAATTAATTTTCTGAATTTTAGCTTTTAAAAGAACAGCACCAGTTCATTATTAAACAGTAATTGGCTGATTGTGTCTCATCAGAAGAGTTGTGTTGATAAATGAAATTTACTAATGTACTCTCATTTAATTTGTAAAACACCAAAGCAAAAACAGTTTATCACCAGATATTAAAAATTAATTAAATATTTTAAAAACACAGAGACAATGACAAGTATCTTGCCCACAACTGTGTGATGATGGTCTCATAACAAGTAATTCACAAATCATCAACTTGAGAATTTTGGCAAATTTAATTTTTGTTACTCAGCAATGAGCTAAAATACCTACCCTTCTGGAAAGGAATAATATATAGAGCTTATTTCTTTTGTTAACCCTGGTGGGTAGCTAAGCACCACATGGGTTCTCACCCATTTTCCCCAGCTGGGATGAGGAAAGAATCCAAAGGGTAAAAGTATGACAACACATGGGTTGACACAAAAGCAGTTTAATAGGTAAAGCAACAGTAAAATAAGTTATTAATGTACTATTTCTAATCAGAAGGATGATATTTAGCTATTTCCAGGCAAACAAGTTTTCATCATAAATTACGGGGAGTTGGGAAGACAAATTTAATGATTCCAAGTATCTCCCCTTTCTCGTTCTTTCCCAGCTTTATGTTCTGTTGGGGTCAGCAGTGTCAGAAGGAGAAAAGACCTTGATGCTCTGTGAACACTGCTCAGCATTATCTAAAATATCCCTTTGTTATGAACAATTTCAAATCCAAAACACTTTCTGGTCATATAACATTATCGTTTGTATTGCTGTAATGTTAGTACTGAACCAGATAAATCATTAAGATAAAAAGCTCTTATTAGGTATTTTACTGGTATTTAGGCGAAGAAAAAGAATTTTGCAATATAACTTGAATATTTGTAATTACTTCTAAAGAGACAAGCAAACCTGGGCTTACGTAAGCAAAGTTCTTGAAAACTTATAATTAAACTCTTCACTATTATTTTTCCCACTCAGTGCCTGGGTCATCAGTCAAACTGTTCCTCTATGCCCTTCGTGTCTCTAGTCCATTTACATGAGGGTAGATGCCAATTGACTTACGATTTTCATATAGTGATTTTCAGTCAGTGGCACTCATGCTTACTTGATTGCTAGCTTTCTAGTATGGTGGTGGAACTTTCCTGGAACTCTCCTCAAACCTTCCCTTACAAACTCCATTAGCTGCTTAAGAAAAAGGTGTAATAGCTCTAGAGAGTTGATACTTGACAAAAGTGCACTCAGGCGCAATATAGAATCAGCAGAATCTCACTGATTAGTGGCATGTAGCAAGGGATGAATCATTTCGAGTGTAGGAATGTGCTTGTCATAAATCACACCAAACTAGGAGATGAGGCAGCAGAACTGGATATGAATCTTGGGTATTTTGGGGTCTCTTGAAAAAAACACCTTTTAGTTCAAAGAGAGGTTGCATTTCATGTGTTTTATCTTTCAACAAGAGCAATTAAAACAATAGGATAATTTATAGAAGCTTAAATATTCATTGCCTACTGTACATATACTGTTATCTGATCCTCAGTTTATATGAACGCCACTAACGTAGGTGGTCTGATTTTTTCTGAAAAAAGAATTGTGAAACTGCAAAATCGGATATGGCCAACAAATCAGAATGTACGAGCCTGCACACATGAGTTATAAAAGATATAGCAACCATAAAACAGGTGTGCATCATGCACTGGACCTTCTATGAACAAAAACCTTGCATGATTTTCCAATGATAGGTATGCATTGTGTCTGCTAAAATGTTATAGCTATTAATAACATAGCTACGTCACTGTGTATCAATTAAAAGGTGGCCATATGGAATGAGCTTGGAAAAAAAGTCTTCTAAATAACGATGAAAAATTCTGTAGTTATAACACATTCATCTTTCCTGTGTTTATACTTGATTTTTTCCCCCCACAAAAGCTCTGCCTTGGTGAAATCTCTGGTTTTTTCTTCCCTTTACTTGAAAGTACTGTGGAACTGTGAAGCTCACTGAATGAATTTGGCCTTCCAACTACATATCATAGCAATAGCTGTGACCTGCCCAATAAAAAGAGTTGATTAGTACATAGTTCTTTTCCAATGGGCACTCTTCAATATACAGCAAATTCTTACAATGTCATTTTACAAAGTTCAGATACTAGCAGTAAGTGTCATCTGTCTTTTCTAAACATTACCACTTCATTTTATATCAGCCTCCATAGTAGCTGATAGAAAATGGTGTTCAAAGTCTGGTGGTCAGCAAAACTTAGCCATGAGCATCATGAACATTGACAAGTACATTCCACTTGTGGGCTCAATGGTAGCACACCAAGTCCCTGCTTATCAAGAATTAAGTAAAATCAGCAAAACTGAAGAAATTACTTCTATCAAGTGTTGATTTTCATGAAGTGGATGATTTCCGGGAAAGGCTTAATATGATCTATCAAGCATTCCCCAAATGATAATTTTTCCTACCAGCTTAACTATTTATCATGCTGGGGTGAAGACGCTTAACTGCCAACCCAAGTACGTGTGTCTAAGTGATTGCAGTCGAAATTGTGTTGTTATTTATCTGTTCTTCAACCCATTCCAGCTGCCCATGACCAAGCATTAGAGGCTCACAATCAAGCACACTAAAAAACTACACTGCAACAACCTAGTTAATACTATTTTTTCTTATTATTGTTCTGATACATTTATTCTCTCCCACTTCAATTCTCCCACCTAGTTGTCTCAAATAGATTATTTCTCTGTGTGTTCATTCAATGAGTTATGTTAAATAAGACCTCGGGAGACAGTTTTATAGAGGGAGGAAGGGCTGATCATTAATTATATTAATTATAGGGCACTTCAGCATGGTCAGTATTCTCAGACTTCTGGAGACATCTAGTGAATATTTAAATAGAGTATGTTCACTATTGGCATTAACACTTCCACAACAGCACTTCTGCATTTGTCTAACATAGTCAGACTTGATGCCTACTCTTTTCAAACCATATTTTTGAGGATATGTGTGGGTAATGAAGAAGATATTATGCATGTCTCAACCTACTTGATCTGTTCTTGGTAAGCAGTCACAAATCAGAAGTAATACCAAATTCTTTTACTGGGCAATGGGACTCCCATCATTCAGTTCACTGAGCATTAACTAGAGAGTCTAGGAACCCATGTTTCTCACTACTGTTATGTATTTGCCACTTTTGACCTTGAATCTTTTACCCTTATTTTGTACTTTGAGACTAGTAATGAAATAGCACCCACTAAGACTGTTATTAACTGTAAATTCAAAGAATATTAAATGTTTTGTTGAAGCTCTTCAATGGTGAAGTACACATTTTACCAATTTTTCTTATGAAGTACTGTTTTAGTACTCCCACCAGCTCCTTTATTAGAGTGCATTATGGCATTAAATGTAATTTCAGAGAACTGAAGTTACCCTATGTGTAATTGACTCCAGGATACAAAATTAATCATTTCACAGGCCATGTTCAGTTTATTTCTCTCTCTCTCTCTCTCGTACAATTATGTCTTTATACTGGATAGACACGTGATCTGTGAATGAAATTAAGAGATTAATTATTTTCTCTGATTTCTCTGAGATCAGATATGGCACTTACCACAGGGCAAACTAATAAGATCCAGGCAGATAACTACAAAGGTATAAACTGTATTGTATGCTGGTTTCACTTTTAGATTATCAATAGACAGAGCATTGTGTCCTAAGTATTGAAAAAAAAATTAGAGCTCCACTTTAAGGAGCGTCTTTGGTCAGAGTCAACCAAATCCTGTACTCTGGAAAGTTCATTACACTTGGTTCCAGCCAACAGATAAATGGCAGATAATAGGGCACAATCTCACGAAGTATTAAGATCTCTGCCTATGGGCATAAATGGTATCAATAGGTTAGAAGGAAAAGAAAATAATATTTTTATTGCTAAATTGTTTATCACTTTCAAATATATTATGTTAACAATATTTTAACCTAATTACAGTATTGATGGAATTTTTTTTTTTCATCAACCCTAGTCTTAAAGTAGCTGTTTGACACAAGAAAATATTTGGGATGCTCTGTATTGCAACAGCTATTAATTCAGTCCAGAAATTGTTAGTTTAAGTTTAAAGTGTTCATTTAAAGAAGTGTGTGTCTCTTTGCAATGCTAATTGAAACAGGCTAGAAAACTCTTATTTCTTCTGGTATGGAACATTGCCACAAAGTTTGGAGAAAAGAAAAAAAAAAGAAAAAAGTTGATACAACTTATTTCCCATAAAGAAAGTAATTAAAAAAAAAGAGAAGTTTGGACAGGTAATTCTGCAGCTCTACCTTGCTTTTCAAGTCCTCACCCTCCAGGCTGCTACAAATATGGAAGGAAGGGGGAAGGTCACCTTAGTTCTTAGTTCTTCCAGAACTTTCTTATTCAGTAGAGGAGAAATAAACTTTTACAAGATGTCAGAATACACAGCTTATGAATAAAAATGAAATAAGTAGAGTCAACTAATATAATTTACTTTCCTCAGAAAGTGACACTGATGCTCGTTTGGGATGAACACCTTTATCTCACTTTGTATCTGCAGGTCAATGAGAATCCATTTGTGAGACTATGAATCCTCTTTCATGAATTCAGAACAATTCAGAAACTGTTCTTCCAGGTGAATTTCATAAATATGAAAATAGCTGCACCAATCTTCAGAATGCTATTGGATAATTATTGGACAACTATTAAATAATACTGTATACAGTAATAATGCTAATTTCCCCATTGCTTTGAAATAGATCTCCCGCAGTTTGCTTGTGTCTTGAAATCTCAGCTTGAGCCTGAAGGTGAGCTATCTATATAAATTTCAAATGATAGAAAATAGGATAATTTAAGCCACAATGCTGAGGGTTTTAAAATTACTAATTATTAAATATATTAATATTAATTACTATTAATTATTAATTATAATAATATATTCATCACATATGACACTCATCACCTGAATGGCCAGTTCTGCCATCTTGTGTTTTCAGGTTCCCCTTAAATAACAGCATCTATGCAAAGATCTGCATGCAGAGAATGGCTGAAGTGAAAACAGAAAAATTACATGCTTTGCATATACAAGTATGGTCCTTTCAATATGTGTATGCCTGTAGGAAAACTTTTGCAGGCAGCTCTAAGAGATTTACATTTGTAAAATACCTACCCTACCTATTTTTATGATTTATATTTAATCCCTCTTAGCATTAGCAGCTTTTAAAAATCCTGTGGTTTTTATTCAAGTTCTAACATTGTGTTCCGTATTGTTATACAGTTTTCTAAATTGTGCTTCGAATGAGGCTTTTGTGTATCTGTCGAAAAGTCAGCTTCAATTAGGTACTTTCTTCTGGTGTACTTTCTCTGCCTTCTGGTGTCTCTCACACATCTTGCCCCAGTTGAAAAGTTCAATGGTTCAGACAGTTCAGACAAAAACTCCTTCATTTTTTATTCTGTCTCTCTGATTTGGTGTACCTTGCCTTCAGCCACTTAACTTTCCTGAATATACCTACCCATCTCATTAGAGGTAAACCTAGTTCCTTTGTGATTTCTCAGGTGCTTCCATGGTTTCTAACCCATCCATAACCATTCTGACTGCTGCCACGTGGATTTCCATCCCCTGCCTCCACTGAGACAGCAGACTGGAGGATCTCCCTAGCACACAATCCTACAAATATTGGTGTGCCAGCCCCAGGTTTATCTCTAGTGAGCCGGGTTTTATCCCTCTTCCTCTTCAAATCTGGCTTAAAGCTCTTTCTATGAACCCTGCTAATTCCTTCACAAAAAATCCTTTTTTCCCCTGCTGTCTGTTGCCAATGGACCTGGTGCTGTGTAGACCGACCCATGATTAAAAATCAGGCTGCCTTATGCTGACAGGGGTTCTGTGACAGTGGTTCAAAACAAACAGAAGAAAAGCCTCATTTCTCTGCATAATGTTGCTAGTGAACTGTTAAATTTATTTTAGCACATAGAATTCTTTTGAAGACAATTGTAGCTATTTAATAGAAATCTTCTGCTTGCAGACCACTATGACTATTTCAAAATATTATATACCTTTGACTTTTTTCTGGTGCTAGAAAAGTAATAAAATCTTGACAGATAGTTTTAAAGCCTGTATTTTATTTCTTAAAAATATGTAGCTCAGTTTCAGGTTGGTGTAGGGATTGCAGCTGGGCTTAAATTTACAGAAGGGTTTTCTCATCTCCTGATGGGGATATTTGTATCACTTATTTCCTAATTTGTAGTATGAATTTTGGTTTCAGCCGGAGAGCTAGGTTTTTTTCTTTTTAAAACATAAGAAAAAGATTTTTGAAAACATTGTAATAGTGAAACTGTTCCTGAAGAGTTTTTCTTGTAGCTCCTTTAGTGATGTGACAATGCAGCTTAGTTTAATAGCTTGATAGGAACATCTTTATAGGATTTGTAGACAATTATAAACTGTGTGCAGATATAAATTGTCTAATTATTCATGACAGGAAAGGAAGGCTTCAGTGTAGGAACTAAACCAATTTTAAAAAAATATCCTTGGGAACAAGAGAGATTATGACCATTTTGCACAAAGGGAAAACCAATGCAGACAAGCAAAACAGTTCCCAAGAGCAATGGTATCTTGTCTGAAATTGAGTATCTGAGAAAAATGGTCATGGAACAGATCCTCCTAGAAGCTATTGATGCCAAAATCATGTAATTTTACCATTTTCTGTTGTTAACAATAATTAGTTAACATGTGCCATTTTGTTACTTTCCAGTAATTTTGTGTTTAGGTCAGCAATTTGTAAGTCAGAGATGGCATAGTGAAGAACTCATATTTCATATTCATTCCACAGTCAAACATGCCTCAAAGTTTCTTTTCAAGTTTCTTCATTTTTATTTGCATTCACTTAATTTTTGAATAGCTAAAAACCTCAGCAGAATGAATAACTATATCACTTGACATCAACAGCATGTGGAAGCTTATTAAGGCAACACGAATAATGAGTCGTGACTTAGTCAATTGTGAAAAAGTGGCCTTTGCAGTTTCTCACACTACAAGAATATCAGTGATGTGATTATTCCTCAGACCACAAAAGAGAATTCTCTTCCTTCCTGTAACGGGTTAGATTTAGTGAACAAACTGAAACGGCAGCTGTGGCTGTGATTCAGTTTACTAATTTGTTTTTGTGAGATATAAATATATAAATTAGGAGAAAATGACAAAACAGGCCTAAAAACTTCTAAAAGTATAAAGATAGTTTATTGTCACTAGGTAGGATTAAGAGATAAGGAACATTACACTAAGAAAATAAAAAGGAAAAAAAACCACATTCCTTTCTTTGCCAGCCCCGACCTCTCCCCCAGCCCTATCACTTTAGGGCACACAGACCTCCTCACAGGTTTCTCAGGAGAGAGAACAAGGAGATTAACAAAGATGGAATTTCTGGTCAATATTAAAGTTCTTAAAAAGTCTTTCCAAACTCCAGGAAAATAAAGAGGTCCTCTTTGCTTTCGTGTGGTTTTGGAACTGGCAC